>CM028361.1:78908672-79430161 GCA_016624345.1 Platycodon grandiflorus
AGTTAGTGGACAGAGAGACAAATCTTAATGGGAAATGTATGTGAATCGATTTCAATGAAGGAAAACAAGGCCCTGCATATGCCTAAGTTTTTCGAAGGATAGAGGATGGTTTTTGGCAGTTAAACTTGGTTCATTTTTTAGAGTTAAGAAGACCTTAGAGAAGGCAAGTTTTAGATATTATTGTAGTGTGGCTTCCGTTGTTCTGCCTTAGTGCAATGATCTAAAGATGCTGACGATGTTGATTTGATTATTGCAGTGTGGTATATCACGCGAGGGCTTAATAAAGTCGATAATAGACCTCATTAGATTCCTTGAAAATCATTCAATCCTGACAACCTGGAATAGTAGATGGGGTTCCATGGAACCCCATTTTTAGTACAAATACTCTTGACTGGATATTTGAAATTGGTCTGTGTATGAACTATTTATTTCATGTTGGTACTCCTAGCGGAGGAGTGGATGGACTGAAATGGATAGATACTTAGTTGAAGGCCCCTGTTGCAATGAGTCAGCTTCTAAGTTCAGGTGCAGCATTTGGTCCTGTCTCGGCTGCAGCTGCTGGTCCGATGAGTGCTGCAGATGGTCCTGCCTCGAGTGATTTATCCGAATCTGTTGCTTGTGCTCCAACTTCTATTTAATCTTAGTCTAGTTCATTTTCTATGAAAGTGTTTACCTTATAACAGATGCAGTGTGTAAGTACAAGTTAGTGTAATATACTCCCTCTCTATGTTAAATTATCAAAAACTATGAAAATATTATTGTCAGAAATTAATATATGAAAATTTGTTGTGCCCCTATCAAAAATTAAGATGCGATCTAAATTAATCAAGAGTGTCTGGTTTTCTCTTGATGCGATTTAAATTAATCATTCGTTCGAAGTTCTCATGTTTCAGATACATAAAACAGCAGTGCGTTGACTGTGGAGCTGTTCAGGAGGAACGTGCATTATGCCTGCCTGCGGTAAATTGTGCTCGCCGGGCCGGAAGACGTGCTGCAGTTCATGTTCGATTATTAACAATTATTATCTTTACCAGACTTTAAAGGTGAATTTGCAATTTTAACATGCCTTATTACTTCTTGAAGGAAAAGTAAGTGCCAAACTCATGCATTGCTGTGCCGGTACAGAGTATTTGTTGATCATTCTGGTTTATTAAGAATGCTTGAGAAGCCTCATCTTATTTCACAGTCTAATTTTTTCACTTGATAGGGCTCTTTATTTTTTAACTTTGGCTTTGATGTTGATGATAAGGCTGGTTGCGTTTTTTATAGTTATGACTGATTAGTACTTATATTTGTAGAAAACCACTATATTACTTCAAAGATCTGCTCGTCAGGCACGTTGGCCATCTCCCTATTTGGATGCATTTGGTGAAGAGGTAAGTTCTTTAATGAAATTCCTGGCAGTTTTACATAGTCTATGACGGAGTTTGGCTTAGTAAAGAGAGCATTCTTTGAATTATATGCACATATGCTGAATAAAGTACTGCTCACTTTTGTTCCTTCCGTGTTCGTGTGTGTGACCTACTGTTACCTCCTCTTTGCCATTTGTGAAAACTCAGCTAAAAATGGCTTGATCCAGTTGTTGGTATCGCTTTATGGATCTGTATTTATTAATCAGCTTTGAAAGTTGCGATATTATTGGTTAGAATTATTCTCGGGCTTTAGACTTCTCAACAGTGCGTGAGAGACACCAGATTAACAGTGTATTTATGAATATAAAATAGCAAGCATCAAGTAGCCTCTCAACTATGCATTTGACTATTTTATTAACGTTCTGGCCCTCAACCCTCCAAGTTATGCAGAAGTGAAGAAATATGCACAAGCACAACTAGGTTATGCATTTTGCCCTTTTGCCATTTATTGATTCCATTCTTAAGGGTGTACAAAAGGTCATTACCACTGATTCCGCCAATGTTAGTTGTGCTTTTGGAGTTAGTGGAACTTAGTCTCGTCACTCGTGGCTGCTCTCGCACTCAAACTTGCATCCTCCCACTCGTACTCTTGCTCCAAGCACCCCGGTGTGCAGCCTATCAAAGTGGTGAGCTACTTCTACTTTTCATGGTCCTAAAAATTGTTAAGTAGGATTAGTGCAGGGGTTGAATCTAAGTTGAGCTTTAATATGTTGACTTGTGCAGTCCGTTCACCTCCCATTTTAAGGTAATTTAACCTTGTGTAGAGCAAAACTAAATAAAGTCTAATTCTTCGAGGTGAAGCCGATTTATTGAATGGGAGCAAATGGCGAGTTGAAATGGCAAAAGTTTTTCGAATTTTACTAGTTTTTGTTCCTCGTTTGTTAAACTATGCTTTCAACTTTTGTTTTAGTAAGTTTCGAAATGTTTGTATGCCCGTATCTATGATTATGTTAGGCTCGAGTACATGAAATTAACCCCTTATCGAAAAGAAGACAAAAATTGATATTAAGCACATTCAATATAGTTCCTTGAAGGCACTTGGCGACGTGCCCTTATGAATAATTTTCGGATTCATTGCGATTGGTCAAATGAGGGACATTGATAACTCTCTGCATAATTTAAGTTGATATCCAAGGAATTATGACGAAATGTCGTTTGTATTACCAATATACACTCATTATGTTGTTTGCAATTATTTGCGGGATATCGAAATGCATAGAGGAAAGCCGCCGTATTTGAACGAGGAGCTACACTCGACTCATATGGTATGAAGAGTTGTGTTTCCTCTTTACCCATTTATTGTACTTTTGGAATTGATTTTCGAATTGGGCACTCTTTCAAGAGAACACCCGTAGGAGATATTTGAGATTTGATTCAATAAAGAGAAGAAGTCGTTTTATTGTACTTTTGGAATTGATTTTTCTTCTCCTTCCCTATCATCACAACTAAGGGTAAGAAAGAGAAAAAGCTGTTTTCCTACTTCTTTCTTTCTTTTCAGAATCAAGATCCTCATTCCGGAAAATGGGTTGTTGCTCGCTTTATATATGAGATTTGTTTGATGTGTCATGCTTTGTGCCCGTTTTACGCTTGAACGTGGCCTTTCAGCTCAGAAATTAGGGATTGAAAACCAATTGTGGCACGAATCTCGCAAGTTAACCGATCCGGATCCGACCATAAACCGCTATTGGGTTCGATTTTTGATACTAAAAGGAGCTATCATCATTCGTTTTCCTTGCTTTATTTCCCAAAGGTATAAATTTAGAAATGCTTCTTATGTAATATTAGGATTGGGTCGCTATACATTCATTCATTCATTCATTCATTTGTTCAATATTTTTGGATTTGGCAATGTATTTCTATGTACTCTTCTTGATCATTTATATAAAAGTTCCTAGTTCACATTGCTCTCTTGTTTTAGCTTTCACAGCCCACAAGTTTTGGACTAACAAATCATTAGCGATTGCGATAATTTTTCTTTGGTCGCCGCTATTAAAAGGTTTTCCTATCTTGTTCTAAAGGGAGTCCAAATTTAGTAGGGTGACCTACAAAAAAAACCCAAGGATTTTAAAAAATAAAATAAAATAAAATACCATCAAGATTTAAAAAAACGAAGACAACGTTTTCAAAAACGTTGTATTAGCTCTAAGACAACGTTTTAAAACGTTGTATTAGCTCTAAGACAACGTTTAAAAACGTTGTCTTAGACCTAAGACAACGTTTTAAAAACGTTGTCTTAAAAACAATGAAAACGTTTTTAAAAACGTTGTCTTAGGTCTAAGACAACGTTTTTTTAAAAACGTTGTCTTAGGTCTAAGACAACGTTGGATAAGACAACGTTTCAAAAAACGTTGTCTTAGACCTATAACAACGTTTTAAAAACGTTGTTAAAGGTCTTTTTTGTTGTAGTGTAACAAGTATTTGAACAACCGAGTGCTCAAGACTCGCCAAGAGTGATGACAATTATTGCACAATCGACCTCTTATAATGTAGTATAAGTCCGCCGATATGAATGCAAGATGGATTATTAGGCTGGTTCTTCATTGGACATCTTCAAGCTTGATCGGTCTTCAACGACTTGTAGAAAGCTTGGTCTCTAGCTGTGGATTTGAAGTATAGCAACTGAAGAGACTGAGTCTTTCGAAGGAAGAAAGAACTCAAATCAAGAACTTCGTCTTTCGATGGAAGAAAGAACTCAAATCAAGAACGAAGTTCTTGATCAAGCAAAGCTTCTTCGCCTTAGAAATTTCTATTTTCTCTCCCACAAAGTGTTTGTGTTTACACTTGTGTTTTCTCCTCGTGGTTACATTGAAAGCACATAGATCATTCCACCACACGCACGCGCACACTTTTAATGTGAGAATGAGAGTCTTTTTTTATAGGCTGGAGAAGATGAAGTAGTCGTTGGATCTTGGATGAGTTTTTGCCCGTTAGCGATCTGGATTATTAATGCATCAGAGTGCACTGTGTGGACTTGGGCCAAGACCTTCTGTTTAGGCTTTGTCTAAGTCTATCCGTGATTTAGGCTGTTAGGATGGGACGTGACATGCAGGCCTGGGATGTAGCGCACTATGTTTGACTTTTTATGGAATGTAGCCTTGGAGACTGGAACCAATACACGGAAGAGGAAATGTGTTCGAATAATAGTCAAAGCACGTACATCGATGCGTATTCGAGTCGTCAGAAGATCTTGTAACGGATCTATTTTTGAATTGTAGCTTTGAGCAACGACCGATGTTCCTCTTAATGATTATCGCTTCTTGGCGCTTGTCGATGAAGAGCATGGCCGATACTAGGATTTGCCGATGTAAAACCGCTGTGATAAAGAATGCCGATAAGACATGGTCAGTGGAGATGTCCGCTAGTGAGACATTGCTGGTAGAGATGTCTGCTGGTGAGACATTGCTGGTAGACATGTCTGCTGGCACTAGTAGAGCTAATCCATATGAAGAGTCATCTTTTCTCAGTAGGACAAAGACTCGGACAAGTACAAAAACTTCCTAATCTAATTACCTATGCATTGTTTCATCAAGCTGCCACACTAACCGGTACGCAGCCCTTTTAGCCACTTGTGAAACATGCGTTGTAATGGGAACAAGTAAATCACTGTGTTAGAATATGCAAACATATGTATCAACTATTTCATAGGCATATTCCTAACAATCTCCTCCTATTTGCTTGGGGCCATTACTACAATTGACATATACATACGGCTCTTTACAGCAGATGTTTAGTCCTTAGTAATAACATGCCTTCCAATGAGTGATCATTTTATCTCAAGGCATGCCCTAGGATGAACTTATAAGCGATAGCGTATGTATAGTCATCTATTGCTAAATATTTACAAACTCGATAAATAAAGGTACAAATACGAAGCAATAGCAAAAATATTTTTAGGCAATTATGAGATATAATTGATGAGTAGGCCATAAAGATGTTTTTCTTGCGATATAATGTGTATAAGTTGAAGCATTTTAAGCAAGAAAGAATTTTGAATCAGCATACTTAATTGAATTAATTAAGTATCAGATAATTTTAAAAACAGTCCCTTTCTTGTGTAGAATTTTTACAAGAAAGTAATTTTAAGAGAGATGCTGATGATATAAATAAGTTAAAGACACAAAGGTAGTTTTAATAACAATACGTGTAAAAGAATAGTCATTTCGATATTGTTGTTGAAGAATTTTCTTGATGATCTGGACAACTTGATTAGTCATGTTGATTATATTTTCAGGATGTATCTGTCTATTATTAGTATAAGATATTAATCTCTTCTTTACACAGAACTCTCTTTCTTATTTATATATGTCGATTTTTATATGTATATGTTGATTAACTATATGTCGACTAACTCACTAACTCTCCTCCTTATGTATATGTCTATTATGTCTGCTCTCCTTCTTATGTATATGTCTATTATGTCGAGCTCTCCTTCTTAAACTTATATGTATATGTCGATTTTTATATAAACTCTCCTCCTTAATGGTCACAAGTAAAATTTCGATTATAAACTCTCCTCCTTAAGGACATAGGCATTTTGTTATAAACATGAGTATGCGTATATGTTATAGTGCACAACCATAATGTATAAGATATACATATTAAAAGTAGGGAGTAAAGTACGCAAACAAGTGTTAACTAGTTCAGTATCATAATGTAAAAAATGTTCTTTTGAAGGTGTTGTTTCATTGCTTGTAAAGAGTTTTTACAAGAATGGACTTTGAAAAATAGCTGTGTTTGAGGAAATAGTATTTCTAGAAGTTGCTTATTGTTACAACGGCTTATTCAGACTTCCTCTCAAGATATATATCCAAGTGTTATACCAACTGAGTTGTCCTTTTTGAACATATTGTATCTAGATGTCTCTTCTTATAGACTATCTAGAGTATGTCTCGTTTTGAATGCATAAGATATACATTTTTAAAGTATGTGAGTCATATATATATGTTTCTCTTTAATGGTCACGTTATATAGCTTTTCTTTAATGTATAAGACATACATCTCGAATGTTAAAATATTATACTTCAAAGTATGCTATGTCAAAGTGTTATTTGTCAAAGTATTCTCCCCGAATGTATAAGGCATACATTTCAGAATGTTTATATAGATCAAAGTAAAATATTGATGCATTAAGACATATATCAAAATATAATTCTCCTCCTTAATATCTACTACTTTATATTTTCTTTTGTATTTAAGGAGTCATATATGTCAAGATACTAAGATGTATGAGGCATACATTTCAGAATGTCTATGTTCAAGTACTGACTGTATATGTTCACATGGTCATAAGTATATATATATATATATATATATATATATATAAGTATTAAATGTATATATCTAAGTGTTATCCTTCTAAGTGATATATAAAGATTACAAGATTTCCTCTTTAATGAATGAAGGGGACAAGTAGAAGAATAATCAGAAGAAAGAATAACAGTAGGGAAAGATAAGTATAATATATTACATAGAAAACATGTAGATATAAGGATTACTGTTTTAACAAAAACATCAACAAAGGAAATGCAACATTGAAATAGAACATGTTGAGAAGGGCAAGTTCCTTTTTCTAAGAGTTAGGAATGTCTTGAGTAATTATGGAGTCTGATGCAGAATTTTCGCCCATAAATGGATGCTCCTCCTGAATGGGTAATTGCTCGAATCGAACGTTTGAGGGAGCGAAGGAAGAAGCAGGGGAAGATACAGACTCAGCAGTTGATGTAGTATTCCTAGTGGGATCTTGACGTCGATTTCTACGTCGTCGACTGATTCGAGGAGTTCTTTGAATCGTTTGAGGTGGAGGTGCCAAAACATTCATCATCCGTAATCTCCATTCGGTGTGAGGAATAGGACGAGATCCTGGCTCAGTGGAGTTTATGTTCCTCATAGTTTTGAAAGATGAATACAAAATAGTAGAGAAAATTTGAGGTAGAACGAATGAGAATTAATAGAAACAGTCATTAGTCTTAATGAGCATGTCTTTAAAACTTCTGAGAATTTGAATGGATTCCTTGGGTGAAGAGATTTGATAAAACACAAATGTGGCTTAAGAGTAAGAATGAATTTAATGAAGTTGCAGTGATGTGACGTTATAAATAACTGGTAATGACATTATAGCGTAGGTATGCGTACATTAAAGTTGGCAAAGATATAGGCAAAGTGAAATAATGATATCGACAGAGTTGAATAGAGTTGTTCTGAAGATGATCTGATGAGGAGGAATTAATATCAAGCATTAGGAGAACAAAGTCAGCAGAATTGAATTGATACCTATTGTTGATAAATAAGATATCAATTGTTAGCAAGAAATGAGATTTGTTGATGAGGGAATGCGTCGAATTAGTGTGATTAGCAGAATGAACACACTAGCTATTGATAAAACACTGTTGGACATATATCAGCAGTTATAGAAGTGATTGATTTTCAGAATGCTGTAATGTGTCCAGTGATTAGTTAGAAGATAGATAAGTAATTTGGTGGTCGTGACATTAATCAGCAAAGTATGGACTTTGCTGAAGTGTTCGTTCATGTCTGGACCGAATCTTCCGACAAAGAGAATGAGGCATCATATATGACAACATGGGTTATATCATCTCTCATTCTTGAAGAAATACTATATTTGAAAACAATAGTATTTACTAGGAATCTAAGAATATTTAACAATCTTTTGAGTAAAGTCAAGTTCTTTTAACAATACCAATTCTTTCTTTCATCAAGTTTTCATATGATAAAGTATAACAAGGTGATTTGAATTCACTTGTCTACGATTAGTTGTTAATCAAGATGATACCAATTGTTATGTGTGTAGAGATGTATACATATATCAATTGTTACCGCTCATGAATTATCTTAGGATATAGATAATTGAGAGTTTTTAATATCATTATGAAATCAACTAACCTTGCCTTCTATTACTGCAATCTCATTAGTTATACAATGTCAAGTAGTTGTCTTGAAATGAACACTAGTTGTTGTCGTGTTAAAAGAAGTAGAACAGCCTTGAATTTTATGAAGCACTTGAGATTTTTGTATTTAAAACACATAAGTATTTTCATATACTTTGATAAAGGTGATCTCATTTTTGAAAAATAGAATTCTCACCGCCTTTTCTTTCATACATCAAACAACTTTTGTTTATAACGGATGTACTATCGACCTTGTAATTTTTAAAAAATTAGAGATTGAGTAAATAGTTTACAGCTTTAAAGGGTAGGTATAGACATGAAAGGTCATCCTTTAAATTGCTGTAGTCTGACTATTATAACTTACATCATCAGACTTAGATTTTGATCAAGGTGAGTTGATCAATCTCTGAAAGGCAATTATCCAAGTGATTGAAAGTATGTGGTATACAAAGAAAATGGATTGTTACTCAATATAGCAAATTTTCATAGACAAGTTTGTGATGGGTTCTCAATGAGTTTGTGCAAGAATTGTATGATCATTTCATTAAGGTCAATTCTTCATTCGTCAATAAATGTTGAGTGAAATTATACGATGAAGAGAAAATTATTAGATCAACACAATTGAATCACATTGATTCATGCTATCAGAAGAATTAAGAAAAGTGGATAGACATGAAGGAAAGTTGCTGAACTTGTATTCAATAATCCAAACAGTTAAACAGCTTTGAATATGTCTCTTTTAGGGATCATGATTACAAGAATAATACAACAAGAAATTGACTAAACTGCTGATTACAAGACAAAGATAGGCAATGATTCAATTTTGAATAGAAAATTTGTTACAGAGTTTTGTCCAAGATATCCTAATCCAGAGGACATGGTGAGTGAACAGAAGTCATGGACTTCGGAATAGATCAAGTTAGCTATTTTTGTTTTTGATCTCCTCCAACTCTGGGGGGAGGAAGAACATGTTCACACCTAAAGGTTACTCCGGAGAACCTTAGGGTGATAGCCGTCAAGGATTTATTGCTTTGGCCACGAATCCCTTTGATATGCACATGGATGGATGGTAGTGGTTAGCTTCGTCATCCTCATCAACACCTTATTAGCTACCTAATCTAGTCAAGTGAATTATCTCGCATCGCCATCGTTGGGGTGATGGCGGTATACTTACATATGACCGACGAGTTGTTTGAAACAACAATTTACAGATGCTTTCGGACATTTGATAAATCTTCTGGGATCTTCTCGTGATGCTCATGTATACATGCGAGTTACGATGGTCGATAGGTATATGCTAAGTGGTTTTTATAGTGATTCATCTCGAAATTAATTTAGTATATCGTAAGATTGATAACCAAATGTTAGGAATAGAGTGAAATCACTAAGAACATAAATTAATAATCTTCTATCTTACCTTTTAATATAAATGATTTTAAAGACATTCTTAAGTGTTCGATAATCAAAGGTCTATAGCATACGTTCATCTTTTGCCTACAAACTTTTAAGATTACTAGACAAGACAAAAGAAGATTTCTTTTATCAAATAATTTTAAGAAGCAAGATTGAAAATTAATAATGAATGATTTCGTAACAAATGAGTTAATAAAATTTCTCTCATATATTATAATTGTGTCTTTAAAAGTGATTGAAAAGAAGTTTTCACAGTTATGAAGATTTTTGATTTTGTGAAAGCATTTTTGAGAATTTTAAATCAACTCATCATGAGTAACGAGATAAACCAAAACAACTTTGAATGAATATGAGAGAGTCATACCCAGTTGTTGAAGTGTTGACTTGATCGATTTCTAGAATTTGTACTTAGTAACATTTTGAGAAAATAATTTAATCGTTGTTTAACATCTTGCGATCTCAAGCGTAGGTCTCATATATAATAATAGAATTTGAAGAAGAAAGAACTCTATTTATACTCGAGGCGGACAAAGGATCATACCAATAAGTGAGATTTCTTGTTGGTCTTGTCCTTTCTTGTTCCCTATAGAAGTGAAATTGACACTGAGGAAATGATATTTTCAAGATCTGGTGAAATCTTTTGGTTGGTCAAACACATTTAGTTAATTTTCCAGAGAATCTTGAAAATTGTCTTTACTTTAAACGAGGTAGTCAGTCTTCATAAAACGTGCCTCAATCTTTAATAGACTTAGGATAGAAACAAGTCATTTAAAGGTACTCCTATAAGTCAGCACATATAACTGAACTTATGAGGTGTTTGTTGGCAGATATGGAAGTTCACCAACTAGGTTTTGAAACTTGTTTTAAAACCATTTTAGGTCGGCGATATGGAAAGTGCCGACTCTTTGAAAAACATTATCATAAAGCAAGTCATACAAACACATAGATATATCATGAAGAGCATAATATGATAAGACTTTATGCAACATGTCTGATAATAAGTTATCAAGAGATTCAGCAGACATGGGTGCATGCATATAACAAAGCAGTTGCTAACCTGTTTTGTATATGCTGGAGAGGTTGTCTTTCTCAACATCTTGGACTTAATAGTAGAATTTTATAAGATAGCTCCGTAGTCCAGTAGATATTGATTTGAAGTTGTGCTTCTTCAAGTGAGTGAAGGACATAGAAGCTTATCCATCGAATCGCCAGCCCTTATAAGTCGTGACCAAATTGATGTCCCGGATGGAGAGTTGTTACATCTATGATTCTTGGTTGTATGAGTTCCTGCCTTAAAAACTCATAGAAGATCATTAGCAACATTTATGAGCTAAAAATAGCTCCAGAAATTCAATAATACAAGTGAGACTTAATAAGCGCAATAATTGAATAATTACTCAAAATATAGCTTATAAGTGTAACCTAAAATAATCACGAAATTAAGAACTTGTTCTGATGTTGAGCATAAATTCATTGAGTGTATCTTTCAAGCAGAAGCTTTTCGTTGAAAAAGATCAGTTTCATCATAGATGTCCTTAGACCAAGTGCTAATATTCACAGTGATTTAGCGATGACATAAATCTGATTTTCCTTGAATTACCTTTGAAAATCTTCTGATTTCATTTGCTTTAAACTTTTAGTGATTAGTTACATATTTTCTCTAGATGGATAATTAGTAAAGTCTTCAAAAACTAAGTATCATAGAATGTAGAGATCAGCAGATTCCATGACAGGAAGTTTTTGACACTTAGACATGTCCAAAAAGATACTAGTAAGAACCTCAATTTCTTATGATACAAGATCACAAGTATTTGAACTAAGAAGCTTTCTCGAAAAGGTGTTAGATTGAGACAATCGTTTGCCTTATATCAAGATGGCAATTTTTCAGAAGTATATCAGAGTAATTCATCCATCACTAGAGGATATGACATGAATTTGAAAATGGACTATTTTTAAAAAGAACATTATCCTTAGCAAGTCAAACTCTATTTGACTATAATACTTCTCTTCATAATATCAATTGAAGAATATATTTATGTTATATGAAATATTTTCCTATAGTAATCACACAGTCATCATAATAATCTTTTCTCACAAGTTTTTGAAAACAAAAATGATTTTGATTTGTAACAGTATTTTCAAAATAGCTTCCAGGTCTCTCAGTCAAAAGATTTTCAGGAATGAGAATTTTGTAAACAAATCTTTATGACTATGCATCTAATCTGAGCGACTGGATCTAAACTCTCAGGTTGTCAAGTATGGAATGAAGTTTACAGAGTACTGGCTCTGATACCAATTGTTAGGTCCATGAAGATGCGCTCAGAATATAGGCTAGAGGGGGGGTGAATAGCCTATATGACCTTTATTAAAGATTTCATCAGATTTAAAGATTATGTTGGAAAATAGTGATGAAATAATTAATAGGAATAGGTCATCTTCCTTGTTTAAGCAACACAGCCGATATAGTGAAATCGGCTGATGTTCATCAGCAGACTTTAAGGATAGCTGATAGGAAGATATTGTTATACTTAGCTGGTATAGAAAGATTTTAAGCAGCGGAAGAATAAGTAGCATAAGTATAACAGACAAGATTAAAACAGCTGTAAGCAAATAGCAGGGCCGGTCTTGAACTTTTGGGGGCCCAGGGCAAAAAGAAAAAAAGGGCCCTTGTTAAAATTTAAAAATAATAATTTTACATAAATATTTTTTTACTTTTTATCATTCAAAATATTAAAAAAGTGCAATATCTACAAACATACAAAAAAGAATAAGTATCAAATAATTATTGAAAATTACTATTCTACACCTATTTACATAATTTGCAACACAAACAATATACTTTGTTTGCATCTTTTGAGTACAATAGCAATAGAACCTGATTTTTGCTTTGAATATTGTTATAATTTACCCAATGATTATTATAATTGGACTTGTATTTCAATCTAAGCAATTTTTACTTTTTTAATGACCTAGTTAAAAAAAATGATGGCCAACTAACTTTTTTTTTTTTGATAAGTATATTCAGCAGTAGATCCAAAATAAAATGAAGGTTGGATAACTCCGCTAAAGTCAAATAAAAAATTTCTAATTTTATAAAACAACACCTTATCCATTGAGTCATAGAGTCAATTATAAAGTTATACGAATACATTATATATTATACATAAATAAGATTTGTTAATCAAATTCAGTGAACCAAAATAAAACAAAAGGTTGGACGACTTTGCTAAGTATCGATCCCAAAATCTCTAGTTTCTTAAATAAGTATTTTAACCAATGAGCCACAAAGTCAATTACAAAAATTATAATTACATATTGTATTATACTACATATTAAAATGGTATACATAAATTTAGGGCCCTAAAAATTGGGGGCCCATGGCGATCGCCGATCGTCCCCAAAAACATGGCTCAGGGTCGGCTCTGGCAAATAGGTACATGTTTATCATAACAGCAAACTAAAAACTTGTATTAGATGTATCAATTACTTTTCACAACCAGATTGCATAAGATACATATCATAAATTACAGGAAAGATAAGTAAAGACTGAGTGTAACAAAATATGATTTATATTAAAATTCAGCAGAGATTTGCTCAAGGACAAACATGCTTAGTACATCAACCTAGACTCTCTAACCTAGCAATCTTCTAGGAAAGAAAAGGGAGAGATTAAGAAAGCGAAATCAAATTTATTCAAAATACATTGGAAGACGTAATTAATATTTATTGAGTTGTCTTCTTATAGTATCAACTCGATAAATTTGTTGTGAGAAGAAAATATTAGGCGTTGTTCAAATAACAAGTATTTGAACAACTGAGTGCTCAAAGACTCGGCCAAGAGTGATGACAATTCATTGCACAATCGATGCTCTTATAATGTAGTATAAGTCTGCCGATATGAATGCAGTATGGATTATTAGGCTCTGGTTCTTCATCGGACATCTTCAAGCTTGATCAGTCTTCAACGAATTGCAGGAAGCTTGGTCTCTAGCTGTGGATTTGAAGTGTAGCAACTGAAGAGACTGAGTCTTTCGAAGGAAGAAAGAACTCAAATCAAGAACGAAGTTCTTGATCAAGCAAAGCTTCTTCGCCTTAGGAATTTCTATTTTCTCTCCCACAAAGTGTTTGTGTTTACACTTGTGTTTTCTCACTCAGTGTGGTTACAGATTGAAAGCACATAGATCATTCCACCATAGGCACGCACACACTTTTAATGTCAGAATGAGAGTCTTCTTTTATAGGCTGGAGAATATGAAGTAGTCGTTGGAGTTTGGATGAGTTTTTGCCCGTTAGCGATCTGGATTATTAATGCATCAGAGTGCACTGTGTGGACTGTTGGGCAAAGACCTTCTGTTTAGGCTTTGTCTAAGTCTATCCGTGATTTAGGCTGTTAGGATGGGACGTGACATGCAGGCCTGGGATGTAGCGCACTATGTTTGACTTTTTATGGAATGTAGCCTTGGAGACTGGAACCAATACACGGAAGAGGAAATGTCTTCTGAATAATAGTCAAAGCACAGACATCGATGCGTATCTTGAGCTGTCAGGAAGATCTTGTAACGGATCTATTTTTGAATTGTAGCTTTGAGCAACGACCGACGTTCCTCTTGATGATTATCGCCTTCTTGGCGCTTGTCGATGAAGAGCATGGCCGATACTAGGATTTGCCGAAAACCGCTGTGATAAAGAATGCCGATAAGACATGGCCATGGAGATGTCTCTGGTGAGACATTCCGGTAGAGATGTCTCCGGTGAGACATTGCTGGTAGACATGTCTGCTAGCGCTAGTAGAGATAATCCATATGAAGAGTCATCTTTTCTCGGTAGGACAAAGACTTGAACAAGTACAAAAACTTCCTAGTCTAATGACATATGCATTGTTTTATCAAGCTGCCACACTAACCGGTACGCAGCCCTTTTAGCCACTTGTGAAACATGCGTTGTAATAGGAACAAGTAAATCACTGTGTTAAAATATGCAAACATATGTATCAGCTGTTTCATAGGCATATTCCTAACAGAGGGGGATGTCCGAATGATGTTGCCTGGCTAGAGATGGAGAGATCTAGCTGATCAGAGATGGTAGGTGCTTATCCGAGATGAGAGATTCTGTAACTTTGAATAGAAGGGAGAAAGGTGAAGTTACGGACTGGGGGGTTTCACTTCCAAACTCTAGGTTCGGTTTGTATCTCGAGATTACGTAAGAAAAGGAATTCAAAAATTTTGGAATCGAAGGAAGACAACAGAACTTGCAAGGATCAAGAGGGATGCAATTAATGTTGAACAAGAAGAAAATTTTGATAGAAAAGAAGTAGCGGAGGTGGTTTAGGCGAGGTCTTGATCGACCCGCTCTGATACCATGTAAGAATGGAAGAAAAGAGAAAGAAAGAAGTGGGAGGATAGTGGGAGGATAAAGAGAGAGAGAGAGAGAGAGAGAGAGAGAGAGAGAGATTGAGAAGAACCCAACTTACTATTTGTATGATTACTTAATTCCATATATTTATACACTATGTGAGCTCTATGATACAATGAACATTTATCCTAATGCAATTAATTTCAACTAGTCAAACTAACAAAATACATTTAACATGTGTGAATATGAACCAAAGACATTTGATCATGTGAGATCTTACAGCATAATATATCATTGTCTAATACCGCGAACTATCAGGCCGAGCGACTAGTCCTAAGAGTTCCTTTTTCTTAGGCCGATCGAGTTGGGCGTCTAGCTATGTGCTTGGCTCGCGTATTCGTGTTCACTCAATAACGATGTTTCTTTGCGTTGAGGGCGCGATCTATCCATTGGACAACGGGCTGAGCTAACTCATCCATGTTCTATTTTGTTGATCTATAAGGAAAAAAACAATTTTCCAATAACGAAACCAAATTGATCACGTCAAAATTTTGGTGATCTTGCTAAGTGTCCACGTGTAAGGTTTGGATGTGAACTAGAGATGAAGACTTGGATATATATGGAACGTGACTTGAATATGAGTTTGCTCCTGTGATCAATATAGAACATCACCATGAATGAGTCGAGGTTTATCCTATCTCAAAATCATTTAAATCATCTGACATGAGAGATTTGGTTACAAATACAAGTTCTCTTCACAATACGTGGACTGGGAAGATAACAATGGTGTAGTAAAAATGAGAGAGTTTGAGTTAAGGAAGTTGAGCGAGTCTAAAGTGTATGTATGTGTGTAAAGAGAGAATGGTTTACCTGCTTGGTTTTGATAGCTAAAGATATGAGGAGGGAAGACGGTAGGGGAGGCGACCAGGGGACCAATCGTATTGTTGGCTCGTCCTCCCTCTGTGTCTGAGCTAAGGTTCACAGAGAAGCACGTCGCTAAGGGAGGTGGTAAAAGGTGGGTAAGTGGCGCAAACAATCGTGGTGTCGTGTGTGCTCTTATTAACCGATAATAAGCGTCCACGTGTCGAGCTTGATCTAGGTGCACCAAGGTGATGGCGACCCCAAGTAACTTGGCTCGTAGGTTAGTTATTAATTTCCTCTCCGCTCGCCCCTGCGGTAGACCATGCAGTTAATTGGCTCGATGGTCGATGATTCGGCCCCCTCTCGGTTGAACTCGCGGCCACATCATTCCACGACGTGGAAGGGGCCGAGCCATGTAGGATGGATTTCGCAGTTGTCCCGTAACTTAATTTTATTGACAAATAAAAAATGAACACGAATTTAAGAATGGAAGGAGTATCATTTATCAAATTAAGTTATCTTTTCTGTGGTATAAAATGAAATTAATTAAGTACATTTGAAGAATTTATGATGATTTATCTTATTCTCCCTCTGTTTCATGCAAAAAGCTCACTATTCTATTTTACGATGTTTTACTTAAAGAGTCCACTTTAAAAAAATTAATACTACATTCTCCACAAACCTTTAAAACTTTACTCTCCACATATGTTATAAGCATCTTAACTATGCTCAAATATTTTTGTAATTAAAACTAATTTCAATACTACTTATATATGTCTTAATTTTTATACTTTCCAAACGTAGACTCTTTGGATGAAAATGGAGGGAGTATATCAAATACATCACCTAAAATAAAGTTCAAATATTGGGGTGAAAAAATGAAAATAACAATTTTGGATGTATGTACCCTTCATAACTAAGATATTCTTTTGTACAACTAATATTTGCACCCAAAAAAAAATGTCAAATCAAATAAAATTTAATTTCAAATTTAGTTCATGAAAAGAAATTTGAGGTAGAAATTCAAACTCCAAAACAGAAATTCTTTACCTCATACACGAAATATATAAACATCACAATGTAGAACAAACTTTGTCTTTACAAGAACTAATTAACGCATGATCATTACGAGAGCCTCTTTAGTTAAGTGAATTGATGCACTTGATTAACCAAAACAAAATACTGAAAATGGTACGTTGTTTTTATTTCATTTTTCTTTTACTTTATAATTTTTTTTTTTTTCTTCAGATTATGGATTGGCGAGTTATCGGCCGCTGTTCAAATTGAGCGCCTAGGTGAACGATAGCCCAATTTAATAGACAGCCGACAAGGTTACGCCCATTCATATTATAAACACATAGGATCGGAGGTGTCCAAACCTAATCTGATAACTTTGGTTTACACATCAATAACAAAATCAAAATAAAGAAGAAGAAAAAAAAGAAACCTGCATTCAAGCTCAAAAATGTAAGAAAAACTACTTAAACATTACAAAAATGTCAATAAAATAAATGCTACAGTACTACATAAAAAGAAGAAATAAAGGAACGAAGGAAGATAAAAAAAATATATCTACTCCACTCAGATCGACCATGGAAGTACTTCAGATCAAAGTTCAAACATGGAAATCGACCATTTAGCCTTACATCTCAGATCGACCATGATCGTTATCTCTCTTTTTCCCCCACTCACTCATACAAAGACGCAGCTTCTTACTTGCGGCTATGAACTGCACCGCCTGAAGCGGCGTCATTATACCGATCAACTCCTTAACCGTCCCCAACCTCACCCTATCAGCTTCTTCCAGCAACTCCGCCATCGCTTCTCCATTGTCATCAAGAACCGCATGAACATCCGGATTCGACTCGCACCCTAGCTCCAGCTTCTTCGCAACCTGCGCTAGCGGCTGATCCACCATGTTCTCCTGCAAACTTGCCATCTTACCCGTTAGCCTCCCCTCCTCTCTTATCGCCTTCATTCGTATCTTGTCCACCTCACTGAGCTGCATCGGCAAGAGCCCACCGAGACTTAATTTGCTTACGCCTCGGAGTAATTCGGCTAGTTGGGTCTCAATTTCCAACCCGCAAAGCCCGTAGATGAGCCGGATGTAAGAAGATGGGCGGCACCCGGCTAGCCAGAGACCTGAATTCTCTAGGGTGTTGCACCATGGGGGTGCGAAGAAGGGTGATGGGTCTTGGCGTGCTAGACGTATGCGAGCCTCCATGTAGTCTTCAAAGTTTTTGATGGTTTTTTCGATGAGTTGGGTCAACTCGGAGTCGGTGATTTTTCTATCCAAGTTGAGCTCCAGGGCTTGGAGGAGCTCCGAGAGCTCACTTTCCTGGAGATCCATCCATTGATGGTACAAATTTGATTCTTGAGCTTGCAAGGGTTCAACGTTGGTTGATGCCATGTCTCCGGATGTCTAACTAGACTCGGTTAGTTTTTCCACTTAAAAGTAGATGACTTTTGTCTTGAAATTACCACAATGGAGTTGAAAAGTTTTACGAGGCTTTTAAGAAGAATCGCAGCTCATAATCTTTCTAAATTTGGATCTTTATATCTTGTCTAAGGAAATATGTTAGTACATTTTTTATAAACTAATTAAATCGAGCAAGTGTTTTATCCAATTATTAAGGGTATTAGGGTGAACAAATAAAAGTTACTTAAATTATTGTCCTATTTAACTTCTTTGAGTCAAATTGGCTGTTTATAAAATACAGATTTAACGTATATATATATATTTTATTTAAAAAAATCATAAATCACGTCATTTGTAGAAGTACTATAAATAACGTATTTTATAATTTTAAAAAAATAAAATAAAACATATACGTCAAATTTGTATTAAAAAAGTTATTTTAATTTTAAAAAGTAATATACGACAATAATTTAAAAAGGTTCTCAAGAGGTGACCCAGTGGTTGAATTGGACTTCACAAAATGTGAGGTCTCAGGTTCGATTCCTTTCCACGCCCTCTCAGGAAAACAAAAAACAAAAAAATTTAAAAGTCAACAATAAATTAAGAATGGAGGGAGTATTAAGGAATGTAATTACTAATGTAGTACAAATTTTTTATTGTATTGTTTGGTAAAAAAAAAAAAAACTTGGAATGCAAAAATAAAATTGAGGCAACAGACAACATTACCCTAATGTAAACAAGTATTTGTTAATGACTTTTTTGATGAAAATTAAACATTAACATTATTACTGCTCTGCAAAATAACAAGTTCTTCATTCTCTTTCAATTTTGATAAAAATTTTAAATTATCCAACATTAATAAAGCAAGAAAAATTTATTAAATTAAAAAAATGTTATAATGAAACTAGTTCAAATAAAAATAGTTAAAACATTTGAAACAATTTGAGAAAAATACGTGTAACTACTTATTTAAAATAATTATTATTTTATTTTCCTATATAGTTTCAAGTAATCAATAACCCACTCTTCTTTCTCATCATCTCTAATTTTAAAATTTAACACAACAATCATAAATTATAAACAATTATTAATAAATTAAATTAAATGAGAATAGTTAGAAAACCTTATGAAGAGCCGAAGAACAACAACAACGAGGAGAAGTAAATACTTGATTTAATAGAATGATATTATGTTCTTTTACATAAATTTAACTATTAGAAATTCAAATATCACCCACTCCATCAGGATTTTGATTCGTTAAATTTTAGTAATCTATTACAAGATTTTTGTAATATATTCATATACCAAATATAATTCATGTACCACCAAATGTTATTAATCAATTTTATGGAATCGACTTCGCGAAATTAATTCTATTACCATGTACCAATCGAGGATTTAAGGTACATAGAGAGTAATTGGTTTCACAACTTTTCATCGATGCTTGGTTATAACAATAATTGTAAAAAAAAAAAAAATTAAAACCTAGCATTTTTTCTTGATTTTAAATTGAAACCTCCCATATCTGTGCACGGCCGGCCACGCTTATCGCTCTAATTCTTTTTCAATTATTACAACAACAAAAATCTAAAATCAACCCAACTAAATCAACTATATGTACGAAAGCTAGCAGAACGGCGATCCGGATTCAGGCCGGCGTTACAGTACGGCAAGGGACAAAAGTCCAGAGTGTAAGCCACTATGAAGAAGAACCCCGACCCTTAGCCTGTGTCTTTTGACAGGAATCCGGCGTTACAGTACCGGAAGCACTTTGAAGAACAACCCCGACCCTTAGCTTGTATCCAAAACTCTCCGGAAATTGTGTTTTTGTCAGGGAAACTTTGTGCATCACGACAACACCGTTTGCGTCAATTATGTAAGCTTTTGCATCCCAAGGCCATCAACAGACTTTAAAATTACATACTATTACTCTCTCCCTACTTAGACAAAGAATCGTCTATACTATTTTACGATGTTTCATTTAAAAAATTTATTTTACAAAATTTTGTCTATAATCTCTATAAAATTTTCGATTTTACCTTCTACATATGGTATAAATATCTTAACTATGCTAAATTATTTTTGTAACTATAATCAACCTCAATACTACTTATATTTTCTTTAATTATTAAACTTTTTAAACGCAAATTTTTTTTTTTTGGGTGAAACAGATGGATTAGTTAGGAACTTTGTTGATTCCAATGATCAACTACAATTGGATCAGCAGGTTTAGTGATGTAGTCAAATTTTAGCCATGAAACTCACCAACTTTACATATACCCAACTCTAGAGATTACAATTAAAGATGTTAAAAGGGTTACGATCCGTAAGGTTGACCCGTTTAAACAAAAAAAAAATAGAGTTAAGGCTCCATATTTTTGGCCCGTTTAAAATCAGGGTTTTTTGATCCGGACCGTTTAACCCATAGCCTGTTAGGACTGGAACGTCCGCCCACGTAATATTAATTAGGTCATAAAAAGTTTAAGACATTTATCCCTGTGCTATAGGTCTTTTTTGTATACTTTTTAATTAAAACTTAAAATATAAACAATTTTTTTGAAAAAGCTTCTAATCAGAGCTATTACAATATTAATTTGTGCATCAGGACAACACCATTTACGTCATTTATGCAGCTTCTCTAATGTACTGCATTTTTTTTTTCTTTTCCTCCTTTGCATCCCGAGTTATCTATTTAGTAGTACAGTATAATTTTTCAACAAGAATTTATATTTTATGAACAATAATATGTACATTTATATAAACGAAAATAAAAAATAAGCACCACTGTTGATTCAAGTCTTCGTTGCTACTGAATCACAAATAATACAAACGAATTCTAAATTGTAACCAAGCGTACCCTATTGGTTCAAGACGTACTTCTATTTATCGACAATATCTTTTGTTATCAGCCGGTACAAAAAATAAACTAGGTGCCGTTCCCATATTATTACTAATGTAGAGCTGGTTTGCTCGATCAAAATGAAATCACAAAGTTTGGATAAAGAGTTTGGCCTCATTTGTATACATCGTTTGGGTTTTCCTTTGTGGTTTTCAACTTCTGTGGTAGGTTTCGTATAAAGAGTTTTGTTTTGTGCTCAAAATGACTTCGTTTTAAAGTCAATTGATACCAAACCACCAAAGAAGTGAATGGATTATACGATGAGACCAATCATAACCGTAAATTCTATTAATCTAGGGACAGACAATTCTTCGAGGTTTTGAATTTTTTTTTTTTTACTTCTTACTACTGCACGAGGCGAGAGCATTTGATAACTTTGGTCGAGACATCAATAAAAATCAATATAAAGAAAACGAAAGAAAAAGAAACCTGCATTTTAAAAGCTCAAAACCTGCATTTTAAAAGCTCAAAAATGAAGAAAATCTACTTAAACACAAGAAGAAGAAAGAAATCAAAGAACGAGAAGAAAAAAAAATAAAAAAAAAAACTACTATAAACATGGAAATCGATCATTTGGGCCTTACATCTCAGATCGACCATGATCATTATCTTTCTTTTTCCCCCACTCTCTCATACAAACACGCAGCTTCTTACTCGCCGCTATGAACTGCACAGCCTAAAGCGGCGTCATTATACCGATCAACTCTTTAACCGTCCGCACCCTCAACCTATCATATCAGCTTCCCCCAGCAACTCCGCCTTCGCTTCTCCATTCTCATCAAAAACCGAGTGAACATCCCGATTCAACCCGCACCCATTCTCCGGCTTCTTCACCACCTCCGCCAGCGGCTGATCCGCCATGTTCTCCTGCAAACTTGCTAGCTTACTGCTCAGCTTCCTCTCCTCTCTTATCACCTCCATTCGTATCTTGTCCGCCTCACTGAGCTGCATCGGCGAGAGGCCACCGAGGCTCCCATTGTTGATGCCACGGAGGAATTCAGCTAGTCGGGACTCTATTTCCAACCCGCAGATACAGTAGATTAGCTGGATGAAAGAAGACGGACGGCACCCACCTAGCCAGAGATCAGAATTCTCTAGGGTGGTGCACCATGGGGGTGCAAAAAAGGGCGATGGGTCTAAGTGTGCTAGGCGTATGCGAGCCTCCATGTAGTCTTCAGAGCTTTTGATAGTTTTTTCGATGAGTTGAGTCAACTCGGAGTCATTGATTTTGCCTTCGGAGTTGAGTTCGAGGGCTTGGAGGAGCTCGGAGAGCTCACTTTCTTGGAGGTTCATCCATTGTTGGTACAAGTTTGATTCCTGAGCTTCCAAGGCTTGGTCGTTGGTTGATGCCATGTCTTTGGATTAATTTCTAACTAAGCTCGGTCTGTTACCATTTTTATCTTTGGTACTTTTTGTAGTTACTTATATACTGTAGTTTAGGGCAAACTCCACGATTGGTCCCTGTACTTTTAGTCCCTTTTGCAATTGGTCCTTTCATGACCTATATGGTCCTTGTACAAACTCATTTTTGGGATTGGTCCTTCCGTCCAATTTTATTCATTTTTTGCCGTTAAGTTTGAACATGTGCCATGCACGTGTATTTTTCCAAGGGTAATATAGTCATTTCTATTTAAAAAGTAAGGGAACCATTTGTAAAAAAAATTTAAAAAGTTAAAATAAAAGAAACTAATGTTTTTTTTTTGTTTTTTTTAAGAAAATATATAAACACTTTATAAATAATATATCAAGAATAATCATTAGTAGATTTCTTTTTAGTAGATTTTTTTAATTTTCGACTCCCTCTAGATTCCGGTTCAAAACCTAATTCCTTCTTAATTTTATTTAGTAGATTTCTAATGATTATTCTTGATATATTTATTTATAAAATATTTATATTTTTTTTGAAAAAAAATTAGCTTCTTTTTTTTTTTTTTACTTTCAAATGTTTTCTTACAAATGGTCCCTGTACTTTTTAAAAGAAAATGACTATTTTACCTTTGAGCAAAATCACATGAGAGGCACATGTGAACATTTAACGGTAAAAAATTAACAAAATTGGACGGAAGGACCAATTGCAAAATATTTAAAAGTACAAGGATTTAATTTTTGGGTTAATTACACCATTAGTCCCTTGCCTATGGACTATTTCACCTCAATTTTTGGGTTAATTACACCATTAGTCCCTTGACTAGGGACTAAAATTCAAAAAAAAATTTAAAGAATTACTGGTGAAATAGTTCATAGTCAAGGGACTAATGGTGTAATTAACCCTTAATTTTTTTAAATTTCAATACAGGGACCAATCCCAAAAAACCGAAAAAGTTCAGGGACCATTAGTGGAGTTTTCCCTATAGTTTAACGTAATGCTCTTTCGGTGACGCAAAAATGATAAAGCCTATTTTTTTATAAATAATTTTAAAGGTAAAAAAATAAAAATCTTAGAATTTCGGTCTCAAAACTCAATTGTCAGTTATTGATTAGGTTTTTTACTTTTGTTCGTAGAAGACCTGAAAACTATAACAAATATAGTTTCAGTTGGGCTAAAATATGAAAAATCTCCTAAAATATCTACCCAATCTCATAATGCTACCTAAAATAAAATATTTTTTATTTGGATAGACAATGTCACTAATTATTCCATTTTCACTTTTAACCCCCAACGTTCGTTAGAAAACTCACGTTAAAGTTCACGTGTCTTCCACGTACTGGATATTTTCATCATTTCACCGTGGCACGTGAGGGGAACTTCAGATGAAACACTTTTCTCTCTCTCTCTCAATCTTCTCTTTCTCTCTCTTCTCTTCTCTTCTTCCACCAAAACATTAACATGAATACTTTCCCCCTCTCTCTCAATCTTCTCTTTTCTCTCTATCTCTCTCACTTTCAATCTTCCCAATGCAATCCAATGCTGAAATCCCAACCAGCTCGTCTTGTCTCCGCTCGTACCGTAGCCACGCGGACAACACGACACGACTTTCGAGTGCAAGTCAACGGCGTGTTGCCGCGCCAGCTTTAAGAACCCATCTCAAAATTCAAATCCCAAATCATACCCAGATTGGAAATGAACCCGATTTCAACAGCCCATCAACAAGCAAAACCCTGTTCACGAATCCCCAGAGAACCCCTATGATGTTTCGCAAGAAAGCATTTTCTTCACAACCCTCCTTTCCCTATTGTTGTTCTTCATCACTCTTAACCGCCAAAGCTATTGCTTCAAAGCTCTTCCACAAGCTCTTTTGGATTAAAGCCCCTCTGAGGCTTTCAATTCTTGTCTTTTTGCCAACCCTTTACTTACTTTCATCCAACAATCAAAAAATCCTCCCTCAAAATCACCCCCACCAGTTGTTTGGTCAATTGGGACAAAGACCAAATTGGAAGAAGGGACTGCAAATTCGAGGTTTTTAGTGAAGGTTTACAGTAATGGGGATGTTTATGAGGGTGAAATTTATAAAGGGAAGTGTTCTGGGAGTAGGGTTTACTACTATAACATGAAAGGGTGGTGGTGGTGGTCCAGCGGGTGGTTGACGGCGTGCCCCTCACGTGCTCATTTGATATTTCTTCACCCACAATTCTCTCCCGCCCATTTGATATTTCTTCTTAGATTTTTACATCAAATTATCATCATATATATTATAGATTTAATCCCAACAAAAATTAAGATACTTCTCTTTATTTGAATTTCTTCTTACTATTTTAATTTGTTGTTGTTATGATGAACACAATCAATTTGTTAAACATGGGACTCTCTTGCCGATTCGTAATTCAACATCGGAGTTTCTCCCCCTTCAATCCCCCAAATTGTCACCACAATCCTTTCTCGCAGTCTTCCCGTCTTAATTTTGACCAAATTCGAACAATTCACACTTACCTACCTCGAGTTTTCGATTTTCAATCAGTAATTGATCGGACCCACAACCCATTTTCCTTTCCCAATTCTAGTTGGGGCCAAGCTAGGGTTTTCCCTACCACCGTTTGTCATTGATTTGTGTTAAACGCTTCCAAATATTCTAACCTATGTTGAGACCCGTGTGAATGACAAGAGTTTCGAGTGGGTTTATGTTCCGGGTGCTGGGTTGAATGTGAAGTCGTTGGTTGTTGAAAGGATAGACAAGAATGAAAAGATTGAGAGAGAGAGAGAGAGAGAGAGAGAGAGAGAGAGAGAGAGAGAGAGAGAGAGAGAAAAGTGTTTCAGCCGAAGTACCCCTCATGTGCCATGGTGAAATAACGAAAATGTCCAGCACGTGGAAGACACATGCACTTTAACGTGAGTTTTCTAACGGACGTCAAGGCTAGGGGCCAAAATGGGATAATTAGTAATATTGTATACCCAGGTGAAAAATATTTCATTTTAGGTACCATTATGGGATTGGGTTGATACTTTGGGAGGTTTTTCATATTTTCAGTTTGTATCAAATTTTGTACTTCCTAGTCCTCTGTGGCTCTGTCTCATTAATTATATTGCACTATTTTTTTTTACTGTCTCAAAAATTTTGCGGATAGGATCTTCTATTCTAAAAAGGTATTCCATCTCCTATTCTAACCGTTAGATCTTCGCCACATGTGCATGAGAATAAACAACATTAGTTACCCTGTGATTTTTGATGAACATGTGGCGAAGATCCAAAGATTGAAATAAGAGATGTAATACTTTTTTATAATAGAGGATCTTGTCTGAAAATTTTGGCCGCTCCGCGCTCACAACTTTGATGCACACTAATTACTTACTTTCTTATTATATTTCTAACAAAGTTGAATTCGTGAACAATAGAGTTAATTTTCTCTCCCTAAAATTTTCTCTCTCTAAAATTTTCTCCTTGGGCTAGGGTTTTCCCTAGGGCTAGGGTTTTCGTACGGCAATGCCACCGGATACAGTGGTACCGGAGACTCCTACTCCGGAGATTCATCCTTCTGGACATGCTGTCGGTGTAGACACCAATCCCACCATCTCTTATGCAGCTGCGATCGCCAAGAAACCACAACACATAGGTGCTAACTGCTCCTCAGTTTTGCATCAAATATCACTAGCGCCCCGCCCACCAATATCAATTTTGGATGAACCCGGGTGTTTGTTCTCCCCTGTGGAAATAGAATTACTGGAGAAACAGTTTGAATATACTCTGATTATGAAGTTTTCTGTTGGGAGACCGCAGATTCATGTCATTCAAGAACATATTGCGAAGTTTTGGAGACTAACAGGGTCTGTCGTTGTAGGCCTTCTTGATCCAAGGCATGTCATGATCCATTTAGCATCAGAAGAAGACATGGTGTGGGCTCTTTCCAAGGAGTCGAGAATGATTAATATGTGTATGTATCGTCTTTTCCGATGGACTTCTGATTTTGCCTTCAAAAAAGATAGTCCCTATGTGGCGGGTTCAGTTGCATCAGCTCCCTTTAACCTATTTTAATCCTTCTTCTCTTCAACGGATTGGTAAGGCTGTAGGAAGGTTTTTACGTGCGGATGATCGCACATTGGCCCTATCACATCCAATGTACGCTCGTATTTGTTTGGAGTTTGATGTTTCTAAACCACTACCGTCCAGGGTGTGGATTGGTACATCAAAGGAGCATGGTTTTTGGCAATCTCTGGAATTTGAGGGTAATATTGCTTACTGTGGTAGTTGTGGTTTGTTAGGGCATTTATCGGATGACTGTAGGAAGAAGAGGGTAGGCTTCAAGGGCCCGATACGGGTTGACGATGGAACATGCATAGAGGATCCTGAGGGGGTTTCAAAAGTAGTCAATCTCAATACGAACAATAAATGGGTTCCTCGTACTCAGGTGTGGTCACTGAAAAGGATCGGGGTCGAATACAAAAGATGAAAACGGTGTTGCCAAAGGCATTGAGGTAATTGATGTTGGCAGTACTAGGGTTGTAAAAGATAAAGAGGAAGACATTACTGCCAAGGTGGTTTTGGGTACTGAGGTACCTAGAATGACTGCAATGAATGAGCAGTTCAAGGCTGGGGATACATCAGGAGGGGTAGAGATTATAGAGGTCTGTGATGATCTCACAACGAAAGGGGTGAATGGATCGGATGGGGATGTGGTATGTCCATGCGGGATGGTCAGCGGGCTTAATGGTACTTCTCTGAGGGCCATGTACCTGTTCCTATAGGGCCAGAGAATGATATCCCTTTTAATCAGTTTAAGCATAAGGATAATTCTGAGGAGTGTATTTTGTGTAACAACCTTTTTGAAACTCTTGCTGGAATGGATGACATTTGGGAATCTGAAATGCTGCCGAATATTATGAGGGGTAAGAAAGCAAACTCAGTTGTGGATGGAGATTTTGGTTATACGAAGATCGGGACAGGTACTCGATCTGTCAGTGATAATGATGATCAATCTGTTCGTCCAGAGTTTCAGAAATTTTTACGAAAGAGGCTGGATGCTAAGCTGTTGAAGACAAATAAACGTACCACTAGGGCCATGACAAAGGCTTAAGATTCATCCTTGTAAGTTGTTTCCTTATGGCTGTTTTGCTTTGGAATGCTAGAGGTATCGCGAATAAAGAAACTATAGAGTATGTTAAGACTCTCTCGTCACAACATAATACTAGTTTATGTGTTATTATGGAACCGAAAATTAGTGGGGAAAGGTTAAAGAAAATTGCAACAAAAAAAAATGTGTAATAATCAGGAAGGTAATGCTAGAATATGGCAGCGTTTGGACAGGGTCTTAGTGAATGGTTTCTATAAGGCTTTGAATCCAAGTTTTCAAGTGAAACATTTAAGCAGGCTTCTGTCAGATCATTCCCCTTTGCTTCTAGAATTTCTGATCTTCCCAAAGCCAAAAGGTTTGTTTCGTTTTCAACGTATGTGGTTGGATCATCCCAATTTTCTGGAATTTGTTCGTGAGCAATGGCATAGGCCAGTTAGTGGTGGTGCGTTGGATGTCTTGTACAAAAAGCTTCATCTTTTGCGGAGAGAATTAAAACATTGGAATTGGAATGTTTTTGGGCATGTCCATAGGAAGATTGCAGCTCAGCAAGATGCTATCCTTAGGCTTGATTTTGATTTACAACAAGGTTGGGATGATGATAAGGCAAATGCTCAGTTACGGAATGTGAAGCAGATCTTTGTCGCTTATTGAAGTGGGATCTTTGAGTTACTCCAACAAATCAAGGCGATTGTGGCTTACAGAGGGTGAGAGGAACATCGGTTTTTTCCATTCTAGTATCCGTGATCGAGCGTCGAAATGTTATTAAAATCGGGAACCGGATGGGAGTTGGTGCGTATTCTCGCAGATTGGGGACAATACTGCTCGTTTCTTTAGCAACCCGGTTCGTCTGGTAATGATATTGCTGCGACGGTTTATAGTGGTATTACCCCGTGCGTCCAGGCGTGTGATAATGATAGTCTTGTGTGTAGTCCTATGGAGGCCGAGATATGGGATACAGTCAAAGGTTTAAATCCGGATAGTGCTCCAGGGGCTGATGGATTTACAGGTTGGTTTTACCAGGGATGTTGGGATGTGATTAAAGAAGATGTTATCGCTGCGGTTCGTGAGTTTTTTATGGGTAGCAATCTTCCAAAAGGCATTACAGCTACTACTCTAATTTTGATTCCTAAGGTTGACAACCCAACGGGTCTCGGTGATCTACGTCCGATAAGTCTTTGCAATTTTTCAAGTAAGATTCTATCCAAAATTCTTGCTAATCGTTTGGCGAGTCTTCTTCCGAATATTATTTCTCCAGAACAGGCTGGGTTTGTAAGGGGTAGAAGCATCCAGGAAAATATTGTCCTTGCTCATGAACTGGTTCATCGTATTAATAGTAATGCTCGAGGAGGTAATGTGGTTTTTAAGCTGGATATGTCCAAAGCTTATGATCGTTTGGAATGGGACTTCCTTTTTCTTGCTTTGAAGGCCTTTGGTTTCAGTGAAGGGTTTTGCGATTTACTAAATAGGTTATTGGATAATATCTGGTATTCTATGCGGGTTAATGGTGAGACCTTTGACTTTTTTAAGTCTTCTCGAGGGGTTCGGCAAGGGGATCCTTTGTCTCCTCTGCTTTTGTCACGACCCGACCCAAGATCCTATATGGAATCTCGTTCGGTCCGTGAGACGGGACACAAAATGCACAATTTCAAAATCACTTTTCATGCAAAAACCCTGTAATGCAAATGTATGTTTGTTTTAAAACCAAAACATCACATAGCGGCCACACAAAAGCCGGAAGAGAACACATGATATAACCAACGAACCCACGAGACAAGAAGCTCGGCTTAACATGTGACATCATCAGAGTGCGCGAAAATGTAAGAATAAGTAACATTTACAAAAGCCTGACAACCATGTCGGCATCTACAAAAGAATATTGAATGAACAACAAGTACGGGACTTCTACCCAACTTTACAATGTTTAAATAACAAGTGTACCCTCGGCCTCACCAAAAGAAAATACCAAGGCTCACGAGTACTACCAAAAGACCGACCGACGAATACACGGCAACGAACGATCACCGAGGGTTTCTTGCGTGCTCTGGATCTAAGGAAAACAATAAACAATGGACGGGGTGAGTTATAAAACTCAATAAGCTACTAATGCAACAAGATGGCATGCTAGATGCAAACAATAATAAGAATCATGTATATATATCATGGTTAGCATAATATAACCACTTCTAAACATCATCAAGTCAAATAACTCATTGTACAAGTCACGTTGCATGCATCTCACGTAGGTGTAATATGTAAACACATATAAAAGGATACCGTCGAGGTACACCTCCGACATACCAACTTCCAACCAACCAACCATATAATACCCATGAAGATACCGTTGATGTCGTACCCGATCATCGAACCAAATAACAAACCAAAGTGAACCGTTTTCCGTATCCACGTCGACGTGAAGACTCGGTCCCCAACGACCCGAGAAATGTCACGGTATAGCTTACCAAGGTCGCGTTTATTCCGTACAACACTTAGCGCTATAACCCCTACCGTGGCCAACGGTAGGCGAGGCCAGATTGGCCTTCGGCTATTACGTAGCCCCGGCTCACGCAATAACCGAGCGTCAATACACCTCCAACAAATATGCCATGGATTTAAACAATGCTCAAGTAGATGTTTACTCGACACATTAACTAATCAACCAAATGTTCAAGCAATGTTTACTTAACATTAAATAGAAGTGTTATACTCCAAAGTAGGGAGTATAACGACCATAATAACAACATACTAACGTGTACCATTCAAAATTTGGTAGGCTTAGTCGCACGCCCACTAAATTAGACCTAAACTCGGCCACTAATAATGTAATTAGGGTAAGTCAGGGTCGATCCACGAAGAACGTGATTATTTAACAAATCACTTGACCGATTGGGGGTTTAAATTGAGTTCTTGATTAATTCCTACAACGGGAAAAATAAACAAAGTGTTTAAAACAATAATTTAAAGGAACTTCGATTTGATATCACCGGATTATAATTCTAATATCATTGATAATTCTTTTTCACCATAATACTTATTCACTTGATTACGAGATATATTTCAATCTCTGTCTCTTCTTTCGTTTAGTTTATAGCAAGGGCACACTCACTATAAACCCTAATTAAAATTAAACCTAAACCGGCACGAAAAGGTCTAAAGATTAATTGATGTTGTTTTAAGAGACTAAAATCAAGAACGCTTTCTAATGTTAATTAGATAAACGTCTAATCTTGCCTACTTCCCGAATTGCTATGGCACATATACAATTCGTGAAGACGCTACAATGAAAACTCTAATTCTGGCACAGAACGAGTAATCTAGCAAAGATTAATAAAGAGGACAAATGAATTGGCCAAATCCACAATCCTAGAAATCAATCTAAATTAATACAAGCAAGATTATGAATAAGAATTAATTAAGAGAAAGAAATACCTCAATAGAATTAAGAATCCGGATCAAGCTCTCAAATCCAAAGTTATGGAGTTTTAGTTCTCCATAGAAATTCAAAGCTTGAGTTTTTGATTCTAGGAAAACTCTCCAAAGTAGATGATAACCCTAAAACTAAACAAAGAAATAGTATTTATACTCCTTCCTAAAACCTAGATAAAAAGAATAAAAATAAAATAACTCTAAATAATAAAAACGCTAAAAATACAAAGACCCACGATTTTAGTCTCGACAGGGACGACTCGTCCCCGTGGGACGACTCGTCCCCCGAACCTTCGATCCTTCCCGAATCGGCCGTCCCTGCTGGGGAATAGTTAGGCCAAATGGGGACGACTCGTCCCCAAGCCTAAAATCCCAGAAATCTTCAATTTCCTCGTGGCTCTTTAGCTCGCTTCGGGTCTTCTTTGGTTGACTTTGTCTTGACTTTGTTGACTTCCATCGATGTAGGATTGATGATCTTGAGCTTCTTTGAGAACCAAAAAGGATTACATAATAAATCTCTAAATTTCTCTCGAATTACATTGATTCTCTCAAAATCCTCACAAAACATAATTCACTCAAAAATACATCAAACCTATACTAGATACATGGAAATAGAGAATAATAAGGACGGAAAACATAGGAAAAAGATAGTATAAATCCGTCCTATCAAATACCCCCACGCTTAGACCATTACTCGTCCCTGAGTAATATCCTAAACTCCAATCTAACACCGGTCTAAAACAGATGCATGGAGGGTAAATGATTCCTATTCTCCTCTACTCCGCCAACACAAGTCCATCAAAAGTCACAAACAGAGTACAAGAAACTCTGTCTCCTTATATCACCAATAAGAATCAACAGTGAGAACAAGGACCTTAACTTGATACCAACTCCCGATATAAAACGGTATCCAAGCTACGGTCCACACACAAAAGCCAAGGGGAACTAAATATGACCTATGTTTCCCCCACGCTTGGCTCACACTACATCATCCCTCACAATAAAAAGTTGCTCGGGTGTTAATCTCTCACAACTACCTCATGGAAAACTCCTACACCCCTTATTACTCCAAAACGAATGAGGATTTCTATCCTAACTCCACTAAACCCATCCTCCTACTCCAATGCAAGAACCTACCGAAACTCCGAATCCTCCCTTATGACTCCACAGGTGATATGCAAGATATGAAAACAAATCACTTCCTCACCTTTGCCTAGGTGCCGTTTCCGGTTTTCACCTAGCCTCTTTTCTTTTCTTTTTTTTTGTTTTTTTTTGTTTTTTTTATCTTTTTTTTTTTTTTTTTTTTTTAAAGAAAGAAAAATAAGAAGTACAGATATACAAATCCCCCCCCACGCTTAAACCGCACATTGTCCTCAATGTGTGAACTAAAGATTAAGTGCGATGAAAACGTAAAAGGAAAAGATAGGGAGGTACCATCACTGATGGGAACTAGAGGCCCCATCCGGCCCCGCCGAGGCTGTCTCTTCCTCCGGCAGCTCTCGGCACGCCGTTCTTCAATAAAAGCCTCTGTGCGGCTCCCAAAATCGCGGATCGCCCGCGCATCCACGCCTCCTTGTCCATCCGTGATCCAGAAAGCTATGCTATCCTCCATAGCCTCCATGCGATCTCTCGTCCTCCGCCTCTCTATCCTCAAAAGCGTGACGGTTCTGCTCACGCACAATCCTCAGCCTCTCCTGTTCTTCTAAGAACGCCCTCATCTGGGCCCACTGATCCATAGAACCCTGCTGGTTCTGATTAAGCTCATCACCCTGACCCCCCTGGATTCGCTCTTGATCTTCCTCCTCATCGGCCGGCTCTAAAACATCCTCAATACCGGGCATACGCCAATGACCGGCCCGTGCACCACTGGAAACGTGGCCCTACCGTGCAAGAAACCGTCCTTCGGGGAGTACCATATTCAAATAATAAGGACAAGTCTCCTGCCCTCTGGTTTCTCACAAACTTGTCATACTGCACGAGCCAGTCATTGGAATAGAAGCTCGTGCCCCCCGTCAACTTTACCGCCTCGGGATTTAGATCCCCCAAACATGCTGTAGCAATCAATGTGATCATTCCCCCTATTGGAATATTTCCCTTATTAGTAAGGGCGAATGCTTCACATCTTCTCACAAAAATATCCACCCAGTCAGGAATCACCGAAACACTCCTTAACCCCGATCTCAAGAGGTTAACCATGGCCACGTTAAGCGAGGGTTCTCCGTTGGCCATCCAAGTCATGAGAGCCCTCATAAAACAATTTCCAAGCCGGGTGAGAAAAAGAGGAGGCCCTAAGGTATTTCTTCTTGCATGGGAATCCCGTGAGGTCCTTAAAGAAGAAAAAGCTCACCCCATCACCCTCCAACCAGTTTCCTCTCGGTTGGTCAACCCCGAAGACCTCCCTCAATTCATCAAAAGACACTCGATAAGCCTCATCATTTAGGTGAAACCGAATAGTATTGGCCTGTGCTCCCTTACCTACCTCTAAGGTTGATAAGAACTCAAGTGTATATCTCAGATATGTATCGGCCCTCTTTCCCAAGAAATTACCCAACCCGGCTTGTGCCATTAAATCATTACTAACACCTCTAAACCCAACTCCTCAAACGGCACATGAAGGAAAGTGGTAACTTGGATTTTTCGACCCTCCAAATTTCTCCATTTTTTCTTTTGGGCCGAGGTCAATTGGGTTAAACCCATAAAAGGCAACGATGCATTAGGGAATTGGGATCATCGGGACTACGGCCTGGATTCTTTCTAACCCTCTTGGAACTACTTCCGACTCTCTCCTTAGGAGGCATGATTATCACCACAAAATAATTCTCCCAAAATAAACAAAAAACACACCACCACAAAATAATTCTCCTTCCAATTCCCAACCGAACCACCACACTACAATTTAAGCACAACCCAAATATTGAATGCACAAGAGAGAAAGTGATCAAAATTTTTACCTTACAAAACTTTCCCAAGCAGTCACAATACTCCTTGAACCCTCCAAAAGTAGTCTCCCATGAATTTTTGACCAACAACTCCCAATTTGACTTTCTAGGTTTTGTGAATTTTCAAAATTTAGGAGAATTGAAGGCTTGAATTTGGGAATTTGGGTTGGAATTAGGGAAAGATGGCGGATTAGGGTTTGAATTTTGAAGAAAAGAGGAGAGTGGGGTGAAATTTTGGGTTGGGGTAGAGAGAGAGAAAGCTTAGGCTTTAATGGTGATTGAGGTTTGAAGATGTGGGGAAGAAGGTGGATTACAAGGGTTTGTGAGGATGGCTATGTAGATTGGGAAGGAGAGAAATTGAGTTGTAGGAATTGGAGGATGAATGAGTGTTTGTAGAGAGAGAGAGAGAGAAGAAGAAGAAGAATAGGGTTTGGGCACGACTCGTCTGGCTGAGACGTTTTTCTTTCTCTTTTTTTTTTTTTTTTTTTGAACAAAACGTGATCTCACACCGGGACGAGTCGTCCCATAGAGCACGAGTCGTCCTGGATCTTCAAAGGCTCCTGAATCAGTCGTCCCTGAGTGGGGAATAGTTGGTGCAATTTGGGACGAGTCGTCCCGGTTTCCTTCACAAGATCCTGATTCAGTCGTCCCTGATTGGGGAATAGTTGGGCCAAATGGGGACGACTCGTCCCGGGGCCTTTTTTTTTTTTTTTTTTTTAACAGGCCCGGGCTTTGATCCATTCTCCCTTGCTTCTCCCTGCACACCACCACAAAACAAATACCTTCAGCAGCACCGATTCATACATAACAAAAACAAAAATACTAACAATACATACAACAACAATAAAAACTAAGAATGACTGAAATTAAATCCCGGGTTGCCTCCCGGATAGCCGCCCTTCTTTACCGTCTTTAGCTAGACCAAACGCCGGGAAAGCCCCCGGCTAGCATCAACGCTTAAAGTCTTTGACAAGACTCGGACTCAAAACTTAATCAAACATATACCGGGTCTTGGAGATCAACTACCTCCAAATACGCGGTATTCACAACTTCGCCCTCAAAATACGGTTTTAACCGTTGACCATTAACTTTGAATCCCTTGCCCTCATGCACCTATCCAACACTAGTCCTAAATGAGCAAGGCATTCATCAAACGAGTCTCCATAGACAGTGAAGTCATCCATGAAAACTTCCATATATTTTTCCACAAAATCGGAGAAAATACTCATCATGCACCTTTGAAAAGTCCCAGGTGCATTGCACAATTCAAACGGCATTCTCCGATAGGCAAAGGTGCCGAAAGGGCAAGTAAATGTAGTTTTCTCTTGGTCTTCCGGGGCAATAGGTATTTGAAAATACCCGGAAAAACCGTCGAGAAAACAAAAATACGCCCTTCCGGCTAACCTTTCCAACATTTGATCAATAAAGGGGAGGGGAAAGTGGTCTTTACGAGTTACCTCATTCAACCGTCGGAGATCAATGCACACACGAATCCCCGTTTGCTCCCGGGTTGGAACCATCTCTCCATTTTGATTACGGGAAACTGTGATCCCCCTCTGGGGCACACCTGTGTGGGGCTCACCCACTTGCCGTCAGAGATGGGATAGATGATGCCCATCTGTAGTAGCTTCAGGACTTCCTTCTTCACCGCCTCCATCATTGGCGGGTTAAGTCTCCTCTGTGGTTGCCTCACTGGTTTCGCACCCTCCTCTAGGTTGATTCGGTGCATACACAAAGATGGACTAATGCCCTTGAGATCGGCAATAGTCCAACCAATAGCAGATTTTCGCTTCCGGAGCACCTCAATCAACCTCTTCTCTTGATCCTCAGTCAACTTGCTAGAAATCACTACCGGAAGCGTTTCTCCCTCACCTAGATAAACATATTTAAGGTGCTCGGGAGGACCTTCAACTCAAGTTCCGGTGCCTTCTATAGATGGAACAAGCTTCTCCATTGGAACCTCTAACTTCATGTGACCATGACCCGGCAAGAGCAAACATGGCACTCTCTGTAAGACCCATAACCGCTTCCTTCAACGAATCTGAGATGTCAAACTCCAAATTAGCATACCCCAAAGCGTTCTCTAACGCGGTCTTGAGATCATCATCACCACTAGACACCTCAAATACCTCCTCTACCAATGGCTCGATCACATCGACGAAACACAATGACTCCGTATCCATAGGGTATTTCATAGAGTCAAAGATGTTGAACTCCATTACTTGCCCATCGAATTCCATTGACAAAGAACCATTGGTCACATCGAGCTTTGTCCGAGCAGTCGACATAAAAGGCCTCCCCAAGAAGATAGGAGCTCTTGGATCCGTCTCCATCTCAAGCACATAAAAATCGGGAAATATCATCTCCCCACTCTAACCGAACATCCTCCACCAATCCCTTCGGGTAGGCATTTGACCTATCCGCTAGGCGTATCACAACTCGGTGTCTGCGGTGGTCCCAACTTAAGAGTTTCAAACAACGCATAGGGCATGACGTTGATTGAAGCCCCCAAGTCTAACATCGCCTTATGCTCAGAAGCATCCCCCAAAGTAACTGGAATCACGAACATCCCTGGGTCACTGCACTTCTTAGGCAATTTCTCTCTGATACACTGCAGACACGTGCTCTTTAACCTTACCCTTCTTCTTACTCCTCTCCTTCTGATTCCTCTTCATAGTACACAACTCCTTCAAAACTTCGCATACCTCGGAACAAAGAAGATCCAAGAAAGGAATATTAACCTCTAACCTCTTGAAAGTATCATAAATAGCCTTGTCGGGCTCGGCTTTCGATGTTCTTTCAAGGCCTCGGGAATGGAACCTCGGGCTCATATACGGAGCCTTAACCTCGAGTGCAACTTCGTCGATATGGTTCCTTTTGCATGGCTCAAATCTCAACCTCAACCTCGGTTCCTCGCCTACACCCTTATCCCGCAACTCCTTACCACTTCGAAGAGTGATCGCACATGCATTCCGCTTGGGATTCGGCTCTCGTGATGGCAACTTCTTCGAATCCCTAGCCTCCATCCGTCCCACCGCACGCCTACTCGACCCATCTGTTTCTCCAAATTACCAATGCTCGCATCGGCGGCCGATACGGCTGAAATTTCGGTTCATGGTGCTAACACTCGTGCCAAAGAATTAAGCAATGCCTCAGAGATCCGGAGAATTTGCTGCCGTCGGTACTATTGCCGCGTCCATATGGTGGCCTATAAGAGTTGTACTGATTACCCGATATCCGCTCCGATAACCCCGCTGATTACCAAACCTTGTCCCGACCACCCGGTGATTCTCTGGCGACTGTACCCCATCTGAAATTGGGATGATTTCTCCAACTGGGGTTATAAGTGTTACCCATTGGTCTCTGTCCCGGCTGTGCAAACCCAACTGCATTGACATTCTCCATATCACCCGTCTGCAAAGAAGGACACGAATCTATAGGGTGCGTAATTTCATAACAAATCCCACACGGCCGGCCCGTCCCGAACCAACTGCTTTACCATACCCTTGAGGTCCTCCAAGTCTGTCTCGAGCTTATTGATCGACCCACTGTTAGAACCCACTGCGCTAACCTGCCTCATATTTGACCTCTTGCCATGGGTCCTCGTACTCTTAGCTAGCTCCTCGATCAACTTTTTTGCTTCATCAGTGGTCTTATTCAGAATACTCCCTCCACAACATGAATCCACTAATCTCTTGTCCCGAATGGTCAACCCTCCATGAAAATAGACAATCACCGGTCCTCGCAAACCCATGATATGGACAACTCCTACAAAGCTTATGGAAGCGATTGTAGTAGTCGTATAGGTCTCATCTCGCCTCTCGCTCCATATTACTGATGTCCCTCTTCATAACATTAATCTGATCCTGAGGGAAGAACTCTTCTAGGAATACCTCTTTCATCTGCTGCCATGTCGTGATGCTATTAGGTGGCAAGTGATAATACCACCCATTCGCGTTATCTTTTAGAGTGAAAGAAAATGCCCTCAATAACGTATGCTCGAGCGGAAGCACCGCGGCTTCATACTCGACATATTTGCACAACCGAGAGAGATGCTGATTTGGATCCTCTCCGGGCATCCCCTGAAGGCGGAAGCCGATTCAAGAGCCCCGCTTCAACTCAAATGTCACTCCCAGTAAGGCGGGAATTGACGGCATGTGGTTGCTCGTTCCAATTCGGAGCGATCCTTTGCCTCATGTCTGGTGGAACTGCGTGTCCACCACCACCGCATTATCCCCGCTTGTCAAGACCACTGCGTTATCTCCGTTCGCATCTCTTCGCCTAACAATATCTCCTTGACTCTCTGCTTTGTTGTCGTCCTTTCGAAAGATCTTTCGATTTCGGATCAAACGAAACAATCAAATTTTTAGTAACGAGTGTGGACCATAAACGGTTCCACACTACAGATAACAAGTAATAAATATAACTAAAGAGATAACAATTAAAGAACTAAAAGAAAAATAAAACAAATAAGAAAAGAAAAGAACGCAAACAATAACACCGTTCCCGGCAACGGCGCCAAAATTTGGTAGGCTTAGTCGCACGCCCACTAAATTAGACCTAAACTCGGCCACTAATAATGTAATTAGGGTAAGTCGTGGTCGATCCACGAAGAACAGTTGATTATTTGCGAACAATACTTGACCGATTGGGGTTTAAATTGAGTTCTTGATTAATTCCTACAACGGGAAAAATAAACTAAGTGTTTAAAACAATAATTTAAAGGAACTTGATTTGATATCGTCACCGGATTATAATTCTAATATCATTGATAATTCTTTTTCACCATAATACTTATTCACTTGATTACGAGATATATTTCAATCTCTGTCTCTTCTTTCGCTTTAGTTTATAGCTGGCACACTCACTATAAACCCTAATTAAAATTAAACCTAAAGCGGCACGTAAAAGGTCTAAAGATTAATTGATGTTGTTTTAAGAGACTAAAATCAAGAACGCTTTCTAATGTTAATTAGATAAACGTCTAATCTTGCCTACTTCCCGAATTGCTATGGCACATACAATTCGTGAAGACGCTACAATGAAAACTCTAATTCGGCACGTAACGAGTAATCTAGCAAAGATTAATAAAGAGGACAAATGAATTGGCCAAATCCACAATCCTAGAAATCAATCTAAATTAATACAAGCAAGATTATGAACAAGAATTAATTAAGAGAAAGAAATACCTCAATAGAATTAAGAATCCGGATCAAGCTCTCAAATCCAAAGTTATGGAGTTTTAGTTCTCCATAGAAATTCAAAGCTTGAGTTTTTGATTCTAGGAAAACTCTCCAAAGTAGATGATAACCCTAAAACTAAACAAAGAAATAGTATTTATACTCCCTTCCTAAAACCTAGATAAAAAGAATAAAAATAAAATAACTCTAAATAATAAAACTGCTAAAAATACAAAGACCCACGATTTTAGTCTCGACAGGGGACGACTCGCCCCCTGGGACGACTCGTCCTCGAACCTTCATCCTTCCCTGAATCGGCCGTCCCTGGGAATAGTTAGGCCAAATGGGGACGACTCGTCCCCAAGCCTAAAATCCCAGAAATCTTCAATTTCCTCGTGGCTCTTTAGCTCGCTTCGGGTCTTCTTTGGTTGACTTTGTCTTGACTTTGTTGACTTCCATCGATGTAGGATTGATGATCTTGAGCTTCTTTGAGAACCAAAAAGGATTACATAATAAATCTCTAAATTTCTCTCGAATTACATTGATTCTCTCAAAATCCTCACAAAACATAATTCACTCAAAAATACATCAAACCTATACTAGATACATGGAAATAGAGAATAATAAGGACGGAAAACATAGGAAAAAGATAGTATAAATCCGTCCTATCACATGCCAACATTAAATCCAACACAATACCATTATACGTGTATCGCGCAACCAATCGCCCAACGGGTCTCTCGAGCATCCAAAGAGCTCACAAAACACACACGTGGTCACATTCATTATCAAACCCTAATCGACTCCGTTAGAGTCATTTTAGGTTACTAGTGTTGTCGAGTTACGAAAATGGTCTTGCACTTTAATCCTAGCACATTAACGCCCAAATTCGAGTTCCCAATGACGATTTACAAGTCTCAACATATTTCACAACCCCAACACCACATTTCATGGCAAAATCACAAGTTCACATTTCTAGCATGGTAAATATACTCATTTGAAGTTTAAAATGTCATATGAGACATGAAAGATGAAGAAGAGGGGGTAGTAGCTTACCTCTTGATGAAATAGACCAAGGAGGGAGGATTTGAGTCAAAGGTGATGTCTCCTCTAGTCACAAAGGTCTCAAAATGTTGAATCTCTAACTTCCAAGCTTGAGATCTTGAGAAATCAACATACACTCCCTAAAAACGTGGGTAGAAGTGAAAACTCAAGAATCCACCATGAGATGAAGAGTTTGTTCGGTTAGAAACGTTTACCTAGTCGAGCTCTACACTCCCGCGAAGACGGATCGTGATTCCGACTCCGAATGATCAAGTTGTGGCAAGATTACTCCACAACTCTTCCTTGGACTCTCTCTACACTCTCTCTATGTTTGGGTGAAATGGGGAGAAGTGAGGAGTTTGTGGTCTTCCAAGGGTGTTTATGTGGTGAAAATGGGTCTCTGGTTGATGACGTGGCAACACCCAGCCAACCAATTCCAAGTTTTAGAAAAAAATCGAAATTCTCGGCCGAAGGGTGGGTAGCGCGGCCGCCAGGCGGCCGCCGCTTCCTGAATTTTCGGTTGATGTTTCGGTTCCCGCGCCCGGGCGGCCGCCAGGTTCCGAATCTCCGATTTTTAAAGTGCCCCGAAACACTCCCGAAATGATCCTTAATGATCCCAAGGTGATTCTAAGTCTACGGAAGGTCAAAACACTTAAGAAAAGTGCCGCGAGCGAACCGTAAAAGTGCAAGAAGTTCAACACATTTAAAGTATGTTAAATCACAAGAATCAAATGATGGTTTAAACATTTAAAACACATAGAATGCAACATGAAGATGCTATATACCATGTATAATATGTTCAAGAAATGTTTATAAGGTTTATTCAATGTGACACGTGTAATAATCGTGAATGAAATGGATGACGTGTAAGATGCAAATGAAGCGGGCGTTACATTCTCACCCCTTAGAATAAATTCGTCCGCGAATTTACTTACCAACTCCATCAAACAATGCGGGATACTTCTCACGCATCTCCGCTCGGTTTCCAAGTGGCCTCCTCGACATTGTGATTCCTCCACAACACTTTCACGAGGGGTATAGTCTTTGTCCTCAACACTTGCTCCTTGGTGTCTAAGATTCGCACCGGTTGCTCAACATACGAAAGGTCGGGTGTCAAATCCACCGACTCATACTCCAACACATGTGAGGCATCCGTCAAATACTTTCTCAACATCGACACGTGAAACACCTCATGAATACCTGACATCGATGGCGGTAAGGCAAGTCTATATGCCAACTTTCCAACCCTTTCCAAGATTTCAAACGGTCCAATAAACCTCGGGCCAATTTTTTCTTACCAAACCTCTTAACCCCAATCCGAGGCGAAACCTTCAAAAACACATGATCACCGACCTCAAATTCAAGATCCCTACGTCTATTGTCGGCATAACTCTTCTGTCTACTCTGGGCCGTTTTCAATCTTTCCCGAATAACTTTCACACTTTCCGCCGATTCATGCACCATCTCTGGGCCCCACAACTTCGCTTCACCAACTTCATCCCAACAAATAGGAGAACGACACTTCCTACCATAAAGTGCCTCATACGGAGCCATCTCAATACTCGACTGATAACTGTTATTGTAGGCAAACTCGATCAACGGCACATGCGAATCCCAAGTTCCCTTAAAGTCCATCGAGCAAGCTCTCAACATATCCTCAAGTATTTGAATCGTTCTCTCGGACTGTCCATCGGTCTGCGGGTGAAATGCTGTACTCAAATTCAACTTCGTCCCCAAAGCGTTCTGAAGTGATTGCCAAAACCGAGAAGTAAACCGCGGATCCCTGTCCGACACAATGCTCACCGGCACCCCATGTAATCTCACAATCTCCTGAATATATAATGAAGCAAGCTTCTCCAACGAATCCGAAATCGCAATAGGAAGGAAATGGGCCGACTTAGTCAATCTATCGACAATAACCCAAACCGCATCATGACCTTGTCGAGTCCTCGGCAACCCTGTCACAAAATCCATTGCAATATTCTCCCATTTCCATTCCGGAATTTCCAAAGGTTGTAACAACCCGTGGCCTCTCGATGCTCCGCCTTAATCCGTTGGCACGTCAAACACTTCGATACAAACTCGGCTATTTCCCTCTTCATTCCATTCCACCAAAAATTCTTCTTCAAATCCCGATACATCTTGGTACTCCCGGGGTGAATCGTATATTTAGACTTATGGGCTTCATCTAACACTTGTCTTTTCACCTCCTCAATCGCCGGTACACAAACTCTACCCCGAAACGTCAGAATACCATCACTATTCATAGCAAAATCCGGGTCTTACCCCACCTAACTCATCAATCAATTTCTTCAACTCGGATCACTCTCTTGAGTTTCCTTAATCCGTTGGAACAACACCGAGTAGCCCGAATATTCGCAAAAATCACTCCATGGCTAGACTCACTAGGTCCCCAATCACGAATGTCCTCTAGCATCTTCCATTCCCTAGTCATCAAACAAGAAACATACGCCTTCCTACTCGCGCATCCGCCACAACATTGGCCTTTCCCGGGTGGTATAGTATGGTGCAATCGTGATCCTTCAACCGTTCCATCCACCTCCCGCCGATTATTCAACTCCTTTTGCGAAAACAAATACTTAAGACTTTTATGGTCCGTGAACACCTCAAATTTAGCCCCATACAAATAATGCTTCCATTTATGAAGAGCAAAAATAATCGCAGCCAACTCGAGATCGTGTGTCGGGTAGTTCTGTTCATACTGAGTCAACTTCCGTGAAGCATAAGCAATGACTCTTCCATTCTGCATCAAGACACAACCCAAACCTTCCTTCGAAGCATCGCTATAAATCACAAACCCATCCTGTCCATTTGGCAATGCTAAGATAGGAGCCGTAGTCAACTTTTCCTTCAACTCCCGAAAACTTGCCTCACACTTATCATTCCATACAAACGGCTTATTCTTTCGAGTCAAAGTCGTCAAAGGGGTTGCAATCTTAGAGAAACCTTCTATAAACCTCCGATAATAACCCGCTAACCCCAAGAAACTCCGAATTTCGCCACCGTCTCGGTCTCTTCCAACTCACCACGGCCTCAATCTTTGTCGGATCAACCGAAATCCCTCACCGAAACTACATGACCCAAAAATGTCACCTCCTCCAACCAAAAGGCACACTTACCGAACTTAGCGTACAACTTCTTCTCCTCAAAACCGTCAATACAATTCTCAAGTGTTTCTCGTGCTCTTCCCGAGACTTCGAGTACACCAAAATGTCATCAATGAAAACAACCACAAAACAATCAAGGTACGGCAAAAACACCCTATTCATCAAATCCATAAACACCGCGGTGCATTAGTCAACCCAAAGGGCATAACCACAAATTCAAAATGCCCATATCTAGTCCTAAATGCCGTCTTAGGAACATCCTCCTTCCTAACCTTCAACCGATGGTAGCCACTCCTAAGGTCGAGCTTGGAGTACACTACGGAACCTCGAAGCCGATCAAACAAGTCATCAATGTGTGGGAGAGGGTATTTATTCTTAATGGTAACTCGATTCAACTCCGTAGTCGATACACAACCTCAACGAACCATCCTTCTTCCTTACAAACAATACCGTGCACCCCAAGGCGATACACTCGGTTTAATGAAACCCCGATCAAGCGCTTCTTGCAATGAATCTTCAATTCCTTTAACTCGGCCGGCGCCATGCGATACGGTGCTTTCGATATCGCGGTACCCGGTAACAACTCAATACAAAACTCCAACTCTCTATCGGGAGCGTTCATAGTCATCGAAAAGACATCCGGAAATTCACGAACAACCGCAACATCATCCAACATAGCCACCCTTTTGATTTATCCACCACACAAGCCAAGTACCCCGAACAACCACGAGATAACAATTTACGGGCCTTCAAAGCCGAAATAAGTCGGACACCACCCATACTCTTATCACCAACAAACACAAAAGACGACAAATTCGGCATATCAAATGTAACAAACTTCTTACGACACCAACAACGGCATGGTGCGCATGCAACCAATCCATCCCCAAAATCACATCAAAATCCCGTATAGGTAAAACAACCAAATCAGCAGGCAAATGGTGGCCATCAATGATCACATCACAATTATGATAAACTTCGAAGCTACTTGGCACTCTCCCATCTGAGTAGACACCTCAAGCACATACGGCAATGATTCGCATATGATGCAAATGACAGCAAAATGCGATGCGATGTATGAATGCGATGACCCTGGATCTATGAGAACTCGGGCTTTAACATTAGAAACGAATAAGGTACCTCCTATGACATTGGTGGCTTCGGCACCCTATTCGGTCTAGGGCGAAGACACGACTCGGACTCTAGGGCGACCCTCATTATCTCTTTTAACGCCCGTATTCTTGCGCACCTCCCTTGGACCCCTTTATTCCTAGGGCAATCCTCTCGAAAGTGCGTGCCGTCGCCACATAGGACACACTTCCCCTGTTTCTTCCAACATCTATCCTCCGTATGACCGGTCCTCAAGCAAAATTGCATGTCATCCCTGGGCCCGCTGCCCCGTGCCGTGTTTCCCGATTTCCGTCCTCCGTCGATTCTGTCCTCCCCTACGGTTGTCATTTCCCTTTACCGTCGGTTCCCGGTCATTCCGATTCCTCCACCTTGACTGTCCCGACCGTTGAGTACCACCGGTATTTCCCGCCGATTCCCACCGGTATTCCCTGTTTAGTACGGTGCTCTTCAATGTCGTGCTCAATTTCAGTAGGCCTTATCTACGCTCCCCGATAGCTTGTCAACTCAAGTGGTATGAGTTGCTTCCGATACTCATCCTCAACCCTTTCACGAACCGGTAAACCTTCTTTTCCTCGTCGGTAGTAAATGTGTGCAGATCGGGATAACTCTAAACTTGGCGGAATATCGAGCTACCGATAGACTCCCCGCTCCAGGCTAAGAAACTCCACTTCCTTCTTCGCTTGTATCACATCCGAACAAACCGATTCGGAACCGCCGCAAGAAAAGCTCCCATGTTCTCACCGTCGATCCCGCACCCACTAGCTTCCAAAACCTTCCACCAATGCTCGCCGCATCCTCTAGTTTGAACGTGGCGAACTTAATCTTCTCTACATCGGTACATCCCAACGCCGCAAAGATCTTCTCTCGTTGACTCAATCCATCTCTCGGCCTTCTCCGGATCGGCTCACCATTGAAGCTCCTAGGTTTCATTTTCAAAAACCTTTCCAATCTGCGGTCATTATCCCCGACTCCCGGCCGGTTGCACCACTGTCCACCCCTTGACCTTGTCCATCCATGGCCTGTCTATTCATGTCCATGGTCCTGTCTGTTCATTTCCATCATAGTCTGCATAAACCCTCGCATCGTGTGCATGAATGCCTCATTCGATTCATAGGACTCTCTCGACGACCGTCGGTAGCTTGGTTAGGAGATGGGTTCGGTCCGGTTCGACGAGTATCCCTTTCGGCCTCCGTGGCCCTACTAGAACCAGCTCCATTCCGTGTTTCAACCATAATGGTTCACCTGCAACAAACACTCGTCGTTAACGACTGTACACACACAACCAACCCCCACCTAAGCCAAGGATACCAAATCCCGCCGAGCTAACTTATGCTCGATACCAACCGTCACGACCCGACCCAAGATCCTATATGGAATCTCGTTCGGTCCGTGAGACGGGACACAAAATGCACAATTTCAAAATCACTTTTCATGCAAAAACCCCGTAATGCAAATGTATGTTTGTTTTAAAACCAAAACATCACATACGGCACACAAAAGCCGGAAAGAACACATGATATAACCAACAAACCCACGAGACAAGAAGCTCGGCTTAACATGTAACATCATCGAGTGCGAAAATGTAAGAATAAGTAACATTTACAAAAGCCCGACAACCATGTCGGCATCTACAAAAGAATATTGAATGAACAACAAGTACGGGACTTCTACCCAACTTTACAATGTTTAAATAACAAGTGTACTCGGCCTCACCAAAAGAAAATACCAAGGCTCACGAGTACTACCAAAAGACCGATCGACGAATACACCGGCAACGAACGATCACCGAGGGTTTCTTGCAGGCTCTGGATCTAAGGAAAACAATAAACAATGGACGGGGTGAGTTATAAAACTCAATAAGCTACTAATGCAACAAGATGGCATGCTAGATGCAAACAATAATAAGAATCATGTATATATATCATGGTTAGCATAATATAACCACTTCTAAACATCATCAAGTCAAATAACTCATTGTACAAGTCACGTTGCATGCATCTCACGTAGGTGCAATATGTAAACACATATAAAGGATACCGTCGAGGTACACCTCCGACATACCAACTTCCAACCAACCAACCATATAATACCCATGAAGATACCGTTGATGTCGTACCCGATCATCGAACCAAATAACAAACCAAAGTGAACCGTTTTCCGTATCCACGTCGACGTGAAGACTCGGTCCCCAACGACCCGAGAAACAATCACGGTATAGCTTACCAAGGTCGCGTTTATTCCGTACAACACTTAGCGCTATAACCCCTACCGTGGCCAACGGTAGGGCGAGGCCCAGTGTTGGCCTTCGGCTATTACGTAGCCCCGGCTCACGCAATAACCGAGCGTCAATACACCTCCAACAAATATGCCATGGACTTAAACAATGCTCAAGTAGATGTTTACTCGACACATTAACTAATCAACCAAATGTTCAAGCAATGTTTACTTAACATTAAATAGAAGTGTTATACTCCAAAGTAGGAGTATAACGACCATAATAACAACATACTAACGTGTACCATAACATGCCAACATTAAATCCAACACAATACCATTATACGTGTATCGCGCAACCAATCGCCCAACGGGTCTCTCGAGCATCCAAAGAGCTCACAAAACACACACGTGGTCACATTCATTATCAAACCCTAATCGACTCCGTTAGAGTCATTTTAGGTTACTAGTGTTGTCGAGTTACGAAAATGGTCTTGCACTTTAATCCTAGCACATTAACGCCCAAATTCGAGTTCCCAATGACGATTTACAAGTCTCAACATATTTCACAACCCCAACACCACATTTCATGGCAAAATCACAAGTTCACATTTCTAGCATGGTAAATATACTCATTTGAAGTTTAAAATGTCATATGAGACATAAAAGATGAAGAAGAGGGGTAGTAGCTTACCTCTTGAAGAAATAAACCAAGGAGGGAGGATTTGAGTCAAAGGTGATGTCTCCTCTAGTCACAAAGGTCTCAAAATGTTGAATCTCTAACTTCCAAGCTTGAAATCTTGAGAAATCAACATACACTCCCTAAAAACGTGGGTAGAAGTGAAACTCAAGAATCCACCATGAGATGAAGAGTTTGTTCGGTTAGAAACGTTTACCTAGTCGAGCTCTACACTCCCGCGAAGACGGATCGTGATTCCGACTCCGAATGATCAAGTTGTGGCAAGATTACTCCACAACTCTTCCTTGGACTCTCTCTACACTCTCTCTCTATGTTTGGGTGAAATGGGGGAGAAGTGAGGGAGTTTGTGGTCTTCCAAGGGTGTTTATGTGGCTGAAAAATGGGTCTCTCTCGGGTTGATGACGTGGCAGCACCCCAGCCAACCAATTCCAAGTTTTAGAAAAATCGAAATTTCTGGGAAGGGGGCAAGCGCGGCCGCTTAGGCGGCCGCTAGGCGCCGCTCGCTTTCTTCGTTTCTTCTGTTGCGCCCGGGCGGCCGCCGTTCCGTAATCTCCGATTTTTCGCAAAGTGCCCGAAACACTCCCGAAATGATCCTTAATGATCCCAAGGTGATTCTAAGTCTACGGGAAGGTCAAAACACTTAAGAAAAGTGCCGCGAGCGAACCGTAAAAGTGCAAGAAGTTCAACACATTTAAAGTATGTTAAATCACAAGAATCAAATGATGGTTTAAACATTTAAAACACATAGAATGCAACATGAAGATGCTATATACCATGTACAATATGTTCAAGAAATGTTTATAAGGTTTATTCAGTGTGACACGTGTAATAATCGTGAATGAAATGGATGACGTGTAAGATGCAAATGAAGCGGGCGTTACAGCTTTTTATTTTGGCTCAAGAAGTCTTGTCTCGTAACATCAACAAAGCTTTAGCGGATGGTCAGATTCGGCCTTTTTCTCATGGGCGCGGGGGTATTGTAATTTCCCATCTGTTATATGCTGATGATATGCTCTTATTCCGCAATGCATCGAAGAAATCTATTCGTCTTTAAAGAAGGTAATTACTTTATATGAATCGTCGTGTCGCCTTATAAATGGAGAAGAGTGGTTTCTTCGTCTCATCAAAATGTTCTCGGCGGAAAGCTTCGCAGATTAGTGTGTGGTCTAGATGCTCCCATCAAAGCTTTCCTATGCGTTATTTAGGGATACCTCTTTTCACATGCAGAATCAAAAGACGATATTTTGAAGATCTTGAGCATAAAATTGTCCGAAAGATCGATGGTTAGAAGGCGAAGTTGCTTTCTCTTGGAGGGAAGATAATTCTTCTTAAGTCTGTGTTGAGTAGCATTTCCATTTATTCACTTGCAGCGATTAAAGTTCCCAGCTCTGTCATTAGACGTATTGAATCTCATTTGGCTAATTTTCGTGGGATAATGCTTGAGAGCACAGAGCTCATTGGGTTTCTTGGGATAAGGTTTGTCGCCCTTGCTCGGAAGGTGGTTTGGGTATTCGATCTATAAGTCAAGTCATGGATTCAATGCATGCTAAGCTGGCTTGGAGCACCCTTCAGGGTAAGACTTTATAGGCTCGGTTTGCTTGTAGTAAATATGGTACTATTAATAATTTTGTCATCCCAATTTCGGCATCTCACATATGGAAGGCAGTGATGCAACAGCTTCCAATTGTCCAGCAGTGTGTCCAATGGATTGTAGGGAAGGGGGAGATTTCTTTTTGGTGTGACAATTGGTACGGTGTTTTTCTGAATGCTCCTAGGCCAATTGATGCAAATCTTTTGGTGAAAGATGCCCCTCCTCATCTTGATCAGTTCTTGCCGCTTATAGAGTTTGACCATCATGAGGCGATTGAGAGGGTTCATTTGGATCAGAATCAGGACGATAAAATGGTTTTTTCGTTGTCTAAATCGGACGATTTTGAAGTGTCGAAATTTTGGAACCTCATTCGACAGCATAGGCCTTCAGTTCCTTGGGGGAGGAAAATATGGCAGCCTTGGTTACCTCCTCGGATCAGTGGTTTTATTTGGAAACTTTTGCATGGTGGCCTCCCAGTTGATCTTAATGTGCGTAAAAAGAGAGTCTTTATGGCTTCGAAATGTGTATGCTGCTCTTTGACCCCTCAAGGGGAATCTATGGAGCATCTTTTTCTTCATTCGGAGGTGGCTTTGCTTCTATGGCGACTTTTTGCGAACCCTTTTCAAAAGGTATGGAGGTACAATTCTTTTGCTCATTTGTGGTCTGTTTGGGGTGAGGACGGGTCGATTCAGACTCAAGTTGGTGCTTGTTATCTGGGTATTTTATGTTCACTTGTTGGGAGATTTGGAAAGCTCGTTGTAAAGCTATCTTTGAGAATGTTGATATGCGGATGGAGGATATATATCAACATGTTTCTAGACATCTCACAGATATGTTTTGTGTTTTTAAGCCGAAGTCTCAGTCCAATAGGATGGGTATTCTTGGTTTACAGCAGTTACGCCTCACTGTCTTGTCCCCAAGGCTTCGTAGGGGTCTATGGCTGAAATGGGACCCCCCGCCTGCTTCCTCTTTCAAGCTTAACACAGATGGTTCGGCGATTAATGGAGTTAGTACAGGAGGTGGTGTAATTCGTGATAGTAATGGTAACTTTATCAAGGCTTTTGCTAATTTCTATGGGCCGGGACTAATATGAGGCAGAGATTTTGACGCTGAGGGATGGTTTGATTTTATGTCATTCTCTAGCCCTTAATATAGTTTTGGTAGAGACAGATTCAAATGTGGCAGTTAGAGTTTTTACTCAGTGTTGTGGATATCATTAGATGTATGAATATGAGTTAAGGCAATGTAGGAGGTTGTTACAGAGGTACAATATTTATCATGTCTATAGGGAGAAAAATCAGGTAGCGACAGATTGGCAGCTTATGCGCATGTTTCTCAGGGTTACAGTCGGTTTGAGAGTATAGATCAGCTTCCTCGGAGTGTTCTGCATGCTTTTCACCAGGATGCTTATGGATTTTATAATTATAGGCAGTGTTGATGATTTGTATTTCCTTTTAGAGGTTAGGCTCCTTTGTCCTCCCACTTACAAGGGCCAGGCTGGTTGTCCCCCTCATGTTTGTATTCTTTCTTTTTTTAATAAAATTTAGCAGGGTGCCGTCCCTGTTTTCCTAAAAAAAAAAAAAACAAAGTTGAGTATTTAGGCAGTAAATAATACATATTAATGAACTAAATACAAGGTATAAGTGTGAATTCAAAAAAATAGGCACTAGTCATTGAGGTATTTAATATGAATTTTAAAACAATAAACTTTTTGTTTGTTGGGCAATACAAACGTGACGGAGGGAGTAAATTTTTTGTTCCTCTAGCATTTCATTTTTTTTTTTTTAAATATAGTACTCCACTTTCCTTTTTAAGTCATACTAAAATTATAGATTCTTTTTATATAACATTTTAGATAAATATGTTTTTCAAATAGAAAAAAAAAATTAGAGATGTGCAGCTTAAATTTTTAAATAAAATTATATTTTGGAAATAAAAAAGAAAAAAGGAGTTCTAAGATTTTAAGACAGAGGAATTACTTTTTGAAAGGTGTTTAACTGTTATGAATCATGAAGCACACATTAACTGATACCGTAATGCTCTTTATTTACTTAAATTTGTTTTTTTCTAGCTCATTTAAGTACGTAGGAAGTTATTGATTTTAAGTTGAAACCACCCTTATGATTTGAATTTAATCAATAAATCAACCAAATTCATGCCCGCGCTCGGGTTGTTTGAACTTTTCGCCCTCTTTTTTTTTTTTTTTTTCACTCTTTTTTAACTATTTCATCCGTTCTTTCTAGACAAAAAGAGTTCATGTTTGGAAGTCAGCATTTTTAAGAAAAATTTGATACCTCAAATTTGAATACTTGTCGCATAGATGAGTCACTGGCTTGACTCAAATCCCGGGTAGCTGTTTTTTTCTTGATAAAAAATTGTATTAGCATGTCGGAGCATGTCTTCTTCTATTGTTAGCTTATCACCATCAGTTGCTTCTTAGATGACTAAAATATGCTACAACAGTTTACACAGATAACGCCACAAAATATTTTGATGAGGTCGCTAGCATCTTCTCAAAACCATTAAGAGCCCGTTTTGTGCAGTATTTATAAAATGCAGTGTTTTAAAAATGCATCGTTTTAATAAACGCAGTGTTTTAAAAATACAGGTCTTTTCTTATAAATACGTTTGGGATATCACTTCAATATGCAGCTTTTTTTACTAACATCGTTTTAAAACCTGTGTTTTGGGAAAAAATTGAGAATTTTAGCATTTTAAAAAGCAGTTGTGTTTTTTGAAAACACAATTTTTTCTATTGCAGCATTGAAACACAATTTTTGCAAATAAGCTACGTTTTATCCCTGCATTTTGGCCAAAACGCACGACCAAACGGACTCTAAGACTCCAATTTGAATAAACTTGAAAAAAAAGAGTATGATCGAAAATTCAAAATATTCTATGGTTCAATTTTTTAAAGCAAACGTGAAACATTCCAAAATAATGGACTTCTTTGTATGAAACTGAGGGCGTATTTGTTTATAGAAACTTTCTTTGCGGCATTAACAGCCAAATGAACTATCTAGAGAAGTTAGCAAAAGGGCCATTCAGGTCGGTGTTACAGTACCAAGGGACGTCCAGAGTGCAGGCCACTTGGAACGAGAACCCGACCATAGCTAGTTGGTACAATCTCGTAACATTTTAATTAAAAAGGAGCAGAATGAGTCTGGAACGGAGGGAGTATTTGTTTATAAAAATCATTTTTGTGGCATTAACAGCCGAAGGAACTATCTAGAGAAGCTAGCTAAAGGGTAATTCAGATCAGTGTTACAGTCGGTGGCGAATCTAGAAAAATATTTCAGTAGTGTCACAAAATTTAACTATCACATAAAAAATTTAAAAATCACAATTCACTATTAGTATCTACCTCATTGTTGTTACTGTGTATGATTTAAAAAGGAAAAAAATATTGAGTAGGGTCACTATCCAAAAATTCACAGTTTTGTAAGCCAAATTTTTTTTTGAGTGGGGTCACTTGCCCCCCCACCCCAAAGAGTGGATCCGCCCCTGGTTACAGTACCAAGGGACATCCAGAGTGCAGGCCACTTGGAACAAGAACCCGACCGTAGCTTGCTGGTACAATCTCGTAACATTTCAAAATGGAACAAAAGAGTCTGGAACGGAGGGAGTATTTGTTTATAGAAACCTTCTTTGTGGCATTAACAGCCAAATGAACTATCTAGAGAAGTTAGTAAAAGGGCCATTCGGGTCGGTGTTACAGTACCAAGGGATGTCCGAAGTGCAGGCCACTTGAAACAAGAACCCGACCATAGCTTGCTGGTACAATCTTGTAACATTTCAAAATGGTACAGAAGAGTCTGGTACGGAGGGAGTATTTGTTTATAAAAACCATTTTTGTCTGTACAACCCCGTCCAAAACTCTACACTACGGGAAAAAAAAATTGCCATCACGACAAACATCGGTTCCCTTATCTATGTAGCTTTTGTTTTCTATCTATACTATTGTTATCTTTTCCCTTCTTTGCATCCCGTGATTATCTATTGGTGTTATTTGTATGCATGGTTCATTTTTATTGTTTGATTTTTTATTTTTACTTTTTTTGTTCTCGATTTTTACCTTCTGTCTCATGTTTTTTTTTTTCATCTCTTATTTTTACATTCAATTTTTAGAAAAATATAAGAAATAATTTATGATGCAAAAAATGAAGTGCCTATCCATGTAGATTTTGTGATTTGTTGATTTGTACTACCCCATCCCAAAATAAATGTCGTTTTAACAATTTACACACAGAATAATAAAGCTTATATAAAGACTAATTTATCCTTATTTAAGTTTATTTATTATAGATAAGTAGCATGAGTATTTTTTTCATATGCGCTAAACGCAACCAACCACTCCTAGGTAAAATGACTATTATGCCCCTGTCTTCTTTGAATATTACCCCCTCGGATATACCCAGCCACCCCTCTGAAATATTACAAATAACCCCCACCCCAAAATTATTGAAATTGTTAAATTACACCCCTTTAGAATTATTTTTTTCCTCTTAATAACCCTCTTTAATGAGAGTAATAAATAAGGACAGTTTTGGTAGAGTTTGGGCAAATATTTCTTAAAATCCTACAACGACATTTATTTTGGGACAATTTTTTTTTTTTTAAAACAACAATTATTTTGAAACAGATGTAATATTAATGGAACCAAAAAGTTAGAAAGATAATAAGAAACCGTTGTCAGCATTGGGGAACAAGTAAATCAAGGTGGTTGTAACCTTGGATGAGCAAGGTAAAATGATCCAAGACGAATCATTGTTAGTCACGTTCGACAATACAGAGTAGAATTCGGGTTCAGAAACGATGTTAGTCATGTTTGACAATACCGTGTGGCATTCGGGTTCAAAAACTGCTGTCACCATTGGGAGTGGCTTTGGGCAGTGGTGGATTCAGAAAATTATTTCAGTGTAATGATAAATTTTAACTACTTCGTATAACATAAAAAGCTTATAAATCACAATTCATCACTGGTCTCTACCTTATTGTTGGTGATGTACGTGAACTAGAAAGGGAAAAAGAAAAAATAAGTAAGTCCCTATCCAAAATACAACCATATTATAAAGTAAAAAATAATAATAATAATAATTTGAGTGGGGAATGTGCCTCAACCTCAAGTTGTGGATCCGCCCGTGGCTTTGGGCAAGACTATATGGGCTAGAAAATTACTAATGACCTGGGCAACAACGGGGGAAGTCCTGGTGGCACGTTTTGGCACAAGGCTTGTAGAGTGGCACAACCCATTTAGCGGTTATATAATTTCTCATCTCAAATTGTTTTGTATTAGCTAATTTCATTTGGTGGTTGTGGTGTAACTAGCCAATTTCATTTGGTGTTTGTGGTACGAACCCGTCAAGCTGTGGACTTCAATTTCAAAAGACGTACAACAGGTTTCATGTGTACTTAAATTTATCGATTTTTTGCAGGCTTTAGACGGACACTAAGAGTACTCAGGCTTAATGAACTTACCAATTAACAACTAGGGTGTTTGAAATTTCCATGTTTCCATCCCATCAAACTAAAAAGACAAAAACAAAGTGAGCTTTTCTATAGCATAAGGTGAATTCAAAAGAACAATTTTTCGAACCAAGCTCACAAATATACACGAAGTTCTTAGAATAATATGCATATAACCAGGGTCGACTCAACACTTAGAAAGACCTAAAGCAAACTCTAAAGTGAGGCATTTCTAAAGCAAATAATTTTTTTACTAAAATTATTATATTTTTTATTTAAAATTTATCTTTCGTATTTTTTGGTATGCAAAATCATTTATTAAATTATAATCGGTTTTACTTAACAATTCTTTTCCAATTGATAATAAAGCTAGTCACTAGATCTTTATTGAGACATTGTCGACCTTAGATACAATTTTATAAATTTTAGTTTTGAAAAACCTCTTTCTGCTGAAACAACAGTTACAGAAATCGTTATACTATTCTATAAGCAATATACACATTTAGAAAATAATCAATCCTTATTATATAATTAAGTATGTTGGTTTATCATTTTTCACTTCTATAATTTCTCTTAAAACTTTTAGTTTTATAATTATATCTAATCCATCAATATCAGAGTTGTTATTATATTTTAATGAAAGTTCAAGGTTAAGATTTTTTTCTTTTCATTTTCATTATCCAATGACCTTATTTCTCAATGCTAAATAGAAAACAAAAAATATGTTGACAAATTTTGAAATTGTTCAAATCTGCTTTGAAATGAAGTGATTACTTTATCAATTATGTACATGAATTAATCAACTTTAAATGATTTTTAGGAGATCTAAAACTTTTCTTCCTAAGCAGCTAAAGAAATACTTCTAATAATTTTCTCAAGTTATTGGCATTTAAGAACTTCCTTTTCATAAATTTTGAGACTAGCAACAAGACTATGAATATGAGTCTTGTTTAAGTCTCTAGCTTCCTTGATGGCTGTGATTTTCACATGTCATCCACTTCCCAAACTACTAAGGAAATGCACATTAAGATCTTTCATAGTATATGCCTTTCCTAAGGATACACAAGCGTTGCTTACCTCACAAAAGCGGTCATACGCATTTCTTAAGGATTCCTTTGGATCCTTCTTGAAAGCTTTAAATTCTTGAATGTAGTCCTACAGTTTGTTGTCCTTTGTGATCTGGTCTCCGAGAATGTATTGCGTTAGAGCTTCCTAGATCTCTTAAGAAGTGATGCAGTCGTGAATCTGCTTATAGACATTGTTATCTAAAAAGCTGGATAGAATGTGCACAACTTTGGCATCCAAGGCATCAGTCGCCTTATCTTGTTTAGTCCATTCAGCCTTTGGCTTCATGACGTATTCATCGACTGTTGTGATTGTTAGATTCTCTATGTCATCTGCATCATCATATTGTTCAACAATGGTCTTAATATTGATTTTCATAGGATAAATGAGATCACCTAAGACACATTTCATCATTCTTTTATTTATGTTGTTCATGTATCTAAGGATTCTCTCTTTCCATTCTATCAAAATTATCCTCATCAAACATGGAAACCTAAGTAATGTTGAGAGTTAGGAAAGCTTTGAAATTTTCCATAGATCAAAACTTTTAAGTGGTAAAACTTGGAAAAATGATTTTCGAAAAGTTAGGCTCTGATACCAATTGTAGGTCCACTTTAGGCAAATGATAAGGATGGAGGGGGGGATGAATAGCCTTTTAAAATCTTTTTGATAAGTTTTAAAACCTTTGAAAACTTTGGTAGCGGAAAAGCGATTTTGAAGCTATCAGCCAACTGATCAATGATGAAAGTGATCAGTTGAAGAATCAACTTATGAACAATTTGATGGACTGACATGTAAAGTAGTAAAGGCTGAGTGAAGCTTTAAGTAATGAAACAATGCTTAAAACTTTGGTCAGGTAAGACAAGAAGTAAATAAACACGGTATGTAGAGTGGTTCATAGTATGAAAACTGTTACGTCCACTACCAAGTTGGTCAAACTTGGATTTTGAAGTGTACTAATATTAATAATCTAAATGATCACTAACGGATCAGTATACAACAAAGACCATGGAGATTGGATGTTCAAAGGAGCAAGTCAATCTCGTGTGTTACAATCAATGATCCCTCATTAACTCAAAAAAAAAAGTAGTTGGAAGGGATTCAATACAATTATTGAACTTAGAGGAAAATATAGAGAATGAAATAAGTAATAAATGATCTAAGTAAATACGCTTTGATGGAGAAGCTTCAAAGGTTCTTAGAATGTTATAAATGCTATGAACTCTTGAAGGCTTCTTATAAATTAGTTATTGTTCCAATGCTCCTTCGGCTTTATATAGGCAGAGCTAGAAATGTTGTCGTTGGAAGCTTTTAACATTGCATTAAATGTTCTCAAATCAAATATCTTGAACAACTCATTCTCGAGCTTTGTGCTATCTCAGAATAGGTAGGTTGAACATGTTTTTTCATTCTGAAATAAACAGAAAGCTTAGAGTGAAAAGTGTGTCAGAATTTATTAAATGTAAAGCACAAAGCGTGTTTAAAATAAAAGCACGCAAAGTACTGACACAAATTCAAAATAACTACGGAGGCTTACCAAAGAAGCTTCTGTTTGAAGATCAGTAAATTTATATAAGATAAGTCAAGGACATTATCAATCTACTGTTCTTATGTCAATTATCAGTGATTGACTTGAAAAATATTTAGGTTATAATCAGTCACTATTTATAGCGGAATCAGTTGACTGATTTAAAAAGCCAAATTAGTCATCAGCTTAAGAGATCAACGTTGACTGATTTTTAGTGGTTCTAAATAATTAGAATGATTTTAAGTAAATCATAGGAAGGATCAACAAGTGCTAATAAACATGTATATACTTATACTAAAATGACGTCGTTTTATTACTATACGTGCGGACCAGACCAAGCTCAACGAGCTTAGAAATATTTAGGGTCTGGCACAGCCCAACCCCAAGAGCCTTTGTCAGGCCCGGCCCTTAGGGGGTGTCAAAATGGGCAATGGCCATGGGCCCCTAACTTTTGGGGGCCCTAAATTTATATACACAATATATATATATATATATATATATAATGTATTATATTTGTAATGTTCTTTGTAAAAAAATATATACTCTCTTTGTCCATAAATTATTGTCTTTCTTTCATTTTTTTTCCGTCCCAAAATAATTGTTATATTTGAAACTTTCCTTTTAAAGACATCATTTTTACCATATTACCCTTTTTTTTTCCTACTTTAATTATGAGCCACATACAAATGGACATTAAAGGAAATGACACACAATACCAATATTATTAATCAAGTCAATTATTTTTTCTTAATCCGTATGCCGCGTCAAAAAAGACAATAATTAAGGGACGGAGGGAGTATATATTAGTTGGGCCATTAAAAAAAATTAGTTGGGTCATAAAAATTGCTTAGATTGAGGCATATATAATATTAATTTTTCAAAACTAAAATTAATAAAATTATACTTGCATTCAATTATGTGTTCCAAGAAAGATTTAATATATATACATAGAAAATGAGATTTTGAAAAAACTTAATTTTGAAGACCATATTGATGATTTTGCTTCTCAAAATGCAAGAAGATCTAGATTTTCTTAATAATTATTTGATACTTATTTTTTCTTGTATGTTTGTAGCTTTTACATTTTTTTTAATACATTGATTGATGACAAGTGAAAAATTATTTGTGTAAAATTCTTATTTTTATATTCAGAAAATTGCTGACCGGTATACTTTGGAAAGTTTCTATTCTCTCCAGTCTACATTTTTTTTTCTTAACCGCCAAAAGACACTTTCATAAAATTATTCCTAAAATACTCCCATTTCTTCTATAACTATTTTGTCTTCATATTTAGTCTTACCAATGCTAAACTCGATTACTTGAAATGCGTATTTATAAACACAGGAGCATAGATCACAAAATTTATCATTCCATAGTGTTGAAGATTACAAAATATGTTTATGTTTACATGCAAACATGAAATAGTTGATGAAATAGAATTCGATCAATTTGCAAAAGCCATGAAAGATAGGACTCTTCACTATAAATACGATTCAAAGAACATTAGGAATTGGATTGAAGAATTCAATGTTTTAGATGGCAAAAACTGCCCAAAACAAACTCTGAACAAAGTATTTAAAAGTCTCCAAAAACCCAAAAGACAAAAGTAAACAAAAGGACAAAAACTAAAATGAGACTCGAAAACTTTCGAGCATTGAAACAGAGTCTAAACGACGTTTTTAGTCCTTAAAACGAACGGAGCATAGGGTAAACCCGGTGACTTTTGTAGTTCTCGGAAAGAGCTTCGATTTGATATATTATGGACCCCGTGGTTCATCCAGAGTTAAAAGTTATGCATTTCGCCACGCACGCGATCCAAACGTTAAATTCCAAGAATTTCAAAGCTCGGCTGTCCGCATGACACTGCATCCCGATGCCCAATTGTTGCATCCTAATGCCCAATTGTGTGCATCTCAAATTGAATCTTGATGCCCAATTCTTGAATTTCGATGCCCAAATTAATCTGAGAAAGTAGCACTACATCCCGTTACCCAATTGATGCATCCCGATGCAACAATTGTTTCATATCAAATTGAATCCCGATGCCTAATTCTTGAATTTCGATGCCCAAATTAATGTGAGAAAATGGCACTGCAGCCCAATGCCCAATTATTGTATCCTAATGTTCAATTGTTTGCATCTCAAATTGAATCCCGATGCCTAAATTAATCTGAGAAAGTGGCACTGCATCCTGATGCCCAATTTTTTGCATTTTAGATTGAATCCCGATGCCCAAATTAATCTGAGAAAATGGCACTGCATCCCGATGCCTTATTGTTGCATCCCGATGCCCGATTGTGTGCATCTCAAATTGAATCCCGATGTCCAATTCTTAAATCCTGATGCCTAAATTAATCTGAGAAAGTGGCACTGCATCCCGATGCCCAATTGTTGTATCCCGATGCCTGACGCTCGCGTGTTTTGGTTTCATTAAGGGTATTGTTATTTTTTTGACCCAAAAATGTCTTTTTCTGATTTTAAAAAAAGTATGTTGGACTGGAGCGAAATGAAATGTTGAAAAAAGGACCGGCCCGAAAATACCCCTTTTATATAGGAGAAATTGCTGGCCGGTCCACTTTCCCAAATTTTTTTTCTCGCCAATCCACCCTTTTTTTTTTAACCGCTAAAAAGCACTTTGAGAATTTTCTTCCTAAAATGCCCTCAACAACATCGTTGCTTCAGATTTGAGATTCGAATTGATATATAAATGATTTCATGTTGTTAATATAGTTTTTTCTCATGTTTGGGTATCAATTTCCATGTATAAAATACGAATTTGATCAAATTCGAATTTTTTTAGTTCATCCCATTTTTCTTTGTTCTTGAGCTGTTTTGGCCACTTTAATCTCTGTTTTAAACTTCGAATTTGTTTAAAATCAATTACATATTGTTATCCTAACTTAGTACTACATTTGTGCACAATTTTTCTACCAAAAAATACTATTTTTGAGCTCCAAAACGAGCTTAACAGTGTGCTGTCCGAAAACAGAAGGAGATATTCTTGGACTGATTTAATTCGCCAATCGCAGTATGCCTTTGTTACTCATCGCGATGCCTTTATTGCTCATCGCGATGCCTTAGTTGCTCATCGCGATGCCTTTGTTGCTCATCGCGATGTCTTGGTTGCTCATCACGATAATTAACCCACGTGATGCCTTGGATTACTCATCGCGATGCTTTGTGTTACTGATGCGCCCGTGTTTTTCTTTCATTAATGGCATAATCGTCTTTTCGCCTTAAAAATGCCTTTTTTCGATTTTAAAAAAATATAACTGGACTGGAGCGATTACAAATATTTAAAAAGGGACCGCCCCATAATTCACCCTTTTATATTTTTATGAGGGCCTCATTTTTTCTTTTGGTCATGGATCCTCAAAAGTTCAGGGTCAGCCCTAGCCTTTGTCACTTCCAAGGCCCATCATTATAAAATAGTCCACTCGGCTTGGCATGGCCACCCGGCGGCCCTTTGTCACCCGTTGGCATGTGGCATGTCCCCCGCAAGCATGGCACGGGCCTTATAGGCAAGCCTGTTGCTAGCTTTGCAATCCCCTCACCCTTAATGGCGAACATGTCAAGCACATAAGTTTTAAAAAACATGTCAACCACAAAAACAATCTTACAAAAATGTAAGTAGATGACAGATGACAACTTTCCATTCAAACATTAACATAAACCCCTTCGTGACATTCAATTACAACAAAAATGCAACTCTTAGACCCTAATGAGAAACTTAAACCACAAATCCTCAAGTACAACATGTCATAAACAAACCACAGAGTAGTAATTTTAAAAAATAAAACTTGTCATACTATAAATGTTTCATATATATTGTTGTATAAATAGCCATGTGTCTAAATTCACAAATACAACACCGATTCAATTAGCAAACAAGAAATTCCACCCTATTCATATAGGGCATTAACTATGGATAACCTATATCATATCGAATTCGATCAGCTTCTTTGACTGATGTGTGGCGGACACTAGTAGTAGTAGATTCCCAACGAAAGGCTTAAAAGTACCGAAATCACTACGTTCGGCCGTCACGTCACTACTCACTACCTTCTTTCATAAGCCACACACAAAAAGTTGGCCATAATCCATTCCATGGCCATGCTAGTCGGACTCATATCCATTCACAAACTAATCGATGTGGTCCAAACGACCGCCCATTGAACCGAACCGTGTTAAAGAAAATAACTCGTTCAATTTTCACATGGTAATTGACATAGTTTAGATAAAATGGAGAAACACGACTGAAATGCTTTTTCAAAAAAAAAAAAAAACACTACGTTCGTAACATATTATTAGTTACCATCGTCTTCAAGAAAATATCAACATACGAATGTACGTTTTCATACGACGAGCAAAACATTATACGGGAACATATTCGTATGACATGCAAACTAATGAAACACAAAATATTGGTGCAAGGAAAGATTTTTTCTGATGAGTTTCTGCCACACAAGTTTGTGGTCTATCTTACCATACATTTTTGGCGGATTGCATAACTCCAGATTTCCTTTGCCAATCTAATTTATTTATATTACTAATTAGATTAGAACACGTAGCTCACTTTGGCTCAACACAAACTCTTAAAAAAAAATTAGATTTTAAAATACGTAATATTTTTTTTCCAAATCAAAATCTAAATAAATTCTTTATTTTTTTCGTCATCCCATGTCTTAATCTGACTAGTAATAGAGACGGGATACATGTACAAGAGATATACGGCATACATGATACATGTCATTTGGACAATCCAATCACGTGATGGCACGTGAATGCATTAGGACTAGTCATTTTCTCTACACACCACTTGTTTCGACATATTCTTTTCTTTCTCGAAGTTCAACCAATCCTTTTATTTTTGATCGGCAAAAGAAAAAAGTTTTATTTTAATAAAGAAAATTAATTAACGATTATGTGAATGAAAACAATAACGATTAACAGCCAACCAAAAATAAATACTTATATTTCTATATATAGCAACACTTATAACTAATAACCGTCACATGTTTATTAACGTGTAAGTCAACTAATCTTTACCATCTTTTTCCAACAATTGCTCTGTGCCTCTAACTTTGTCTTTCAAGCCCAACTCCTTAGCCCTGCCTCTGGGCAAGGTTTTGAGTTATTGCCCATTGCCCTCTCGATCAGCTTCTCTATTCAATTTTCTCTTTCCGTCTCCTCCATCCTTCAAACAAATTTCTTAATTTATCTACTCGCTTTGATCGACTTTCACAAGGTACAAATATGGTTTGTTCGGTAAATGCTTAGTGAATTTTTTATCTCGATTTTTCTTTCCTTTTGATTGGAAGGACCGAAAAATGGAGAAGAAAGGTACCATATTGATGCAAAAGTACGAGCTCGGGAGATTGCTCGGTCAAGGGACTTTTGCCAAGGTATACCATGCGCGGAACCTAAAGAGCAACCAAAGCGTCGCTGTTAAGGTCATCGACAAAGAGAAGGTGATGAGAGTCGGTTTGATTGATCAAATCAAACGTGAAATATCCGTGATGAGGCTCGTCAAACACCCTAATGTGGTGCAGCTCTACGAGGTCATGGCGAGCAAGACCAAGATTTATTTCGCCATGGAATTCGTTAGGGGTGGTGAGCTTTTCAATAAAGTCTCCAAAGGGAGGCTCAAGGAAGACGCTGCCCGAAAATATTTTCAACAATTGATTGCTGCAGTTGATTTTTGTCATAGTCGTGGGGTTTACCACCGTGACCTCAAGCCTGAGAATCTACTCCTCGATGAATCGGGAAACTTGAAAGTTTCGGATTTTGGGTTAAGTGCTTTGTTTGAGTCGAAAAGACAAGACGGGCTTTTACACACAACGTGTGGAACGCCGGCCTATGTTGCACCGGAAGTGATAAATAAGAAAGGGTACGATGGAGAAAAGGCCGACATTTGGTCTTGTGGGGTGGTTTTATACGTTCTACTAGCGGGATATCTTCCATTTCATGATTCGAATCTCATGGAAATGTATAGGAAAATAAGCAAAGGGGAATTCAAATGCCCGCAATGGTTTCCTCCCGAGGTAAAGAAGCTTCTTTCAAGAATTCTTGATCCAAATCCATTCACAAGAATTACATTGGCTAAACTGATGGAAAATTCTTGGTTCAAAAAGGGATTTAAACAAATAGAAATCCCGAAGATTAACAATAGCATTCTTGATATACAAAATGCCATTGAAATGATTTCGGATTGTGGTAGCTCAAAGTTGATTGAAGATCACGCAACAGCTTCATCTCCTTCTTCTTCATCAATCATGAGGCCAACTTGCTTGAACGCTTTCGATATTATCTCCCTATCGCCCGGTTTCAATCTCTCGGGGCTCTTTGAGAAAGATACGAATCAAAAGTCCGAGGCTAGGTTCACATCCCATAAACCAGCGTCAACAATTGTGTCGAAACTGGAAGAATTGGCGACGGAAAGCTTTGAGGTGAAGAAGAAAGACGGAACGGTGAAACTGCAAGGGATCAAGCAAGGGAGGAAAGGGCAGCTGGCGATAGACGCGGAGTTATTCGAGGTGACACCATCATTTTTCGTGGTGGAGGTGAAGAAAACAGCGGGGGACACCATGGAATATCAGAAATTCCGTGATCAAGATTTGAAGCCTTGTTTGAAAGATATAGTATGGACATGGGAAGGAGAGCAACAATTGCAGCAACAACAAAGCATTACTCCCTAAACATGTTGATTATTTTCTTTCTTTTTTTTTTTTAATTTGTTGCATGTTATTGTTCTTCCTTTCATTGTACTTTTTTTTTCTTTTTTTTTTGGGGGGTTGATTTTGTAATCATTAAAAGGCCCGGTTCACATCAAAATAGATTAAAGAGACGCAAGAAGTAGATGTTCAATGTAGAGTTGATCTAAGAGATCGGAAATGTAAAATGTACTTCCGGAATGGGGATTTTTTAAAATCCTTTTTGAACGTTCTAAAATAAGTGTATACTTTCTTTTATTGAAAAAAAAATTTTTTTTTTTTGAGCAAATTGTTTATACTACCATTGTTAATTGTGAGAAGAAAAAAGAAGTGAGACTCATTGATTTGAAATCGCTAAGGAACATTTTACAGGTAATAAGGAAAAATTAAAGGAAGTCAATCACTTTTTAAAACTTGTGTAAGGTCATTAAAAGCTCGTTTGGTTGAGCGTTTTGGCCAAAACGTAGGGATAAAATGCAGCTTATTTGCAAAAAATGTATTTCAATACTGCGGCAGAAAACGCAGCGTTTTTAAAACGCAACGCTGGAATTCTCAGCTTTTTCCCAAAACGCAGGTTTTAAAAGGCTCCTAGAAAAAAAAAGCTGCGTATTGAAGTGATATCTCAAACGTATTTATAAGGAAAGACCTCCGTTTTTAAAACACTACGTTTTATAAACGCTATACCAAACGGGCTCTAAGAGACACTTATTTTGGAACGAAGAGAGCAAGAAATATATCGAAAAATGCATCATTATGAATTTTCATTGGCTAATTAACGCCATTTTTAATCATTGTACTTAGATTCAAATACCACTTTAATCAATCTATTTCTTTGTTTTTATTTCTCCCATTCTATTAAGAGTTTTTTTTTTTTTTATTTTTTGGCACAAATGCTGACGTGTCTTGCGTTAATTCAATCTCGTACTCCCTCCGTCCCTAAATTATTGTCTTACGTTCTTTTTTTGTCCGTCCCAAAATAATTTTCTTGTTTAAAAGTTTCCTTTTTAGGACAACACTTTTACCATTTTACCCTTACTTTTTCTTCCTACTTGAATGATAGACCACATGCATATGAATATTAAAGGAAACTACATATTATACTAATATTAATAATCAAGTCAATTATTTTTTATTAATTCATGTATCGGGTCAAACTAGACAATGATTTAGGAATGGAGGGAGTAGCATAATTGAGTTAGTGATACGTTATCATTTTGGGCGAAAATAAAAAGATAAAACTTAGTAGGATGACAATAATTAATAAATATAAAGTTATTAATGTTGTATCCAAATCAGATTAGGTAATTTTCTTTGGATACATAAATTGCATTCTTCTATAAGGAAATTATGTTTGCCACTATTCCAATTTATTGGGGGATGAAAGCTAAGTGGTCAATTATGATAGTTACGGGCTGAATTTCTCTGGCCAAATTTAATTGATTGGTTAACGTTAGTTCCGTTTTGATATCAATTTAATTAGACCATTTGGATCATGTTTGGCTGGATGGCAGGAATGGACATAAATGGCCATTCCCGTTGATCCATATATTCAGTTATCGTTTTTGATTTGTTAAAAAGAACGAGATGGCCACTCTGTCAATAATGGAGGTCAGAAAAGTTAAGCGAGAAAGAACGTAATTTTTGGGAATTTTGTGTAGTAAAGTAAAGTGAGAGGAAGGAAAACGACTAGAAAGTTTAACTAATGGTAAAAGTAGGGAGAATTTAATTTAAAACTTTTCCGCAATGTAAATAAAGTACACATGATTTACGAGAAAAAAAAGACTGACGCTAAACGCAGCCCCTCCTAATGCGCTAAACGCAACCTCCCTCTCCTGTAAAATTCTTAACTTGTCCTCGTCTGTTATAATATATATAAAATAAAATAAAAAATGTATTTATACCATGCACATGTTTTTTTGAACATGCACCTCGACAAGGTGCATGTCCAAAAGGACATACGCATGGTGTAGGCGCATATATTTTTTTTTATTATTGTTGCACTTTTACACCCGGAATTTGTAAAAAAAATTGAAAAAATTTCACTATAACCCCTTGAATTTATTAAATTCGTTAAAAAATTTAACGAAATTAACAAATTTAACAAATAAAGTACAAATTTTCAAAAAAAAAAATGCGCCTACACCATGCGCATGTTCTTGGATATGCGCATGGTCTAGGTGCATGTTTTTTTTTTTTTCCAATTGTTGCACTTTTATACCCTAAATATGTAAAAAAATTGAAAAAATTTCACTATACCCCCTTGAATTTGTTAAAAATTAACGAAATTAACAAATTTAGGGGGTAAAGTGCAAATTTTCAAAAAAATATTGTTGAACATGTGCCTGTCCAGGTGCATGTCCATTTTTTTTTAAATATACATTATAACAAAATAAAAAAGCAAAAAAATATATATATAACACAAAATATATCAAAAACATATACATTAGAAGCAAATAACTAAACAAAAAAACAAAATTTAACACAAAATATGTCAAAAACATACACATTCGAAGCAAATGAAAGTAAGAGTTTTAAGTTAAATATTTTCTATATATAAAAGACGAAGACAAGTTAGTAATTTTACAAGGAAGGGGGTTGCATTTAGCACATTAGGGAGGGCTTCGTCTTGCGTCTATATTTTTAGAGACTTTTGGCGGTTTTCTGATTTTCATGCACCATAGACATTAAATGCGAGTAAGTAATAAAACTTCTCTATTTCTTTTTTTCTTTTTTTTTTTTACTTTCGTGACATTTACACACAACCTTAGCAGTGGAATCACAATTCCTTGGCGGAGTTGGGATTGCAAAACCATTCTATCGGAATCAATTTTTGATGAAAAACACCCTCAAATATTTTCTAATATTCGTAAACTACTCTTTCTTATATATTAAAACCAAACCGAGTTCAAGAGGGATCTATTGTTTTGCAAGGCTACAGATGTTAAACGGGTTGACTCTAGTGGTTTCAACCAGCCCAAACGGACCATGGCCCTGGCGAGCCACGGGCTAAATGGACTAGCTTATACAAGTTATTAATATCGCGAACCTAACCCTCATTCTATCGGGTTTCGGGCTACTTAACTACTGTTACTAAGTACTAATCAAACAAAATCATCTTCAACCACATTCGAGCCTTCTTCAAATTCACCTCTAGTACTTTAATGGTTGTATAACTAGACAACAAAACTACTATTCCCTCTGTTCCTAAATTATTGTCTTGCTTTTCTTTTTTGTTCTTCCCTAAATAATTGTCTTTTTGAAACTTTTCTTTTTAGGAAATTATTATTACCATTATACCCTTACTTTATCTTCCTATTTTAATTATGAGCCACATACACATGGACATTAAAGAAAATTACACACTATCAATATTAATAATTAAGTTTATTATTTTTCTTAATCCAGTATAGGGTTAAATAAGATAATAATTTAGGAACAGAAGGAGTATAATAATAGTGTCAAATTCAGTTCTTCTAGTACCTTATTTGCTTTGTCTATTTATGAGAAGTATGTCTTAGTTAAAAATGTTAAGTATGCCCATTTACATAAAGATGCTCTAACTCCAATTTGTTTCATGGGATAATGACTTTACAAGTCCCTCGACTATGGCTGATTTCACCATTAGTCTCTCAACAAAATTTTGTGCAGTTTTCGTCCCTACCACATCAAATTTGCATGCCAGAAGTCCTTTTAATGGATGTCGTTAGTGATTTACTGTTAAGTTGCCCATGTGCCTCCCACATGAGTTTGACCAATGGCAAAAATGGAATTTCTTTTACCCCTTTCATTGTCTCTCTTAGACAAACACAAGTAATCTCCAAATTTCACAATCAAACTCAAACGCCACTCAAACTCAAGCATTTGGCTATGGATTACTTCACTTTGTTTATTCTCTCTCTCTCTCTCTCTCTCTCTCTCTCTCTCTCTCTCTCTCTCTCTAAATATAGAAATGGAATCGTTGAGCAGCAGGAAGCGAGTCCGAGATGACTCGGACGAGTTGGAGTTTGACCTGCCCGAGGTGAAGAGACTTAGAGACAGACTTACTTGGAATCTTTGATGACTCGGATGTTTGCACGGCGAGTCAGGACCTTGACTCGTTCATGAAAAGCTTCGAAGATGAGATCTCAGCAAAATCTTCGCTGATGGTATCAATCGTCGATTTGACTTCTGAGTCCGACGATTTACAGCCGGAGCTCAGTTACCTTTTCAGAGCCTCTGAATCGGCTTCCTCCGCGCCACCACTATTAAGCCTTCTAATTTTTTGTGCCCGAACCGTCTAGAGTTAGATCCGTCTCGTCGTCTTCCAATACCATCGGGTCCTGCGTAATACTGAACGCCAAAGTGAGTTCGGCCAGAATTAGGCCTTGACACAACGGTTGTCGTCTCCTCTATCGTCGTTGTCATCATCATCACCACTGCCATGGTAGTTGGTTTGAAGGTTTAAAGAAGGTGGGATGGGAGGGCTCTTCTGTTTCAATTTCTCCTTGATATTTATTTTCCTTTTTCCTTTTCTTTCTTATTTGTAATCTTTTTTCCTTCTTAATATATCCTTCTTCTTTTTTAAAGAAAAATGTTGGAATAAGGGAGTTTGGGGAATGCAACTTTAGTGGTTGAAAGATTACAAAATGAGGCATAATCAACTTAAACATGCAGTAGAAACCACAAAGTGATCATTATCTAGAGATTGAGATTCGAAGAAGGTGAAGAAGATGATAAGTGCAATTCTATTTTCACCCTTGGTCAAACACATGTGAGACACATGAGCAACTTAACGGCAAATCACTAATGGCATCCATCAAAAGGACTTCCGGCGTACAAATTTGAAGTGATAGGGACGAAAATTGCACAAAATTTTGTTAAGGGACTAATAATAGAATCGGGCCTAGTCGAGGGACTTGTAAAGTCATTATCCCTTGTTTCATCCACCGCCCAAAGTCCATGCACTGTATGACTTTGTCTTCACTCTCCATTCTTCACTGATTTAGTTTTTGTGTACGATTTTGGGCTAACGTGCTACAGTCAGGTTACAGCCCACTTAACATTGACTTTCTGATGCTTTGGGCCATGCCCATATATTGGGCATTCCCAGTCCACCAGCCTGGTAGCCTAGTGAGCCTGCACATTAGCCAGCAGGCTACAGTCCGGGTCAAATGCACAATTTTAAATGGGCCAAAAATTTTAAACCCTAATCCTATATTTTTCTAGTTTAAACTGGCTAGCCGTCGAAACCTTTATAACAACTCTGTTTACGGCTAGACATTCCCACTCAGTTCTAAAAATTAGAACCTAACCAATTTTAGAACCGCCCAAACCGTGAATCATCATTAACCGAACCGGATTAGAACGGTTCGGTTCCGATTTGCATTTCTCAGGAACCGTGAACTGCCAGTTCCAAACCACTATAAAACCGTTCAAAAATCGTCAAATTTAAATTTTAAACGTTTGAAACTTTGAATTTTGAAACCATCTGCTCCTATATGCTCCACGTCTACACCTACTCTGATCTCCTTGGACATTAGACTTGATGAAAGACAGAAGGAGACTTGATGAAAAGATTGAGGAGTTTAGCATAGTAAATTTTGAATGTTAAAATCAACCTACTATATCATAAAATCAACCTACTATATCATGATGCCTAACACACCCTAAGCATTTTTTTTTAAGTTTGTATTTTGATAATTAATAACATATTATAACACTTTTTTTATACTTTATGTTAGATTTTAAAATTTTAAAATAAAAACAAATGTTAAAAAGAATTTTTTAAAAAATTCAAAAAATTCCGCAAAACCAGAACGGCCATCTACGGTTCGATTTTGGTTTGCCTCATCACGGGTTGGAACCGGTTCGAACCGAACCAATTTGAGCATGTCTATTCACGACTATTTATACTTGGAAGTTTTATTTTTATTTGGGTAAGTTTATGTAGTTTGTGAAAATTGCAAATTTGCCTGCCCAGAATTAGGGGTTAAAAGGCAACTAAAGTGTAATCTCTCAATTCCACCCAAGAAGTCTACTTTTGTAAAGTCTAAAGCAGCCTTTTGAGTTCTTCAATTTGAGCATTTTATTCATTTAGTCTGACATTATGTTGCTCTTGTATCTTTGTTATGTCAGATCGCACGCTGTCTATTACGTTGACCATGGTTTCAATTTTTGCATCTTTTTCAGCCAATTCTGCCTAAGGAGCTCAATTTAGTTGTCGTTGGCTTCGATTGTGGTAATTCCTCATCCACAACAGCTCTAACAACGTTCATTGTAGTGTCTTGGTCAACCATGTCATCTATTCTTGCAGCTTCTGAAGCAATATTTTCAGGTTGTGGATTTACATCCACAGCTTCAGTTGGATGAGGTGAATTGACTTCGTTTTGTTGGAGGGTAGCATCCATCACAGTAGCCTCTAGAAGGATTTCCATCTCATTCCTTCCATGTCCCCAGAGGAGGTTTTTTATCCAGTGTTCTTTTCAAAATACCCCTAAATCTCTGCAAAAACATTAAAAAATGTAAATTTTTTAGAGAATGTGCATAGAAAATATATTTTTTTGTGCATCACGATGCACAACAACAGTACCTCTTTAGTATAATTGTGTGTATCGTGATGCACACTTTTTGTGCATCGCAAGTGTACTCTTTATACTTTAGTACAATATTGTGTATCAACAATAAAAATTGTGCATCGTGATGCATAATAACAGTACTTTTAAAGTACAAGTTTGTGCATCGTGATGCACACTTTTGTGCATCACAAGTTTAATGTTGTTATTTCTAATTGTAAAGTAATGTGCCATTTTTTATATAACCACTCACCTGGTGGTTCAGGATCGCCATGAAATTTATTTCACCGAGTTCTCTCGACAGCGCCGATAAATCCCATTTGACGAATATTGAGATATATTTTTGGCGTGCCGGGAGCACGATGTCATTCTACTCACACAACCAGTATTGCATACATAAATTGAACACTGTTAATATGACCAAATCTACATGCATCATACACAGAAATTACACATAATAATGTCAAATGAACTCAAATTTACCTCAAGCAGCAGTACACATCTTTCGATGCCTTCCTCAGTTGTTGTTTTCATGCTCTCCAACAAAATATCAGCTGCATGTTTTGACCGATTATAGTTTGATATTCTGTTCATGTCGGAGACACGGTACGTGTACGCCCAAGGTATATAGGAGGTCTTGGTAGCCACCAGCAACGTTGCGAGGACGAGCAGTGTTGTCAACCCAACCATGACATCAATTTTTTGGACACTGTCTATCCTCTCCTTGATTTTATCAAGGATCATTTTTGACTTAAGTCTGATGTCTTTTGTTTGTTTAGACATCTTCTCAGGGAAGCACCTTTCAAGGAAATCGATGCGCTTCAATTTATAAAAGGAGATGTTGATTTCTTTCGTATCATTCTTGATTCCAAAAATGAGCTTGGCATCCTTTGCCCTAAGCTTTAATATTTGTCCAACAATTTGGAAAGACATACGTCCTTTAAGGTAGCACTTGGCAATACTCCTTATTATTGCGCCATTCTTCCTAAAATGATCGCGCAGTACATTTTTACCCAGTATGCTTTCTATTATGTACCAGAATGGTATTTTTTTTTCAACATCGTTAGATGGTCTAACCTGAAAGTAATACTTGTTATTTGGTCAATTAGGGACTGCATACTTGACCTGTATACTATTCTACTCCTCACACCTACATAACAAGTATATTTGTTAGATTCAATTGTGCATCGTCAAGTATAAAATGTGAATCGTCAATATGATTTAGTAAATTTGTGTTAAGAAATGTACATTGTCAAGTATAATTTTGTGCATCATCAAGTATAATTTTGTGCATCATCAATTATAACAGTACTAAAAAAATTTGTGCATCATGATAAACAATATGTGCATCGATTGTTCATCGTGATGCAATATTTTATGCATCGTGATGGACAATATGTGCATCAGGACGCATATCATTTTTCTTCGCGACGCACAAATTTTGAATACAAAACAAAACGATGTATGAACGTTTTCAATGAACGCGATTCATCAAATAATGCATTACGATGCATCAAAAATAACAAAAGTTTGTAATAATGCAATACGATGCATAAAATTTATGGATCGTGATGAAAAAAACCCTACAAACGGTGTTTTATATTCAGCTTTATATGTAAAATTGTAACCTTACAAATGATATTCACGACATTTATGCTTTATTTTTGAAACCCTAAAATCTATCAGCAATACTAACCTAATACTTCGATTTTTTTTTGTTCGTAGTTGTTGCCTTCTTCCGTACTCTTTTGTAGTTGAGAAGACATTTTTCTCTGTTTGATAGTTACTCACGATAATGTTTTCAAAAGTTTTAGCAAAATTTTCGAAGGGTTTCAAGAATTTTTGCTTTGTTTGAAATGAAGAGAGTTAGTTTATTTTTGTAGTCTGAAAGTCGATGCAATCCGTACGTGTTAGAAAGAATGGCATAGACGACATTTCGTATGTGAAAAGGTAATTTGTGCATCACGATGCACAAAAACAAGACGTTGTAATTTAATTTTTGTGCATCGCAATGCACAACTTTTGGTGCATTGCAAGTGAAAAAGATAATTTGTGTATCGTCTTTATTTTGCGATGCACATCGTGTCGTTCCATGTTTTTATGTGCATCGTGTTGTGTTGCGATGAATTATTTTTTATTTTTGCGATACATAACGTGCACTGTTCCGTATTTTTAAAGAGCATAGATGTCATTTCGCAAAAAAAATATATATTTCCGGTTGAAAACAATTATAGTGAAATTTAGCGATTGAAAATTGTCTAAAGGGAACTGGCCCGAATTTTGCCACATCTAATACTTAGGCTCAAACTAAAGAAAATAAGGTTTCTATGAAATTTGATAATTTTTAAATTATTAATTTTTCTTTTTAAATTAATATACTATGATATAAAAATGATCAATTTTTTAAAGATTTCATTTTTTTTATATGTATCGGTTGGGCCCCATATTTTAAGTTCACCTATGGCCCCCAAAATCTCCGGGCCAGACCGATTTCACGTGTCAATCTATTTTGTATCTTTAATTTTTTATTTGTTCTGAGGCGTGGGAAGGGTTCAAACCTAAAACCTCACACTTTGTGAAACATCAACTCGATTATTGGGTTACCCCTTGAAGACTTGTATCTTTTGAGCTCCACTTTTGTTTAAAAGGTGAAACCAACAAATTACTAATACATAAGAATATTATATTATTTTGTACATAAAATTTGATACTCATTTAATTTGATGACTAGCATTATTCTACTAAATCAGCACGCTATTGCATGATTGACAAAATCTTTATGAGCTTAGAAATTCTTAAACACACATACTATGCACATGTGATATACAAATGCCCAAAACGGAAACGATGCACTCCACGTGATACAAGGAAAATGTTAGGCATCTTAACATTTTGGGAATTGTTATTGACACTACATACCACCGATCTATGACACATTATACTCGTCCGTTCCTAAATTATTGTTATGTTTAATTTTTTTATCAAATAGGAAATTTTTAAAAACAAATTTGACGTACATAATTTTTCTTTTTCAAAATTATAAAACACGTAATTGACAGATCTTTTAAAATACTATAAATTACATATTTTATGATTTTAAAAAAATAAAATAGTATACATCAAATTTGTGTTTGAAAAATATCTCGTTTGACAAAAAAAAGTCAAACATAACAATGTATTTAAGAACGAAAGGAGTAGTACAATATGCAAGAATTTGATACAAGATAAATAAAGCATCGAAGAAATTTTGCACATAAAATTTTGGAGCACTATTAGCTAATAGTGATTCTCTGAAATTTCATCCCAATTATTCATCCAATATTTGACTATTCAATAGCCTCGCAATTAAATAATATGATTTCTAACCAATTATATATATCGGCTAAGTTTTGAACCACAGAAAAGCGTAACGATTTGGGCATTGTCTCGATGAGAGGCTCAATGAAATAAACATGTTTACGAAGATACATAATACATAAAGCTATCATGTTCCCTAAGATTGGCCTCGAAAAATGAGGAACGAAGGAATTGATCGAAAAAGAAAGATTCCTTGTTCTTATTTTAAAATTGTGTATGATGAAAAATTAAAATAAAATATTAAATAATTTAACTTTACTCCTAATATAATGTAATCGTATATAGTAAGTGCCTCACGGACGTAGTTCATTGGTTAAGAGTTAGTAGATTTGGAACAAGGCAAGGATTAGTCCCAACAACCCAGTGTGGGGTTTCATCCTCTTGTGAGGATCGCTCCTGTAGATTCCTCCTACTTAATCGGAGTCACCGTAATTTTTCCTCTCACATTCTCAGACTAATAGTCAGTAATTTTTCCTCTCACATTTTCATGAATCAGGTAATTTTTCTTCTCACATTCTCATGTGTAGGGAGGGGGGGAGAGTTTCCTCTTTTAGTAGATTTGGAACAGTATATAGCAAGTGTTAAATACTCAACCGTCAGTAGTGGGATGTGGGATCCAATGAAAAACAATAATAGCAACTTATCCCCCCACATGAATATAATGCGACCACTTTTTGCGGATAGCTGATCATTGATAACACCTTCCACTTTTTTTTCTCAATGGAAAATTCTTTTAAACTAACAAATCGCAATCAACGTCTTAAAGAAAACAACAGAAAAGGAAAAATTAGAATCTGGAAACAAGGTCATAATTAAATTATCTTGGACATATTTGTGTGATGTGAAATTTAATATTTTGACAATTTAATATAAATTTATTAATGTTTAGGTAATGAAATTTGAATTATTTATTATAAAAACTATCGATATCAACTTATTAAATTTCGTAAAAACAAGAATACTCCATTTCTGGCAAAAGAGTCTAGTATTTTATTTTTAAGATATTTTACTTAAAGATAATTTTCTTAATTTTTCAACTTTACGCTCTACAGGTAATATACTCCCTCTGTTCCATGCCAACGGTTACCAGTAGTTAGAGTTTCACAAAGTGTGATATTTCATGTTCAATTCCTTCTCACGCCCCTTAGAACATAAAAATAAATTAATTTTTGTTAAGTTACCGCCAACTCTATTTTAGGATGTTTCATTTTAAGAATTCACTTTTAAAAATTATGGCAACAATCTTTTATAATCTTTCAACTTTACCCCCACATGTGCTATAAACATCTTAGCAATACTCAAATATTGGGTTAATGACACTACAAGTCCCTCGACTATGACCAATTTCACCAGTAGTCCCTTAAAAAAAATTTCAAATTTTAGTCCCTTGACTATGAAAATTAGACACGGTTGGTCCTTTTGTTGGATGTCATTAGTATTTTTCCGTTAAGTCCGTCATGGGCCCATCACGTGCCTTTGATTAAGGGTATTTATGAAATTTCATATGCAAGATTTTTTGTAATACTTAAATAATTTATTCAATTCTCTCTCTCTCCCTCCTCCTACCATTGTTGCTGACCTCCCCCCACCCTAATTTCCTTCAACCTATTCTCTTCAGGCCATTGGAGAAATTTAGGCATTAGGACACGCTTTGTAGCGGCGCAAACTTCAAGCACTAGCTTGTGACAAGTTGAAATTCCTAACCCGAACCGTTTAGAAATCAGTCAGAGCGGCTCGTCGGTGGCTAATCTGTAAGTACAAACCGCTACCCTTTGGCGAACCGGAATAGCCAAACGCAGCATCGTGTCTTTCTTGGTGACGGCAGAATCGAGCTCATTGCAAATGAAATTGATGGTGGATTTATTCATACGAAACGCTTTTCGAAACTCCTCGTCGGGGCAATCATCACTGCCGTACTGTTCCCACCATGCTTTCGACCTGTCTTTCACCCATAACCTCCGTTGCTGTCCTGCGCCGCCGTCATTTCTGCCAATTGGGTACCGAATTGAATCGTAGGCGGTGTTGGTGTTGGTGTTGGTGTTGGTGTTGGAGATATCGTCATATTGTCGGGGGATTTTCGTTAGCTTCCCCAATTCTATCTCGGAGATTTCATTCATTTGAGGTGGGTTTGTTTCGAAGCTGAAGTCCAAGACCGAATTGGGTTGCAGATGGGAAATTCGAAAGCATCGAATTGGGTTTTTCTTCGAATTCGTCGAAAGATAAGAACGTGTTGAGGATATCCTTCAATTGGGTGGTGTCTAGTGCTTCAAATTCTTCTTCAGCAGCTCCATCGAAATCGAGTTTTTTTCTCTTGTTGGGGGCATTGTTGACGACAAGAGAGTCTATTTGTTGAAAGAAACTGTAGAAATTGGGGAAGTCGTCTAGGTTGAGGAAAGGAATTGGACCGATTTCCCTTATATAGAAAGAGAGATAGAATCAAGAAAGTGATTGATAAAAGTTGGTGTGAACCCAGTAGAGAGATTGAAGAAGAATGAAGTAATAGTTCGTTAAATGGGAATGTGAACAGAGAAGAAAACAATTGAATCGAATTGAATGAAGATGTGGAGAGAAAAGAATAAATTATTTAAGTATTACAAAAAATCTTGCATATGAAATTTCATAAATACCCTTAACCAAAGGCACGTGATGGGCACATGACGGACTTAACGGAAAAATACTAACGGCATCCAACAAAAGGATCAACCGTGTCTAATTTTCATAGTCAAGGGACTAAAATTTAAAAAAAATTGTTAAAGAACTACTGGTGAAATCGGCCATAGTCGAGGGACTTGTAGTGTCATTAACCCCTCAAATATTTTAATAATTGTGATCAACTCTAATATTACTAATATATCTCTTAATTATTAAATTTTTCAAACTTAGATTTTTTTGGGTGGAACAGAGGGCACAAACATTTTGACGATGCTTAAGCATTTGAGTAATTGTGACTAAACTCTTCAACACGTATACATCTCTTAATTATTAGATTTTTCAAACGTAAACTATTTAGGTAGAATGGAGAGAGTAAAGTTTTAAAAATTTTAAGTCAAAGTTAAATCAGATTGACCAACAAAAATTAAAGTAAAACTATCATTTTGGGCATGATAAAGTAGAAAAAAAACACACACACACATACATAAATTGGGCTATAAGGCCGAAAAAATCCATATATATTAATTTAGGCTCTCGATTTTACCATATGAGTTCCTTCTTAAACTACAACCGAGACAACCTACAGCAGTCGCACAAACATGGCAAAAGTATCAACAGTCATTCAGAATGACAACATGAATTAATAGCCGACGAACCTTTTTTTTGTTTCTTTTCTATGAAAGATGATTGAACGCAACGCCGCAATTATATGGCCATTCCACTAACTAATCCCATCAAAGACTTTTGTCAAGATCCACTTATTCTGAAATAGGAATGTGGAGGCTTCAAATCAATATGACAAGAAGCTCCCATGGGCTTGCTGGTTGTTAGGATTCAGAAAGGCCTATTTTCACATGAAGCAACATGCTTCTCAACCGTTGAATCAATACCCTTATCTACATCAAAATTTTGTGTGGTTATCGCTCGTCGTCGGTAATCTTCCACCATCACACCAAAACTCAAAAACGAATACAATAATTGGGAAGGTCGTTATTATGCTTAACGAGTCGGGTACTTAGGTACTTACATTTTCTTGGTAGGAAATATAGCCGCAGTTTGAACTTTAGACACACAACTCCATGTTTCATCCCTTCTACCGGCTCAGCAAATTAAGCTTGATCTATTGACCTGTAGTTCCACATAAACAACAAAACTAGATCATGCTCTTCAACTTTTGAGTAATAGTAGTAAGGAATCAATGTGTAGCGTACAAGTTCCATTCTCTATAATCAAGGCGACTAATAAAGGTAAAAAGCAAGAAAATAGTCAAATTTTAAGAAAGCAATCTCAAGCTCGTTTGTCAAACCTCATACCTAAACTGGAGAGGAGAGATGAGACCAAGTTCCGGAACGTCGCTGAGTCCTGCTATTCAAACCTCGTACGGTACCTAAACCGGACAGGAGAGATGAGACCAAGTTACAGAACGTCGCCGAGTCCTGCTACTCATTTACAGCACGTATATTTGGTAAGCCCTTGTGCTGAACTTTACCCATTGAAATTTCCTTCTTACCAGTTACCACTTACTACCAACCCTCATAATATTAAGCTGTGAACCTAACTATCCCTCTGTTTCAGAAAATAACCCCCTAAAATACCAGACTTTTGCCTCCCCTTCTTGACTAACTGATTAAATCATGTCAGCAGAGAGCCCTGCATCTTGAACAAACTGACATTTTACATAAACAAGGGTTTGAATTCAAAGAGCCGGAAGGTAAAATTTTAAATTCCTCTGACCAAATGCAAATTACCTCGCCTACACCAAACATTCACCAAATAATTCCATCTTTAGCACCTACACTAAAATCAGGAACCAACTAGACCCAGTACGATGCATCTCAAGGAAGCAAAATCAGAAACCAAGTACTAACCAGAGTTAATATCTGTTCTCTCGAGCCACGTACAGTGAATTGGCCACAACGGCACAGCCATTGTGGTAACTCAGTAACCCTAAACCAAGGCAGCATAAACAGAACCCACAATTGCATTTTAAACATAAACAGAGACCAGAATGTAATTCAGGTCCTTTAAACGTTAACAGTGATGGTAGACATAGATGAATTCAAGAAGATGCAATTATCAAAACTGGAACAGAAATGCTTTAGCTTCTCTGATCTTACTCTAGACAGTGCACATGGCAATGCAAGATCCAGGGATATGTTGGCACTCACCAGGTAACAGTCCAAGATGTTCTGTCAAACAGATGTTACAATGGAAAAACAACCATTTCATTTCTCTCTTAATCAAGTGTCTGAAGGCCATGATGAAGAATCACCACTAATCTTCCAGCATAATTAAATCTTGGTTAATGCAATCATTGAACTCTCAGTTATCCTCTCCAATTGAGCTAAATGTTCAAATCGTCCATACATATGGGGAAAAAATATATACGCGGAAGGACATTATGTACCAGTGTCACACAGAAAAAGATGCACATTTCTACCTAGTCTTAGATGCAACCTTCAGTTAGTTGAAAAAAGTGTGAAAACATTCCCTGCCGAAAAATTAGTAGGGATCCACTACTTTACGGATGACAGAAATCTCTTTGAGTGTTTGCAAAACCAACATGAGATGAATAAAGCAGCTTTGTATTTCTACACAACAAGAAATTTCATATGCATCAAACAGTAGTCCTCCCAACAATAGAATCTCTTACAACTAAACACTTTGAGATAAGGAGCAGCTGGAAACTCACATGACATACAACATTCAAGAATAGGCGGCATTGAAACCTCTATGCCAGGTGATAGGGAGATATGCTATGCAAGGTGTTGGAGACATTAACTAGGCACATACCTAACACTTGAGTAACTCTAAGCATTTGTAGTTACCATGGTCTTAACCATGCAATCTCATGCTTTTTATAAGCATGTGATCTCATGCTTGTCAGCCTAAGCATTTAGCATTAGACTAGAAAATGGCAGTGCACTACCAAACAAATTAGAAGAATTACGTCCCAAATCTAGTTTGTCTAAATCTCCATTCTTTTAAGTGGCATTGATAATGGATACAGTAAAGCATCTAAAACATTGTCAAACATTCAAAATGCAGGATGTCTAAAACATGGCATAGTTCCGAGATATCAATCATATGTTTTATGTGTACAAGGCTGATAGGAAGTGGCAGCACATAATATAACAAGTGCAGAGCCCTACTTCACTATTTAGCTTTTATGTCCATAGTTCTATTCCTGTAAGTGGCATTGAAGGCAGATACAGCAGAGCACCTAGAACATTGCCAGGAATGTCCAATCCCAACCCTAACAAACCATCAAAAATGCAGGGTGACTAAAACTTCACACGTTTCCAAGGACAAAAGCAAATGTTGTATGTTTACAGCCATCAAAGTATTGAACTGAATAATTTGAAAACAGAGACAGGCCAGCAGCTTACATCAGGGAAGGCCAAGGTTCAAAAAATATATAAAAAAACTGAACTTATAGGTCATTTACAAAATACAGTCACAAGAAAGAAGAAAACTTGTCATCAACCAGCAACACAACACAGGTACAATCGTGTATTTTCAATTAACCTTTTGAAGTACGAGTAGAAGATACAAGATCAAACAACCTCTTTAGCTTCAAAGCCGGTTAGCACAGCAGAAACAACAAACAAAGATAAAAACAAGGCTCTTATCATACATTAGCCATTACAAAGAAAATATAGAGAAAGATCAAAGAACCCCTTACCCCTCTCTGTTTTCTACATTTATTCAGTATCAGAAGGCAAATGCGAAGAACCAGCAGACTCTTCAAACATGAGATTTTGCAGTCCAGGCTTGAGCTCACACTTAAAGAATTCTTCATACTCCCCTTTATCGCCTCCTTTCTTCTTCACTTCCACCACTCTCAATGATGGCGTCAACTCAAATATCTCAACAGCAATTGTCAGCGGCCCCTAACTCCCTCCCGAGACCCTTCCAAATTGACCCTACAATCCTTCTTCCTCACCGTAAAGCTAACAACTTTTGCAATCTCCTCCAACTTGGAAATAATGCTCGACACAGATGCCCTGCAAACAAACCTCGTATCCCCACCACCATCCTCAAACAACCCGGTCAAACTAAACCCCGGAGAAAACGAAATCAAATCAAACGCATTCAAGCTCGCTGGTCTAGGCAAACTAGGTACCCTCCTACTCTCCATCTCACTATCGGATTCAGACATTGACTGATCCGATGAATAATCAATGTCATCGTCATCAGCGACAACATCAGGAACACTACACAACTTATCATCCTCAATGTAAAACTTAATATGCTTAAATCCTTTTTAAACCACTTATTATTCATTATCTCAGGGATAGTAATCCTAGTTTCGGGATTCGTATCAAGAAGCTTCGATAACAAACGACTTAATTCAGGCGAAAACCATCTAGGACATCGAAATTCACCTTTGTAAATCTTCTTATACATAACCATAATATTCTGATCATGAAAGGGTAAATACCCAGCCATTAACACAAACAAAATCACCCCGCAAGACCATATATCCACCTTCGCCGCTTCGTACCCTTTTCGCCCCAACACCTCAGGCGCAACGTACGCCGGCGTCCCACAAAACGTATGAAAAAGACCATCCCCTCGAATTTGCTCCGAAATCGCACTCAATCCGAAATCGGAGACTTTCAAATCACCATCTTCATCCAATAATATGTTTTCCGGTTTCAGGTCCCTGTGAAAAACGCCGCGTGCGTGACAAAATCCGACAGCTGAAATGAGCTGTTGGAAATACCGTCTCGCCATTTCCTCTTTTAACCTTCCTTTAGCGACCTTATTGAAAAGCTCTCCACCTTTGACGTACTCCATTACGAAGAATATTTTCGATTTAGTCGCCATTACTTCGAAAAGTTGTACGATGTTCGGGTGCCGTACCCGACGCAGGATCGAGATCTCGCGCTTGATGTGGGCGATTAGACCGCCTTTCATGATCTTCTCCTTGTCGATCACTTTAATCGCAACGCTCTCGTTCGTTTTCACGTTCCGTGCGTGGTAGACCTTCGCAAAGCTCCCGTGGCCGAGTAGTTTTCCGATTTCGTATCGGCCCAATAGGAGCCCCTGGCTTTCTTTTCTGGTGGTGGTGGTGGAGCTGCCGCCACCGCCGGCGGTGGCGGAGGTTGTTGGTGTATTCGCCATGGAATTTGGAGGAAAAGTCAAAAGATTCAAACCCTAATTTGAAATTCGTGGTGGGGTTTTGCCATCTGAAAGGAGCGAAAAATATTGTGAGGTTTGTAAAGTAGAAAATTGATTGGGTTGGGGTTGGAAGCTGTATTTATAATTTGTTAAAGGACGACGACATTAACGGAAAGATAACGGAGAATTTAACGCCCGGCGGTTAGACAGCTGTCGGTCGATCGTAACGGGCTGATTTGTTGTTATGTACCGTTTGGGGAGTGGAAACCGGAAACAAACTGTACAGAAATTTTTAAATGAAGCCAATTGCGGGATCGTTTAAGGTAGGCTGAATCACACCTAATTTTACTATTTGAGTTGATGAAAAATTCAACCTTAATACTAAAGTTTATCATAATGTTTATATTTTTGTATTTCAAGTGATTATTTTGTCTTTGTTGCTGTAAGATTCTATTAATAATAATTATTTATCTTTATTTTGAATATTATAATTAAAAAATACGTAAGGATGATCACCTAAATCTTAGGTGGGACAATTTCGTCAATTTAAACAGCATTGTCTATACAAAGGTGTAATTTAAAAAATGTTATAGTTAAGAGGAAAATTCAAAATTAACCTATAGTTGAGGGGCTTATTTATAATTTACCCTTTAAGCCTAAGGTATTTGTCGATGACTCTATATAGAGAAAGTCAAGGTCACGTGAGGATCACGTGAATGGTCTGATCGGAGTAGATACAATACTTTTTATTATAGTTTTTAAAATGTCTGTGTGGTTAAGTTCTGCCAGAATGTCTGTGTGGTTAAGTTCTGCCAGAAAGAAGGAGAAGGGGTTGGATCGGGTGAGGTTATTGAGAGTGACTGCGATTTATAGCAGCCACTAATATTTTCCAGTGGTTGACACGTGGATATTTGTTGTAGTGCTGACGTGTATTCGTGTCACACACTTAGTTATTGGCTATTGTTTATGCAATTGTTACATTAATGAATTGCTTCCTACTATTGCTTGGAGAATGGAAAGAGTTGGTTTTTAGTCAAATAAAAAATTACAAAGAAGAGGAAAAGTCTTTGTAGTATGTACTTATTAAATAGATGAGTAATGTTATGAATATTTGAAAAGTATTAAATTTTTTAAATTAAATAATATATCAGTTGATGTGATTTATTAATTTTAATTTTTAATTTTTTTTTTTTGTATTACATCAACTGACATATCATTTAATACAAAAAAATTAATACTTTTTAGGTACTCATAACATTACTCTAAACAGATATACTTTTATTTTTGCGTTTATAACCGTTTGTACATTTATTTTTGTGTTTTATACGTCCCAAAATTTTATAATTTTTTTTTTAAATAATTGTTATTTTTAACACGTGTCTCTCGCGTAATTTTTGTACAAGACTGATTTTTGTATAAAAGTCTTATAATATATACTTTTACCCTTTATTGGTCAAAATCACTACATACAAAATATTGGTGTACGTGGTGGTGGTTAATCTGCAAATTTACAAGATAGTAAAATGTTATCAATTTCTCCAGGTGCTTCCATTTTTGGAAAGGAATATTTATGGAATCTCCATGAATAGGATCAAATTTTATTCCATGCGGCGGTTATGGTGATTCCATCACTCGCAGATATAATGAAATTGATTACGGTACCAAAAAAAGGAATTTTATGAATGTGCGTGAGTTAACTAGTTTTAGGGAGGAGTTGGGGACAGGAGATGGGCAAGTGCGGCGGATTTCAAACAAGATGCTTCATTTGCAGTTTTATTTGGTCAGTCGTTATCGGCGGAGGGGGAAGGGGGTTAGCAGTATTGGTGGTGCCATGCCACCGTAGTCAAGTCCACCAGAACGTTTGATGTAATTGCTAATTAATTTAAGGTTTTGAGATGATTGCTGTTTTAGTTGTGCTCTAAAAGAACTGCAAGCTGATTTTTCTTTTTCTTATTTTTTAGTGTTTATTGATGATATAGTGCAATTTATTCAAATATATATATATATATATATATATATATATATAGAGAGAGAGAGAGAGAGAGAGAGATGGCTCGATGAAAACATTCTTGTGAAATGGTCACGTGAAAGGCACGTGTCAAATATAACAATCATTTAATGAAAAAAGTGGAAGATGACTGACTGTCCAAAACGCAATAATGAAAGTACGAATTGTTTTTACGTGAAATGAAATATAGATATAATTAATATGTGTAACAAGGACATAGTACATAAACATTTGGTGCATTTATCCGCACAAAAAAATGGCAAGATACACAATTGGTCCTTGTAGTTTATGGGTTTTTTGCTTTTCGTCCCTATACCTTGCTAATGGTTCCTAAACTAAAGACATTTAACACAAATGGTTCTTCCGTGGTTCCTAAACTGAAGACATTTAACACAAATGGTTCATCCGTCTACTTCTGTTAGTTTTTGGCCGTTAAGTATGTGCATGTGTCTTGCACGTGCATTTGAGGAAGGGTAAAATAGTCATTTTATCTTGAGTACAGGAATTATTTGTGAATTTAATTATTTACCTAGGAAAATATATATCTCTTCTCCTTCTAATCTAATAGAGTATCTCAAATAGATAATCCCTTGAAATAGTCATTAACGTGGCGTGATAATCCCAAGAAATAATTTTCCCCATCATTCGACACAACCTTTTTTTACACCCTCCCACGCCCCTACTCTCTCACTAATCCTTTCTTCTCTCTTTGCACAGCTCTTTTCTCCCTCCCATGCCCCTCTCTCACCAACCCTTTCTTCTCTCTTTGCACAGCTCATTATTGTCAAGCCCTCCACCACCAATTGTCCATTCCAACCTGAAAAAGTCAAGCCACCATTGAACTGTGGCTACCTCAGTGTCCTAATTCATGAAAACTAGGCGATATACCCACCAAAATCTGAAATGGAGGTTCATTACTGCCCAAATGGGTAGTAATGATTTTACAAATTTTAAAATTAAAAACAACAATATATATGAACTAAAATTAAAATAAAATAATTCCCCCAAAAGGATCGCATTCACTGAGCTTGGGATTGGGTTAAATAGTTGCTAATTTTGATTTGGGCTCAATTGTGATGGTGGTGCCCTGGTGCGAGGCTTCGGCAAAGATGGATGATGGTGGAACTATATTGTTACAGCATCATGACACTTAACACAATTAGGAACCCAAACAATAATCCAGTATACTGGATTCAACAATTGGTTAATAGTTTCTGTTCATTACCATTTGTGGATGCTTGTCTCAAAGTTCTTACCGAAAAAATGAGAAAAAAAAGAGAATCTGATCCGATTAAAATGTTATTGCCCTGTATGTATATGTTGAATGAATGAAAAGCACAGTTTTATCATCTCCGTTTAATAAGCATCTCAATACCACTATGCTCTATTGCTAGTTACGGATTTTGAAAGATATTCATGAAAATACGATCTACTTCATCAGTGGTTCATATAAGAGACTCTTATTGACAATCGAACAAAACTTTAATTAGAACTTCGCATGTAATAAAAAGTGATCGATCTATTAAGAGAAGACCAACAGAAAATGTGGCTGAGAGAGAGAGGAGAAAGACAAAGAAGGGAGCGTCGTTGCCGGAGGAGACGACAGTGTAATTCCTTTTAGTTTGACCTCTTTGGGGTTCTAATATTACAAAAAGTTTTAGTAATTCACAGTTGGTCCCTGTACTTTTATAGGTGCAATGACAATTTTGCCCCTCTCCAAATGCATGTGAGAGGCACATGTATCGACTTAACGAACAAAATATAACAGAACTAGACAAAAGGACTAATTGCGTTCAATTGGTTGGTACAAGGACGACTAACAAAAAATATTTTGTATAGTGACGAAATGCAAAAACCCTAAAGCTACGGGGACCATTTATGTAGTTTCCCAAAAAAATATAAAAAATAAGAAGAAAGAAGCGGTTGATACCACCCCAATAGAATTGGCGTTGATACCATTTGATTACTTAGTTAACCCAAGTTTTTACTGCGATGTATTTGAGTATAAAACCAAAAGAGTTAAAGAAATTACAAGTCTCTAGACTATGGCCAATTTCACCAGTAGTCCCTTAACAAAGTTTTTTCAAATTTTAGTCCCAAGAGTATCAAAATTAGACACGCTTAGTACTTTTGGTGGATGCCGTTAGGATTTATCTGTTAAGTCAGTCATGTGCCTAACACGTGACTCTAGTTAAGGGCATTTATGGAATTTCAATGACTCTATCTGTAAAACTAAAAAAAAAAAAAAAACCCTAATTCGGTAGGAGAATGAGGAGTCTGACTCAAAATGCAAGAATTGAGCAAGGAGCAGAAGTACTTGTCGAAGTCTCATCACGACTTTGCCTGCGATTCGGTCGGATTCAATACTCTAGCCTTCATGTTTGGCACTTGAATCCTTTGCCTCAGTTTCTTCTGTATCCCTGTAACTCCTTAAATCAATAGATCTGGCAGCGGTTTGATTCTCCGGTGGCCGTTGTCTTCTCCTTCGATCTTCAACAAGGATGACACACACTCTCTCTCTCATGTCTGTCTCTCTACTGTTGCTGCTCTTCACTCTCTATTTCTCGTAGCACTCCCCCTTTTTATTTCCTCTTTCCCCCTCCCCCCTTTCATATGCATTTGTTGTTTATAAAGAAGTACGGAGTACCAATTCATTAAGGCTCCTCACTCTCCTACCGAACTAGGGCTTCTTTTTTTTTTTTTTTAAAGTTTTGCAGAGAAAGACAATGAAATTCCATAAAAGCCCTTAACTAGAGTCACATGTTAGGCACATGACTGACTTAACGGATAAATCTTAACGTCATCCACCAAAAGGACTAAGCGTATCTAATTTTTGATACTCTTGGGACTGAAATTTGAAAAAAACTTTGTATACTTACTCAATTTATCTTAATGGATAAGTTTAACGGATAAGTTTGAAAAAAACTTTGTATATTTACTGAAATTTGAAAAAAACTTATCTTAACGGATAAGATTTTATTAATATGCTTACTCAATTTATAGGAGTGAACCAAGGAATAGAACCAAAATTTGATAACTATCTTACCTTTTTGTCAACGAAATAATCTTCAAATAATCTTCAAATTAACCAAATGAACTACCCCCATTAATTGATTAAAAAAATACTGTAATCAGTTCTAGAAAAGTTGACAGGCACCGGCCGTTGGGGGGACGGTGCGACAAGTCAAAGCCGAAGACAGTCGGTGCTAATTACGTAGTAGTCTAAACTAGATTAGAAGCAATTAACTAAAATCTTCATCATTCTCCTAACTTTCCTTTTGGATAAGGCCTTGACTTTGACATAAACTAATTAATGTTGAATGTGGGGGTGCTGTCATGGAGGATGGATGGTGTCAGTATTTGAATAGAAAAGTAGTTCATCCTACACGTTATTTTGTGTGTGTGTGTGTGTGTATTAGTGTATATGTGTGCTTTCATTTGCCCAAAACACCAAAATATTGGAGTATTCTATATAAGGTACCACATGCTAATTCCCTAAATAACCTCAGAAAAGTGGAAATTTTTTGCACTTGGAAATGATTTTTGCTTAAAGGAAAATCTTGACATCTTCTGTTCGAGTTTATTTGGAGTTAGTTAATGAAAATTTTATTTCCCACGAATCTCCTAAAATTTATTTCTCCCGAATCTCCTAAGTTTAGCGTGAATAGATTGTTTTTGGTTTAATATACAATTTAGTCTCTAAACTTTAAACTTTTTTCTAATTAGGTGCGAGGTGTTTGATATTTTTTTATTTTGGCCCTTGGATTAAACATTTGGGTATATAGTTAGTCCCTCAATTGACGGCCAGTTAAGGCGTTAAATTTTTTTAAAAAAGACAAAAATACCCTTACTATGATAATTGGAATTTCATGTGGACAATAATGTTTGATCTTTTCAAAAAAGCAATTAGGACCCTAAGGTTTTGAAAAAAGGCTATTAGGCCTTCTTCCCCAAACAAGAAGTAAGCAACCACATCTCAAACAAAGGTCAATCAATTGGTGGACCCAATAAAACAAAGGCTGAACCATGGTAAACACAATCAAACACGCATGCATATGAATCAAAGGATTTGCATACTGATTTGTACCAAAACACACAACGACGACAACCCAACGAGAGGTTTGGTAGATCTGCATGGCTGTAGAGCACGAATTAGAAGGTCGCGAAACCACGACGCCACCTCTGTACTGTGAAACTTACAAAAATCATTCCAGATTTTCAATACCCATCAGACCAGGTAAGAATTGTTCGAATCCAAGGCTGGAGTGACGGGTTGTCTGGTGAAGTGTAGAAGAAGAGTATATACGGAGGTGTAGGTAATGGAAGAAGGGGAAAAGGGTCGGGTTGAAGGTGGAGTTGGGAATGCAAGGCGAGTTCGGAGTGTAGTTCGAGACGTACCCATAATCGAGTTCGATGATATGCGGAGTATCGATTGTGGTGGTGCAGTCACTGACGATACCGTGTGGGGGAGATTCAGAGGTTGTGGGGAAATTAAATGGAGCGCCATGGGTAGTTTAAGCTCATAGATTTGAGAAGTTTGTAGACCGTTCTTGCTCAGCCGGGTCGAGTGCGGGTTGTGATGACAACATTGAGGAGGGCGGCTGAGAAGCGAAAAATTAGAGAGACAAAATGGGACGCCATTGAAGTGAATTTCTGCAAATCTGGAGAGAGGGGAGAGGGAATATAAGAGGTTTGTGTGTGTGTGTGTGTGTGTGTGTGGGGATAGAGGAGAGAGAAGATAGAGAGAGAGAGAGGATTTTGCTCGTAAGTCTCTGTTTTGATACAAAATATGAGAATTGAAATAGTATTCCGAGCGATACTTCAATTACATTTTGCTCCCCAAAAATCACAAAAAAAAAAAAATCTACTTGGGTTTTGCACTTTGCTGCATTTTACCATTTGGGTCTCCTTCTCTACTAGAATCAAAAAAAAAAAAATGCACAAAAATCTCATCTAATTTTTTTCCATTTCACAATTTTGACCACGAAAACTCAAAACCCAACCTATGTTTTGCCAAACACAATCTTTTCCAATCTACGGTCTTTCTTCTTTAACAAATTCCATCTGAATTTCTAACTTTTTATGGACCATGACGAACATATTTACACTTTTTGCCGTCGTTTTTGCTAGTGTTTGCCGGCAAGGTGGAAGTCGTTTTTGCTAGTGTTTGCCGGCAAGGTGGAAGGGGGTGGTGCATCAGTGGAATCAACATAGATTGGGTAGGGATGATGTGAAAGGGAAGAAGGCAAATTGAGAGAGAAAAGAGAAATGATTCCTTTTCAAGTTTTGAGTTTTGTGTTTATGTTTTAATTTATTAAAACTAATTACTTTCTCTACCCTAAAGAAAAATTTTGTATTTTAATTTTGTAAAGTCAATTTTATTATTTTAGTAAATCGATAAGTATTTTATGATGTGCAATTTTTGGAAAACATGGAGTAAATAAATATCATAGTTTCTTTTTTTAAAAATTAATTAGTTTGGACGAAGAAAGTAAAAATGTAAATAAAATATTAATCTTTCTTTAACCTTTTTTTTTCCTTTTTTTTTTTCTTTTCATCTTAATATTTTATGACACATGGTAATCCAGTTAACATCAAGTGCAGTTTTGCCATGTGGACTGCCAGTCATCACTAGGTAAGGGCATTTCTGTCTTTTCAAAGAAAATTTAACCCTTTAACTAACGGCCGTCAGTTGAAGGACTAACTGTATACCCAAATGTTAAGTCCAAATGCCAAAATAGGAAATATTAAACGTCTCGCACCTAATCAAGAAAAGATTTAAAGCTTAGGGACCAAATTGTATATTAAACCATTGTTTCTTACCGATCTTGAGAAGTGGAAGCAGTCAAGCTAACAAGCTGCCATAGATCATATCTTACGGTTAATTGTATATTAAACCATTGTATAAAAAATTGTATATATATTTTTTTCAAAGTTAGAAGACACGAAATTTGTATTATTTTTATGCACTTTTCATAATACTTTAAACTTGTTTCTATAGTATCTAAGGACGTGATTTGCCTCTATATATATAAGCACGCAAACAAGGTTAATTGCAATCCACGATAGTATACAATTGAACATGCCCCTAAGTTTCTCCAATACAATTATCTATTAATTAAAAATATTAGATACTTAGGAAAGATAAATTTTTTTAAATAAATCTTCTCTAATACAAATCTCTTAGGCTGAGGTGGAGATGAGATGACATTTAGTTGGGAAGACATCTTCTACGTGATCCTCTACTTCTAGAGGGTCTAGAGGATGTCATTCAATCTACGTCATTTACGATCACTTTTCTTTTATTTTTTTTACTGTTAATCAGTTATGGCTTACTATTAATTTTTTTTTATTTTTTACTGCCAATCAGTTACGTTAAGGAGTAATCAGTTATGGTTTACCATTAATTTTCTTTTATTATTTAATATCAATAAGTTATGGTATTGAGTAATTTTTATTTTTATTTTTTGTAATTAATTATAAAAATCTATCACGTATGAAAGAATGTTCTAAGGGTAGTCTTGTATTGGAGAGCGTTTAGAAATAGTGTTTTCTATCTTTTACAACATACGAAAAAGGTCTTCTTGTTTAAACATGTCATGTAAGAAAAACTAGATAATAGCATTAGAGTTGCTCTAAGTTTAACAAGTCGTGGTGTCAAATACAACCGTGAAAGCACCATCTCTAATACTATCATCTAGTTTTTCTATGTGACATGTTTAATCATAACATTATCCCCTAATTTTTACTTTTCATAAAACGAATGGATTGAGAGAGGAGGTATAATTACAGTATAGAGACTGGATTTGATTAATTTTGATGATAAGTTTTATTACTTTCATTCTTATCGTAACTTTTAGTTTTTTTTTTTTTTTTTAATAGGGTAATATTTTATATTTAGAAATAGATATAGAAATTTAAGTGTAGTACCAAGCCAAATTTGAAATGCAAAAAGGTTTATAGATGTGGAGTACCTTATGAATATGAACCACAATTGAAGAAGACGAAGATGGGGGAGAGAGAGAGAGAGAGTCAGAGAAGGGAGAGGTAAATCGAGTGGTTGGCACAAGGGACGGATGCGCTAGGTGAAAGGTAAAAAATAAAGAGTAGATTTTTGTGAGATCGTTTTACAGATTCTAATTTATAGAATGAAATCTGATTCTCTCACAATTTAATCCACTAACATACGGTAGGTCGGGTCAGAAAAATATGTCTTATAAAAAATACTCGTACAACGATTTTTTCTAAGTTTTTGCCAAATATAAAATAAAATAGTAGGTAAATAGGGAAAATAATGTTTTGTCCATAGTACAATTTGAGAGTAATCGATTTGACAAATATTCAAAATGGGACCAAGGTACCCATGATTTGTGTTCAATGTTGTCTCTTCCGTTAATTGCCACATGTTGTTTATTTGGTGTGTCCACATCATTGCCCCGTTTACAAAATTAGATAGACATTTAACGACAAGAATCACATCGAACATAAATCATGAATACTAAGGCCACATTTTAAATATACAAGTACAATTGCCAAATAGGTTACACCCAAAATGTACGATGAGTAAAAAAGTTTTTTTTTTTTTTTCCAAAGTAAATATGATACTCCCTTCTTTAAAAACAGTCTTGTTTTCTTTTTTGGTTCTTATCAAAATTTTTATCTAATTTCTAAATGTTTCTCTAAAAAAAATAATTTAACCATCTCATGAGTATACTTGGAAAACACACTCTATTAATATATATATATATATATATATATATATATAAAGTCAAGAAAATTTTTTCTTACTCATTGTATAATTTGAGGATAATCGATTTGACAAAACGTACTTTTAATATTCGAAATGTAATCAATGTATTTATGTTTTGTGTCTAATGTGGTCGTTGTCGTTAAGTGTCCATTCAATTTTGTAACGAGACGATGTCGTGGACTACACAAAATAAACAGCACGTGGCAATTAACGGATGAACACTTAATGGGACAGACTACATTAAACACAAATTATGTATACATTGATTACATTTTAAATATTGAAAGTACATTTGTCAAATCAATAACCCCCAAATTGTACGATGGACATAAATGTTATTTTTTTAAAAATTAATTATTTTTTTGTTAATTTGTGTATCGGATCAAACAAAACACTCATTTTAATGACGGTGAGAGTGTTTCCTTTTTGTTTTTTGTTGTATGATTGATTTGATATTTGGACAAAGACAATTGATTTTGGTTTTCATTTACGTTTGTCCATTTTAATAGGGAGTTGCTTACACCATTAAACTATTTGAATGATTAGAGACAGCATTTTTGGAAGGACAATTATTTCGGATGCCTAAAATGTGTAGATTTTACCTTTTGGGTTGAGGAATCAGTATTCCTGAATTTGAGCTCATATGGTTTCTCTGTAGTATTTGGTGACGTGTTTGAGTGAACATTTCTGAGGGACCATATTGAAAAGAAATGGAAATAATTTATTTAGTGCTTGTTCCTTTCAATTTGAGTTGATACAAACTAACTTTCTTGATTGAACATTACTCATTAATTTATGTCTTGGGATAGTTTGGTTTTTCACTTTAATCTTGTCTCCTTAATATTCTATTTACTATGACTGTATATTTATTTTGGTCCATCACCACGAGATGTCCCTTAATTACATTGGGTCTGAAACTGATCTTCTCTTGCAGTAATTTTGTTTTTGCTTAAAAAAATTTGTAACTACTAACTAATAGAGACGTATACGGGACATCTTGATAAATGAGTTGCTCCGCACAGGAACTCGGAGATGGTGAAGTACTCAATATGTGACGCTTCGACCCGGATTCTAACACGAAACCCCAAGGGCCGTACGTCAAACGAACAAACACTAACAAAAACGAAAAACACGTGGTGTAATCACCCGTACTTACTAGATAACATTAATGGCTAAACCTGATAAAATTAAAATAATTTATCGGCGACACTACAGCCGGAACCCAACTAACACAACCACGAGTCTAAAACTCGGGAAAATAAACAACAACAACTTCCACGGCAACAACAAGTCGGAGAACCAATATAAATCACGAGCTAAAACATGCTCAGGTAACTAACAGCGATCTCGCCGACCTCACCGGTGTCTTCCTGGCTGGCTCGGATCTAAGGAAAAATATATGAACAACAAACGAGGTGAGTCATAATGACACAGTAAGTTACTAAATGCAACTATATGACATGTCATAATACTCAATCATAAACTGTAACATGGCATTATTTATATGTATACCAAACCATCAACATGTATCACATAATCATAGGCACATAAATCACATATATCACGTAGCACGGTGATGATTACATAAGTGCACGTAAATAACCACATTTTAAAAGGATATAGATGTTGTCTATCTGACTGTGCTGCTGTCGCTTTACACATCTCAAGTTGTCGCCGAATCGGATCTCGTGCTCAGAACATACTGAACACACTGAATATACTGTCGTTACATCTCGCTATTCTACTTAGCGAGGAAAGATACTGATGTGTCTTCAATAGTCCACATTTTATGTTAATATTCTCCCTATTTTTGGTTGATTATTACACTTAATTGATCTATTTTTATATCTTTTGGTGTAAGGGAAGAATTATTTGGACTTAGAGCAAATGTGGGCTAAAAGATGGACTTTTGAGCTAATATGTGAAGAATTGACAAAAGTGAACCAAAGAGTGTTGGGCTTGGATAACAAAAGGGGTCCAAACTTGGAGAAGAGCCCATGAAGACACATCTCTTAGTATTTGAAGAAAAGAATTATTTCTATTTTCTATTTTTTTTCTTTCTTTTAGTGTGGGAATTTGAAGAGTTAGTGGAGGAAGGAGTTTTGTTTAGATTAGTAACTCCCACTCACTTTCTCTCTCTCTCTCTCTCTCTCCTCTAGGTAGTAACTCACATTCATTCTCTCTCTCTCCCAACTCCAAGAACACACCACTTTTTCTCTTTTATCTCTTCACATACTCTCTTGCAAGTTTTCATTTTTCTTTACTTCACCAACAATTGAAAGTTTAATTTTTATGAAGATGATGATGATTTCAATCATGCGTGGCTAAGGTTTTTCTTCTGATTCAAGGGTCTTTTTAATTTGATTATATTATTGTGAGGCTATGTGATTATTTGTTTCTTGCTATATTCAAGTACTTGTAGATTCAATTTGATTTTCATGGAAATTGTTATTTTGTTGAATTGACGACTCAATCGAATTAATAATTTCCTACCGCTATCCATGAGTTTGTGCTATCATGAATGAATGGAAATTAGAAGCAATAGGTGGAATTAGTTGTGCTATCATAGTTAATTTTACCTAATTGAATCTACGAGACTAGTTTTGATAGTTGTAGCTATCTCGACTATTCAAAATTAGGTTCAACTGTTTCCATAGAACGTAATGCTATCGTTAATTGGTATGGAATGCTATCGTGCCCAATCGATTAGTGGTAAGTTTTGACTGGATGCTGAGTTTGGTCAATTAAAGTAGGGAAACACAAGATTTGTCACGGCTATCCTGATAAGTCTTTAGTTGAATGCTTGAATTGCAAGATTATATTTTGTTAGCCTATGATCAATAACGTAATTGAATGTCACGACCCTTGAATCAGAATTTTCTCGTCTTGTTATTTTCTCAAATTTATTTCTCGTTTTACAATTGTTCTTATTTTATCTTTTATAATTTTTCTCGTTAATTTAGTTGATAGTAGTTGTTTAGCTATTAGATAAATATCTCAAAAATCCCCTCTTTTTATTTCTTTGTTATTTACTCGAAAGAAATTATTCCCGTTCCCTGAGGATTCGACCCTGCTTGCCATATACTCATATTTGAAAGTAGAAAAATATTTATTTTGGTGGTTTGACGCCCACCAGATACCATCGTTACTTCTCACTTGATTTCATAGTAAAATAATGTCGTTACATCTCACCGTCTACTTAGTGAGGAAAATACTGTTGGTTGTCAGTGTTACGCGTATTGCTTATAACAATGGGACCACTTTTCACTAGGGTCAATACTGAGGAAAAAGGGAACCAATAAGGCGACCCATAGCAATCGCTTACCACGAAGGCTATGTGTCGTCGCATTGCCGACTCAAATTATGTATGTCAGTTAAACTTCCAAACGATGCACAAGTAGATATTTACTCGTAACATAACAACAACAATAAGGTTCAAAAGTAGTGAACCTTATCCCAACCAAGGAGGTCAATGATCATACCTTAATACATTACTAACACATTTTGTGAAATAAACTAATCAACATCTCAAAATCACATATTTAGTCTTGAATCATATAGTCATACAAGTACAAGTTTACAAGTACTTCTCAAGAACAACTAGACCACACATTTAGTCTATAAATCACAACACATTGAGGTACACATTTGATTCCCAAACAAACACACCTTAAGACTACTCATTTAGTATGTTCATAATCTCATGTTGAGACTACTCATTTAGTTTTCAAGTACAAACACATCAAGAGTACTTATTTCATTTATGAACATCGAGTGCGAAATATTACACTTACAATGACGATAGAATCATAACAGTACCATTCTTATAATCACAAGTGCCCTCAAGTACACTTATCCTAAATCATATAGTTTTGTAGTCCAACCCAAGATTAACGAACGTTTATCACATCGAGACTGTCGTACTAGTCTCTAACATTCTGTATTTTAATATACATACGTGTAAACAACTCTCGAGAGTTGCTAATTCTATTAAATGAACATCCCAAACTACACAAATTCGGATATACGGCTTGCTAAATTAATTAGACGTCATCTTACGGTTATAATCGGAGTCTTTATTTTACCAGTACCAAATAATCGGAGGGCTAAAATCTATAGCAAACGAACTCTAATTTGTGTAGGAATTTAATATGTTATTCGGTAGATATTATTTTCTTCAAATATCAAATTTCTAGAGTCATTAACATACTTCTCAAAATTTGGGTATAATTACTTTAGGTGAAATTTCCCAATTTAAGTCTCATTTTGTCTTCTTAATTCAATTCTAAGGTTGATACTCCAACAAACATACATGCAACCCATTTTATACCAAGCAAATATCACATTTATAGTTTTCACATACCAACTTAGCAATTAGATATGAAGACATCATCTCCAACAAGTCTAACATGTGTATTTATGAACTAACATATAACAATTCCTAAAGCATACAACAAGGAGGTTAGTAACTTACTTGAAATGAGAAATCAAACCATTAAAATCATAATCAAGGCCTTCTAAGTTGCTCCCCTAGTCATCCCCATCACATGCATGGCCTTGGATCAAAAATTGGTGGGTGGGATTGAGAGAACAAGAATTACACACACTAATTTCACCTTCTAGCACACACAATTTCTCTCTCTAATAACCTAGGTTGGTTTGGGAGGAATAAGAGTATAATCTTTACTCCCTAAGGCGTTTTAGAGGTGGAAGGAGGGGTTGACCAAGGTCAAAGGTCGTGGGTGTCAAAAGGCTGAAATATTTTTAAATTGAGACTAAAACAACAATTTTTCGGAAAACAGAGTCAACATTTTGCCTACAGAGCGATCGCTGCCCTGTCCCCAGTTTGTTTCCTGTTTTGACAATTGCCAAGAATTGACTCCAAAATGATACCAAACTGGTTCTAACACTTAGGTGAAGTCATTACATTAGATAAAGGCCTCCGGAAGGTCCTAAAACCATGCTAGAAATGCAACACATAAATAACGTAAACGATTACACGGAACATACCAATTAATGTATTGCAAGGTAAATGTTATATAAACTGGGAAAATGTATCAAGAATCAAAGTATAATTTAATTTAACATGTTACTCAAGTGATCTAAACACTTATGATTAACATATTAACATGTAACAAGGTAAATAGATAACACATAGAGAATCTAGGGTATTACACAATAATCCATTGGATTAATAAACTGTACATTTCATAATCTCATTCCGAGTTTTTTCTATTTTATTGGCTTATTAATAATGGTTTGCTTATCAAAAGATTTTATATCAAAAAACAAACGTTCATCCACGTTTTGGTTGATCGTTTCAATTTATATTTCTAACTTTAACTTATAAAAATAAAAACGGTAAAGATATGTGGTCAGATTTTGGTTGGCCAAAATAGGATTAATTAGGTCATTAATGTAGTTAATCTTAAGGTAAATTACTCTTCTATCCCTTAGCAGGTGACCTTAATCATCACAGTCCAAGAACTAAATCCTTTGCATCTCCGCAAATATTAGTTCTGGCGCCAATTTGGGTTAAAAATGAAGCCAAAACTAATTAAGGGATAGAAAAGTAACTTAATTAAAGTTAGTTATAATTACCTAATTAATCTCATTCTGGCCGGCCAGAATCTAGCCATTTAGCAGTGTCCAGATAAAAAAAAGCTTTATAGCTTTAGGGCATAATAACAAAAAGCTTTATAGCTTTAGGGCATAATAGCAAAAAATAAATATCTCAGATATATTTGTGAGATATTCACAACGAAATCCCAAAATTTAGTATAGATTGTGATTCAATCCCGAACTATCCAAATATATAGCTTAGGTTTACTATAATAAATCAAATCGGATCCTCTATTTCAAAATGGTGTTCCATCTCTTATTCCAACCGTTGGATGTACGCCACATGTGCATAAAAAATTACAGAGTAATTAACGTTGTTTATTCACATGCACATGTGGTGCACATCCAACGGTTGGAATAGGAGATGAAACACCATTTTGGAATAGAGGATCCGATCTGATAATAAATTGGTTTTTAGAAAAAAGGAAGATTTAAGATTATATTATGCCTAATTATTAGGAATTTGGGTAAAGAAATTATATTCTATATAACTATACTACGAAATATTAAGAACATTAATCAATATGTTAACCCTCCACTTCTCAACTATACAATACAATATATAAAACACTGGTGAAATACCCTTCCTACGGACTGGATAATTCAAAAATATATTTTATTATTTGGTATATTGAATGTATATACGGATAAAAATTAGTTGAAAATTTAATTTTCTTCTCACACCTTAGTGCAAAAACATAGAGTTGAGACTTTACAAAGTATGAGGTTTTAGGTTCGATCTCTTCTCGTGCTCCCTTAGGACACAAAAAATATTTATATATATAAATCAAAAATATAATTATAATTTTTTTCTCAAATAAATGTGCTTAGTCAAAATGATTCTTCGAATTATGTAGAGTATATACTTTCAAGTCAAATATTATCACTAATTTTCATGTTAATTTTTTAATATTCAACAAATAATACTCGAATTATCCAAATATTTTCCACATGAATTTTCGAATTTGTCAGTATTCTAGAGGGGAGTTGGACTTGGCCCAAACAAGACATGTTTTGAATTTTCTATAGATAGCTTGCCAGTTGTCACTTGTCACAGACCCAAAGCCAAATTAGTATTCCGTTGGTCTGGTCATATGGGCCTTATGCAATTCTTCCATCAAAACTATTTGACCCATATACAGTTAACTTGAAGCAAACATAATGGCCCTTGAAAATTGCATCAAATGGACGGTACCTTTGCTTGCTGGCTGTTCCTAATCCATGGGCCTTTCTCACTTTTAAGGCTCGGCACTATTGTACAGTTCACGGTTATGGGCCAGGCGTGGCGCCTATGGTGGGCTTTTTGGGCTGATGTGCCATTTCCTCAACCCTCCCCGTACTAGTAATGCTATAAATAAGAAAAGATTTAGACCGGTCCACTTTGGTGAATTTTCAACCACTTTACTACCCTATAATATTATCAAGGGTGAATTACAGGTCGGTCCCTTTTTCAACATTTGTAATCGCTCCAGTACATTCATCTTTTTTTAAAACCGAAAAAAGCATGTTTGGGTCAAAAAGATGATTATGCCATTAATAAAAGAAAAATATGCGCACATCAGTAACTCAACGCTTCGCGATGTCCAATTTAAGTATTTATTGTTATGCATCGCAATGCACCAATTTTCCATCGCGATATACCACTTTTGCATCGCGATGTAACAATTGGGACATTGCGATGTATCAATTTGGCATCGCAAAGCACCATGCAGCGCGCCTTAGCAAACCAATTGGTGAGCGCCTTAGCAAACAGGGAACAAAATCAAAAAATTGAGCTGCCGCACCTCGCCTCAGCGAGCCTTCACACGTCGTGTTTTAGCGAGCAGGGAGTCCAACTGAAAAATTAAGAATTTCGGTGCTCGCCTTAGCAAGCTAATCCAGTGCTAAGTGCTTGCCTCAGCTAGTGGAACTTTTGGGAATATAGTGCGAGCAAACTTAGCAACTCCATTTTCATTTGTAGGGGTCCATGGCCAGTCTACTTTTTTGAGATATATTCTGTCTCTTTCTCGTCTATTCCCATTTTACATTTCAAGATCTTCTTTGTCCTTGGATTCTTTGGCTGACTTCAATATTCTTTCCTCTCCCAATGAGAATCGATTGCATCGGTCTCATGCGAAATAGTTTTCCATTTTCTTCCATTTCCATTTTCTTAGACTGAAACTGAAAGTAGGCAATTATCATTTTCATTTTCTTAGACTGAATTTTGGGGCATCGGAATTTATTTTGGGGCATCGGAATTTATTTTTGTGCATCGCGATGCAGTGGTGCATCGCGAATCCAATTTGTGCATTGCGAATTTAATTTAATGCCCAAATCTAGATGCCCAAAATTTAGCTTCCAGGCATCCTGATGCCCAAAATTATGCATCCCGATGCCCAAAATTCTTGTCCTCAAATACTCAAACATCTCGATGCCCAAAATATGCATCTCGATGCCCAAATTCTAATACCAAAAATTCAGCATCTAGGTATTCCAATGCCCAAAATTATTCATCCCGATGCCCATTTACTAAATAATTATAACTCGAAATATTAACAAGAACCGAAAATTTTTAGCAAGATCAAAATCGATCAAAATGGTTGTTTTTGGTTGAGAAATTTACATACAAACATGTATTGACCTTCTATAACAGTATGGTATTGATATTATACAAACTTCAAACTCAAATCATTGATTAAAGTCCCAAAATCAGTCCAAGAACATCTCCCTCTGTTTTGGACAGCACACTGTCAAGCTCGATTTGGAGCTCGAAAATAGTGTTTTTTGGTAGAAAAATTGTGTACAAATGTAGTACTAAGTTAGGATAACAGTATGTGATTGATTTTAAACAAATTCGAAGCTTAAAACATAGATTAAAGTGCCCAAAAGAACCCAAGAACAAGGAAAACGGGATGAACTCAGAAAATTCGAATTTGATCAAATTCGTGTTCTATGCATGGAAATTGATCCCCAAACATGATAGAATACTATATTAACAACATGAAATTATTTATACATCAATTCGAACCTCAAATCTGAAGCAACGATGTTGTTGAGGACATTTTAGAAAGAAAACTATCAAAGTGTCCTTTAGCGGTTTAAAAAAAAAAAGTGGACTTTAGAGAATAAACAATTATGAAAGTGGACTTGAGCACAATTTTTCGTATTATCAAATTGCTTAAGTGCATTTTTCAGGGGTATGATGCATCGCGGTTCCATATTGATGTATCGCGATAACAAATGCGTGTATCGTCTAATATCAAACGATGCATCGCCTTATCAATGATGCATCGCGATGTATAAAAAGTAGACTTTAGCGGTTTGATAATGTTATCGTGGACTAAAACGGATGAAAATTCACTAAAGTGTACCGTCTAGCAATTTTGCCCTATAATTATTCTCTTGCTGTTATGGACTTGTTTCTAGTTTGGAAAGTTTTTACCCTTGTCCATCTGTTCACAAGCCCTTCTTTTTGTTTTGCAATCTTCCATTCACTTACGGAGTCTCATTTCGAAAAGGAAACTGATACATCTACCGAATTTATTTATACATTTTATTTTACATCTAGTTTTAAAGTGTTGTGCTATGGTTGGAAAGTACAACACTTAAAACTTTATGTAAATGAAATTTGTAGATAAATTCTGTTGATGTAACATTACTCTTTCAAAAACTAAACGTACAATCCATGTAATCGTTCTAGCTTTATCCGAGTTTTCTGATGACACTGGTCGCATTATTAGGAGAAGTTCGCATGGTCGTTCTACAAACTACAAATTACGAGTTGTCTTTGTTCACTCATAATCGTACTTAATGGTCAATTATTTGGAATTGTTGATGGATGAGTTGCTACTTCATATTTAAGAAAAGTAATTCATTTATCTACGAGTTTCTGATTTTGCAACTCGTTATGAATTCCGTGACTCAGTTCACGAATCTTTTTCATTGGATATCAGTTTATAGTACAAGTCATGGCTTGATAATTAATATTAATTATGCATCCATTCTCCCTGAAACCAACTGAGTTGTGGTTGAGTTTTCATGAAAATAAAAGAAAATGAAAAGAGAAGATCAAGAATGCGATCGAGTATGGAAAACATGGATTAATATGGAGAGCGATGATCTGAAATAGATGATGTCATGTAAAGAAGAAACATACTCCCTCCGTTTCTGATAAAAAGTTCATTGGGAAATGATTGGCATAACGAAAAATTAACTCCGAAAGCTATTGCCAATCCACGTGGAGTGACACATCGGCTTGAAGGAAGACCACTACTTCTCTCTCCCCCTCCCAGCTTTTGAAGGAAGACCACCACTTCTCTCTCTCCCTCCCCTAACTTGGAAAAAAATAAAGGAGCAACCTCTGGCCTCTATCTACTGCGCGAAAGTAATCGACAAGTGTTTATGGAATCAGCAATGTTTATGGAATCAAATCAAGAGCCCCAAATTAAACAACTTGATAGAAGCCCCAACTACTTTTTCTGCAAGTGCCTTATGGAATCAATGTTTAAGGTTGAAGAAATCATTTTAATGGCAGCGCAGTAAGAAAAGAGATGCGATTTCACCAATTGGGTTTGATTCAAGGAGATGAAGATCTTATTTTTCCTTTTTCATCTTAACCTAATTTAGACATAATTTATTTAGTAGCTATGTGTTTTGACGTAGATTACTGATTATGATTTTGAGGTTTAAAGCGTAAAAATTCTTCCCAACGGTTTGTTAACGGTGAATTAGCACGTGTCTTGAAAACCACAAAGAATTCCAAATTTTTGGCTCTCCATATGTGTAGGTTGTTGTTAATCATTCTGATTTTGTGGTTTGAGTGTACCTCAATTAAGTTGACAGTTGAGATCAGTATAGTTCCTGTGATGTGTTTATCATCTATTTGTTTTAGTCATTTTTGTTGATTATAGTGGTCTTCGTAGTCGATTGTTAATTGTTCTAAGAATGTGGGTTGTGTGTACCTTAATCAAGGTGTTAAATGGCATAAATGTGGTGCCTACTAGGTGTTTGACAAAATGCTTGAAAGAGGGTTGGAGTGATGTACTGTTCCATCTAACAACTTAAGCGAATGATCTAAGTTGATTGATTCTTAACATGCCTCAAAGTATAGGCCCTTCTCAAGCTACACTGATTCTCAACATGTGTTCATGTTTACAGCACCTCAAGAAAACATCACCAATCTCAAGAAATACTAGTGATTCAAGCACATTAATCATTAAATTCTAAATTCAAAACAAAAGTTATTAGGCAGTGATACCACAAATTTGGTTTAGCAAAATGCTCAAAACCAAACAAGATATTACACAAGTCTACCTCAACCCTTCTGACATCAACATATCCCCTCCATATAGAAAACAAAAAGTTCAAATAAAAATAGAATTTGCTGCGACAGCATCTTCCAATCGAATAACATTCTTCATAAACGAGAATTTTTCTTCAAATCTTCTAACAAGTGTTATCAAAACTGCAATTGCCTGTGCGAACCTATAAAATCAAATAAAGTTTTAGATAAAAAATTTCATCAATGCAATAACCAAAAAGGAGTAATAATAAGAATATCTCTATGAACTCCTACTTGCCAATGGAGTTCTTGCTTCAGGGGCATTGTCACTAGCAAAAGAAAAATTCAGTATTGAAGTATTGGATCCAAGGTTGTTTATCTGTTAGGTACCATGAAAAGGTTAACGAATAGATATTGCATATCCATTTCATACTTAAAATTGCATATAATTAACTATAAATAAAACCTGTTGAATGTTGCTAGGCCCTATACATTGCCAAAACAGGTTACTTGATGACATGTATTGGGGTGGATACATCTATAAGTATTTTAAAAAAAGTAAAATGATTAGTTAAAGCATAGAGGTGAAAAGTAGTTAAAATAACTATAGATTAAAGTATGATTTACCTGTAACTCATTCAGGTGACCCCCTAATTGCATATTGTTCCACAGATAAGTAGGAGTAGTCTATCAATTATATAAGACATTAGTTAGTGTAATACAATTCATTCTTTGTAAACTGACATGGAATTTACTTGGTATCAATATTATGCTTACCTTTTGATTCCCATCAGTTGCAGTACAATCAATGACTTGAGAGGTATCATAGTCACCTGAAGGGATATGTTCATTGATAGCAATAGAATTTTTCCGGGAAGCCTATAAAGAAATGATGCAATCAAGCTTGATCAAGGTAATATAATATTAAAAACTTTTTGATTAAAGGATAAGTTTTCACCAAGTAACAAAATACCCTTTTCTTCTAGGTGCTTTCTCCTTGGCCTGATGCAAATTTTCTTTTTCTTTTCCTTGATCTTTGCTTACCTATTTGCATAATTCAAACAACAAAAAGATTAACTCAATAGAAAAAAATCAAGCCACAATAAAAAAGAAATGCTTCAGACAAGAAAGATACCTTCTTCTGTGACTTTGTAGTTTTCTCTAATTTGGATTTTTTTCTTTGCGTTGGTGGGCGACCTTTTGTTCTCACTTTCAAAGGAGTAAGATATTTCTTTTCAGATATGTTATTCAAATCATGTACGACCTTTGGTGAGTCTTGATTACTTTGAGTACTCCCGTAATTGGGCTCATTAGCAAGGAGTTTCTCTTTAGCCTCCACTAATATTTCCATAAGACGATCACATTTTTCGTCAGATTGCTCTCCAAGTTGTTGAACTTCAAAAATCAGTGGAGTCAATTTGCAATTGCAAATTCTTTTATCTTTATTGCTCAAATCATCATAAATATTAGTCAGAAAAACATATCCACGTTTAATATCCTTTCGCCATCGCTCCAAAATGTATCGTGATGGAACTTCATTCACTTTTTTTAATAAGCACTGCAATTGCATGTCTGCATAGAACTCCCTTGTACCCAAATAAATGACATACACATTGTACATCATATTCAATCTCATTAAATAGTACCTCATGAACAACCTCCTTCCAACATGTGCCTGTTTTTCCCACAATACTTTCAGTTACTTGAAATTTGGAAATAGAACCTTCTATCTCCAAAAAATTTGCATTGCAATAGATCAATCCCCGCAATTCATCCTGGAATTTCTTAAAGATGTCATTAGTATAAACATTCTGAAATTGCTTCTCAAAGGCCAAGTTTGTAATTGTTGGAATAACAGAATTGAAAGATGCAAAGTTTGCATCACCCTCTTTCTTCATCTTACTTCTCAAAGCATGGTCATATTGCTCTACGAATTGCTTTAATGTTGTCTTCGAGTGAACATATCCATCAAAAGAAGCATTCATACTTTCACTTCTTTGGGTTGTTGACATTCTAGCCCAAAAAATATGTTTTACATATACTGGAACCCAACGAGGCCGATCTTTATAAAGTGTAGTTAACCATTCATTATCTTCTAATTCATAATCATGAATCATCTTTGTCCAATTTTTTTCGAACTCATCAGTCCTAAGAGATTCATACACAATATTCTTTAACAACTTCTTGATCTCATGATATTGAGCAAGCCCTCCTAATTTCATGGGTAGCTTTTTCAGTATATGCCAGAGGCATAAACGATGATGCGACTCTGGGAAAACCTGTGCTATTGCAGCCTGAATTGCTTTGCATTGATCTGTAATTATGGCCTTCGGAGCACGACCTGACATACATGTCAACCATGAGTTAAACAACCAAACAAAACTTTCAATATCCTCATTGGACAACAAGCCACATCCGAACAAAATCGACTGCCCATGATGATTCACCCCAATAAATGGAGCGAATGGCATGTCATATCTATTTGTCAAATAAGTAGTGTCGAAGGTGATAATATCTCCAAACGACTCGTATGTAGTCTTACAACTAGAATCTGCCCAAAAAACATGTTTAATCCGACAATCATCATCTGTTTCAATAATGTAGAAGAAGCTTGAACTTCGATTCTGCATCCTTTGAAAATAATTCACCAGGGCTTGTGCATCTCCTACCCCAAGCCGCGACTTTCTTGCTTTTGTAATGTGGTTTCTAGCCTCCGTCTCCCCAAATGATAGATTTTCATAGCCAACTTCCACAGCAATTGAATGAAAATTCTTGTTCAGAGATATATCAGCTAAGTCATTAAATTCCAATTTTCTTTTGAATGGACTGGTCACCACCTTATTACATCTAAACAGAGGTGTATTTTCAGGACATAATGGATGATTATGATCAAGATACACACCAGAAATGACAAACTTCTCATGATAAATTGTTACATTGATCTTAGCCTTACAATTGATCTTAGTAGATGGCCTTGGATTGAAAGAGTTTTTCCGAGTATAAGTTGTCTTACCGTACCGAGCACATGAAAGAGAAAAGTACTTTTTTTTTTTTTTTTTTTTTGGGAAACAGGGGCGGCACCCTGCTAAATTTTATTAATATGAAAAAAATAAGTACAAACTTGAGGAGGACAACCAGCCTGGCCCTTATAAATGGGAGGACGGAGGAGCCGAGCCTCGAAAAGGAAATACAAGATAGAAAAAACTAAATTAACGACGAAGATAGGGAATGCCCTGAGCATCTAAAACAATATGACCTCTTATGATAGAGGGAAGATCAAGAAAAGAGGAGAACTGATGATTTGCCTGAGAAGCATAGCCAAAGTTAGCCAATTTATCCGCAACACTATTAGCCTGTCGATAACAATGATGAAATTGAAAATGAGAGGTTCGCTGAATAGCGTAAATTCTCTGAATAATATTCCAGCAGGTCCAAGGAGGGGATGATTGAGAAATGATGCAATCGAAGATAATCTTAGAGTCAAATTCAATGATGGCATCCCTGTAACCATTGTCTTGAAGCCAGATGAGCCCTTGCAGAAGAGCTTTAGCTTCAGCAGTGGTATTCGAGCAAACTCCGAAGAACGAGGCAAAAGCATGAATAAAATGACCATTAGAATTACGAATAATACCTCCACCACCGCTCAGACCAGGATTTCCTGTAGAAGCACCATCAGTATTGAGTTTTAGACAAGAAGGAGGAGGTTTAGTCCAAGAAATAAGACGGATAGGTCTAGGTTGAGACCTAGATAAATTCGTCGCAGCAAGCAATAATCGAATTGAGATCCGCTCGAATATCCCGAATAAGTTGTGAGCTAGAATGACCTCGCCCATCAAATATCCAAGAATTCCTATTTTTCCAAAGCCGCCAAAGAATCAAAGCGGAGAGCTATGTGATGAATGTTAGCTTTTTGTGTAAACCACCAAGAGAAACAAGCTTGGGAAATGGACGTAGGCCGAAAAAGAATTCCATATTCCATGTTAAAACAATTCCAAGCTTCAACGCTACTTTGCTAGAAATAAAAACATGGTGGAAGGATTCAAGAAAACCATCATCACAAAGAACGACATTTAGAGGCAAGATGAACACCCTTACGACAAATAGCCTCATCAATAGGAATACGGTCCGAAGAAGGCGCCATAGAAAAACACTAATCGACTGGGATGTATTTGTGCCATACAACCGAGCGGATAACAGCTTAGGATGGTTACTTCGCGAGTCCCAGAAGGCGAAAATTTACCGGATGAAGTAATATCCCGCAAGGTTTGTCGGGGACGTTGGCCAAGAGAATGTTCTTGGCGTGAATACGAGTAATATCTTGGTGGCGAGAGTGAGGCGAAAGGCGAGAATCATCGTGAACAGATCTTGAATAGAAGCGCCTCGTAGTTATGCGGTTTAGAGAGCGAGCCATCATCAAGCCAAAGATCATGCCATGGAGAGCACAAACCAACGCCAACCAACCAAGCGCAAATGGGGTTCAACAAGAGGTCTAACTTCCAAAGATACGCATCCATGTTCGTAACCTCTTTGATTAGCTAAACAAGGATGAACTCGCAAACAATATTTAGTTTTCATGAAGCAGGCCCATAAAGAACTTTGAGTGCGAAATCTCCACCAAGAGCTAGCTGAATAAGCACGGGTAAGATCCGATAACGAGCGAATACCAAGGCCCCCTTCCAGCTTTGGTCTACAACAAGTCGACCAAGCAATCCAATGAGCTTTATTGCGACCCTCACATTGACCCCAAAAGAAGTTGGAAAATAAACGCTCAAGGCTAATAAGCACAGATTTTGGAGGTGCGAGGGCAGCTAGGTAGTAAGTGGAGATGGAATGGAGAACATGGTTAATTAAAATAACCCTTCCAGCTGGAGAAAGAAAATTACCAATCCAAGTGTCAATCCGAGAACGAATCTTGAGAAGAAGCGGATCAAAGTATCTCTTGAGCTTTTTACCAGTAAAGAGAGGGCAACCCAAATAAGTGATAGGTAAAGCTTTATGAGAGTACCCCAAGATAGTAGATATATATTGAATCCTCGAAGGATCCAAATGAGCAGGAGAAGAGAAATTGCTCTTGGAGGCATTGATACACTTGTCGACAGGCCTCATATTTAGATAAAATAGTCTTATGACGATCCAGAGCGACGATTACCATTGCAAAATATAATAATATCATCGGCAAAGGCAAGGTGAGAAATAATCGGACACCCGCTAATAGAGGAGAAGGCAACATTAGAATGAGCCAAGTGGAGAGCATTTAAACTTCGACTGAGGACTTCAGCAGCAATGATGAATAAGCCAGGAGAGAGAGGATCTCCTTGACGAAGACCCCGAGAAGAAGGAAAAAATCCCGTAGGAGCACCATTGACTAAAACCGAGAACCAATTATTAGAAATCAGACGCCATATCATGTCAATAAAGAGCTCACAGAAACCAAAGCGGCGAAGAACTTTGATAAGAAAAGGCCATGAAATTCTGTCGAAAGCTTTCGCCATGTCAAGCTTGATAATCACATTAGAGCCCGAGACCTTTTATCGAGGTGCGTCATAAGCTCTTGAGCCAAAAGAATATTATCATGAATAAGCCGACCTTTTACAAAACCACTTTGGTTTTCAGAGATAATAGAAGGCAAAATAGGGGCCAACCTGGCAGAAAGAATCTTGGAGATAACCTTATTGCAGAAATTGCATAAACTTATCGGCCGGAATTCACTGAAACTGGATGGATTATCATTCTTCGGAATAGTAATAATCAAAGTACTAGTCCAACTACGGGAAGAAAACCCGCGAAGAATTCCAAGATGGCGGAGTAAAAATCACCACAAATAATATCCCAGAAGAAAAAAAATTTACCGAAAAACCATCGGGCCCAAGAAGACTATCTCCATCCATAGAAAACAGCAGACCTTAATTTCATCCATGGAGGGAATGTTAGACAGAGAACTGTTCATTTCACTTGTAACAAGATTTGGGATAACATCCAAAAGATCATTATCAACGATGGGGAGGCTTGTAATTGAGATTGGAAATGATTCACTGCGTGATGTTTAATATCTTCTATAGAAGTAAGGTTAGTACCATCGAAGAGTTGATAGAATGTATGTGGAGACGACGGCGAGTCGTTGGACGAGGCATGAAACAACTTGGTATTACCTTCTCCATCCTTAAGCCACTTAATTCGGCTTTTTGTTTCCAATAATCTTCCTCCGATTTAGCGACGTTTAAGATTAGCATGAGCCAAAGTCATAGCGCTCGATTTTCGAGAGAGGATCGGTTTCAAAAATAAGCTCACAATCTTTGACATCATCTTACGCACGTTGGAGATCTTTGGAAAATATTCCCAAAATATTGCGATTCCAGGTAGAAAGAGCATGACGCACATTACTAAGTTTTTAGTAAAACGATACAAAGGTCTCCCTCTTGAGACCCGGACTTCTGAACAAGCGGCCTAAAGGAATGATGAGAAGTCCAAATATTGAGGAACCGAAAGGAAGAGCAGTAAGAAGCACGATCCTTAATAATATGAACCAGCAACGGAGAGTGATCAGAGCAAGTACGAGAGAGATGATCCACATTGGTATTCATGAAATTATACTGCCAATGACTATTGCAGAGAACTCTATCAATTATTGAAATATAGAAGCTTGACCTCCGGGAATTCCACCAGTAAACTTACTTCCCGTGAAACCCATATCGAAAGACCGGCCGCCAAACAAGAATGGAAATCAAGGGCGCCGAACGATCCCATCCAGAACCACCAAACTTTTCATCTGGAGAAAGGATAATATTAAAATCTCCTCCAACTATCCAAGGCATGGAGGGAAAAGAAGAGCCAATATCGATCAAATCAGTCCATAAATCTTGTCGAATATCCGAATCACAGCTTGCATAAATACAGGAGATGAGAACCGGAGAAGGCCAAGAGAAGTGCTTGATCTGGCCAGTAATATGCTGAGAAGTATCACGCAAAATTTGACAGGTGAAAGCAGATTTAATAAAAATCCAAATAGAACTACTGGGGTTAGAATGGAAAAAATTGAAGCGAAGCATGCGAGAAATTCTCATAATATGATCAGCAGCTATCATAGGTTCATAAATAGCAATGAGAGAAATCTTGTGTAACTTAACGAGATGTTTCAAACGGCCAATGGATGGGTCATTACCCACCCCCCGAATATTCCAAAAAAGGATGTTAACAGACATGGAAATTATTTGAAGAAATGTGAGCTTTAGACCTTGTAATTCTGGGAGAAATAATGTGTTTACCAATTGGAGCTGGGATAGAAGAGTCCAAATTTAGAGCGTGAACAACAGTCAAGTTGTTATCATGTTCATCTTCCGATTCATCAGAAACATGATGGACTGCATGGGCCTGAACATGCTCTGTATTATTAATATTATCATCATTCATACACTCCTCATACCCTTCATTAACATCTGCATCAAAATGCGGAGGGCGCAAATCGGTTTGAAGTAGTGTTAATAGACATTGAAATCAAAGGCAAAGCATCGCTAGACAAGGTGGAATTTTTCATGGTCATTCGGGTCTATGCTTCTATGTAGAACAGGGCTGAATCAGCAATATCATTATGAATATCATATGGAGGAGAAGATATATTATCTTTGTGAGCCTCCTTATACGGTGGAGAAGAAATAGTATCTTTGAGAACATCCTCATGCACTATAGAATCATTGATGGGAGCCTTAATCTGATCAATAATCGGACGAGAGGAAAGCGGAATATTATTAGTAATATTATCAGTCGAAACAAGAATTTCAGAATTACCAAAGTCCTTAGCAGCCGCTGTAGAAGTGGTAGGGATAGAAGTGGTCTTCTTTGGTGTCCATCTTGTTGCATTAACGGCACGAACAGATTTCGGGCCGGAGCATCGCACCGGCATTATGTTTAGATGTAGTCGCGATCGGTATGTATATTGGCAGCATCAGTGGCTTTTGTAGGCATCGAAGGGTTCTTGATTTTGCAAAACTCTTCCGTGTGTCCTTGGCGGCAACAATGTTTACAATAGCGTGGAATGCCTTCCATCTCTATGGCCTGCCAGAAACCAGAATATTTGTTACCACAGTCTATATAAATTCTTTTAGGGATTGGCTTTAGAAGATCAACTTCAATACAAATCCGAGCCAAACTAGGACGCGTAAGATTAGCGGTAGGTTGATCAATCATCAAGGTTCGCCCAACCATGTTACCAATAGCATACAGGGTTGCACGATGGAATAGATGCACTGGAAGTCCTGGGATAGAAAACCACATTGGAACAATTGAACTTTCCACATCCGGGCGAAAATCCGGTGTCCATTTAAATACACGCATAGGGAATCGACCGAGATACCATTGGTCTTTAATCCATAGTCTTTGGTAATCCTCTTCATGATGAACCCGAATAAGAATGTGCTTGGCATCTAGGTGGCCTAAAGAGTAATCAGCCTTTAAGCCAAAGGTTTGAAAGTATTTTTTTGTTGCTTCCATGGAAGGCCTACCATGCGAGAATTTTCCAACCAAAGCCAAGCGGAAAGGTTGAGAGATGGCCTTGATAATGTCATCGGATAATTTTAATGATGGTTCACCTTTGAATGTTGCTGGAAGGATTTCAGGAATATTAGAGGAAGTATTAGCGTTAGAAGATAGAATAGAAGCAAAGGTTTTGGAGGGAGAGATAGAAGGTTGAGGATCAGGAGGAGCGGCTGGCTTAGCAGCCATGGCTGCTGCCATGCGCGTGGAGGAAACCCTAGGGTGCGGCCAAGGAGAGAGAATGCTTCTCGTAGTACCCAAATGAAATTTACCTCCGAGAAAAGTACTTCTGTTTGCCATCATCTCCAGTTTTGGTGCTTATTTTTGCAATACCAAAACCAGCTCGTTTCGCGTAACTGTTAAAATATTTACGAACTTCTTCTTCCGAAGAAAATTCCATTCCGGGTTTTGGAATATCTTCGCCATCCTCTGATAATGTCATGTTCATCTCATGTTCTTCGACCATCTCATTTTGTCCATCAATATCACGGTCATCCTCATCATTTCTATTTTCTTCTACATGCTGACCTTCTCCCATCATAGTCTATGAAAAAGTAATTGCATGTAAAAACAATATAAAACATGGATAAAATAAAAAAATGAACATTTTTCATTAAAATTGATTCCAAATTAAATTTTTATCATACCTATTTATGATCTTGATGATTTGTTTTGCTTCAAAAAGATGACTCCTTACTGCAGACAATGTTGGCCTTCGTCCATGAAAACAAGAAAAAGTCTTCACAGCAAATTAAGCATGTTGTTCGCCACACTTTTCTTTGCTTTTCAAGCGTAAAAATTTCCTCCTCTCTTAATGTTAGAACCTTATTTTTAACTGGTAAAGAGCTGAACATTCATGCCTAGAATCCCTTGTTGGAGGCACTGGGATGCTTATCTAGCGAAAGCGTATCCACTGTTAAGATGCCCTAGGCTTCGACGGCTCGTTTGTATTTCGATTTGCTCTGCTACAGCTTGTATACAGGGAAAGGGAAGGGTTTCTTTGGGCATACCATAAGGCGCACGAAACAAAAAAAAACTTTTTGCTGACATGGATTTACACATAGTTCGGCTACAATTTCGGTTACAAATTTTTATTATGTATATCACTACTCATTTACGCTTTACCCTCCACTTGTGTTGTAATTATCTTGGTTGTACTTAAATATTTTTGTAATTATAACCAAATTTAATGATACTAATATATATCTTAATAATTGGACTTTTCAAGCGTAAATTATTTGGGTAGAACGGAGGGAGTATTATTATACAGGTAAGACTATGAGTCTATGATTATACGGTTGTTTGCACATACGAAACTGAAAAGGCAAGTGAACTACTCCCTCCGTTTCAGGTAAAGAGTCCACTTTCCTTTTTTAGAAGTTAACATGTGACTAAATCAAATTGAAATTTTAAATACGTTACTTATGTTTTAAGAAATAAAATTTCATTAATTAAAAATTATCTTAAAAATACTATGGATTATAACTTTCATAACTTTGTAAAAACCACTAAATTTATGTTAATTATCGATTAATTTTAATTAAGTTGACCGAAAAAAGTCAAAAATAGACTCTTTGCGTGAAATGGAGGGAGTAACATTTTAGCTTCTGTTAAAATAAGTGTCTCAAATTAAATTTTTGATTCCTAATTACACTAGGATTGCATTAAATAATCCTAGCAATAGTTGGAAAAAGGAAATCTCTTCCATGCCTAGTTTATGCGGCAGTTTACTTGGAAGAAAGTATCCTAATTGCACTTGGATTAGGGTATGTTTAATCCTAAGATAATTAGAATTAAACAAGTGAACTTGTCAAACTATTATAAAATGGAGCATGACTTTTTGGAAGAGATACATAGCCGAAGATGTAAGAGAGACACAATTGTGAGACGAACGACGGACAACGGTAGTCGAGGGTCTCGAGGTCATGGTGGTATTAGTAAAAATAGTGCGTGGCTATGGCGGTATTAGACAAAATAGTGTGTGACTATTTGGGCTGTGAGAGGTGTGGTACTCTGTGGGATCGTATCAATCCTTGTAACCCTAGTTCTAGGTAGGGTGAGTACATTGAAAACTCTCTATTGTAATTTATCATCGTTTATAGTAGATTTGTTGTTTGTCTTGGAGTGGATTAAACCACGTAAATCCTCTATTCCCTTTTGTTTGATTCCGTTATATTTTTTATTTTCTTGCCATTATTTCTTCAAATACTTGGTACTTTTATTTTCGACCAATTCACTTCCGCATTGAAGATAGAAACTTGAAATTCTTAATCCAAGAATATCTTCGTTTTTATAACAAACTGGTATCAGAGCTTTGAGATAGTTGAAATTATGAATCAAGAGATTGGAGTTTTGAAGATGGGGGACGTTGAAAATTCTACGCAATTCCAATTGAAGAAATTTAGCGGAAGTAATGACTTTAGCTTGTGTCAAGTTAAAGTTAGGGATGTGTTGATCCAAGCAGATCAAGAGATTGCTTTGAAAGGAATGGAAGCAAAACCCGACGATATGAAGGATGAGGTATGGAAGAGAATTGATCAAAAGGCGGCTGGCACTATCCGACGATGTTGCGCGGATAATGTTCTCTACAATGTTATCTCTGAAAAATCTACGAACGCATTATGGGAGAAGTTGGAGAGTCACATATGGAAAAATCTATGTCAAACCGGTTGTATGCTTTGAGCATCCACTGTCTAGATACCATAGATCTTTTTCTTCTTCATTGACAGCCATAAAGCATTCCTGAAATATAGACATTTAAGAATATGGTCCCCTTTTATTTTTGGGTCCTCAAGGTTAGCAACCTTTTGGGATCCACACCTGTTTAACCTTTGGAGGAGTAAATCCTCTAGATTTAGGTGTGAATCTCAGAAGGCATTCATGAAACTCATGACCATAGTTTTTGCAGAAAGAGCATTTGTGAAATCCTTCAACATGAGTAATGATTTCTTTTTGAGGTTTCCTATTATCAGCAGTCTTTGGAATGATCTTTCTGCTGATAATTGGCCTATAGGACTTAGGCTGATAATGCCTTTTCTTGTTGATATTAGGTTTACAATAAGTAGACCTCTTATCAAAAGATTTTGTATTTGAGCACATGTCCTTTAAGCTTTTTATCGCGAATTCACTTCTTTTGCCCATTTATAGGCGGTGTTGAGATCAGCATCTTGCCTTTGACAAATTTAATAGGTTTGAGTGAGAGTTCCTAGACTTGCTATTAGTCATCCTGTTTCCTTAGGGTGACTAATGACGATTTCGATTGCTCGAGACTCCTATTAGCGAGTCATAATTGGCGGTGCTTTCTTTTGGACTTGTCTTTTGTGTTCTTGGGATAAACAAAAGGAACTTTGTTAAAGCCAAGTCCTTTCCTTTTGGGCTGGTCATAAGAAACTTCTACACCGATTCTTGACTTACTTCGATGTCTCATCTTTTTGAGAACTAGAAGGACTACCTACATTGAACTCATTTTGAAAACCGATACAGCTTTGTCATCTAAAGATTTTTGGTTTGAAAGAATGGTATCAAAGTTTCCTTTAGAGTTATTCCAAGTATTGACAACCTTTTGAAGGTCATCTTTTCGAATTTATCTTCTTGATGTGCTCAGTAGGAAGTCTACTTTTCGATCAAGGTTTTGTTCTCTTTTTGCAATTTGATACTTTCACTTCTTGTCTATCAAGATCTTTGATCTTAGACATCAAGGTTGATTTCTCGAAGCCTAGTTCATGCTTCTTGGCAAGTTTTACATAGGCGACTTTGAATTTTGAAAATTCTTCCGGCATGTCTTTGTTAGCTTTGATGAGCTCTCCTTTGATGGGTCATTGAACTCATCATCATCATCATTGTCATTTTGTTGAAATGGTAGTGACCTCGAATCATGTGGTGACTCCCGGCCATAAGGCATATGTTGGCTTCTTCAAAAAATCACAGGAGTCATCCTCATCGTGTCGTTGTCACACCAAGTAGGTAGGTTGCTTTCATCAATGTCTTGACCACCATCCCTTTTTTTTTGAAATTTGGACTCGGACGTTTCTTATAAAATTCATACTTTGGCTTAGGACATTGAGACGCAAAGTGGCCTGTTTCCTACAATTAAAACAAACTAGCTCATTGTCCTTTTGGTGGTCGATTTATAAGGAGCGAACTTTTGGTTGAGATTGTTTTATAAGGAACGTTTTGTGAGAAGAGCGCCTATGTGATGATGATTTATTAAACCTTTTGAAACGTTGATATTTCTTTACAAACATAGCAAAGGCTTCGTCGAAAGAATATCATCATCTTCTTTGGATGTAGAAGGTGTTTCATCGGGTTTTGAACAGGAAGGTTCGATAGACATGGCGGTAAGGACAAGTTTTTAAAACTCTTTTCCATTTCTTGAGCTTGTTGGATCTCAAGCTCATAAACCGAAAGACTAGCATAAAGGTTTCTAAGAGTCGTTTGTTTAAATCTTTTGACTCTTTCATGGCGATAATTTTAACATGCCATAAAGCCGCCTAGTGCATTTAGAAATCTCATGTTTATTTCTTTCATTTCATACTTCTTTCCTAAAGAATAGCAAGAGTTGACTACCTCATAGAATCATCATAGGCGCTTCGTAGAGACTCTTTGGGATCCTTTTGAAGGAGTCAAACTTACGGATGCAGTGTATAATTTGTTATTTTTGTCTCACCATCACCTTCAAGATATTCAAGGATGGCATCCCACATCTCCTTTGCTGTGTTCAGGTTGATAATCTGCTGGTACGTGCTTATATCGACACAGCTAGTAATGATGTTGATGGCCTTTCCATCCAGAGCATCATTCTTTCGGTCTTCATCATCCCACTCCTCTTCGGCTTTGGTACTTCAGTTGATTGCATCTACCGCGGCCGGTGTATTAGGCTTCATTGGAATTACGGGTCCATCGTGACACATTTCCACAAACGTTTGTCAATTGAATTCATATGTCTTTTGACTTTATCTTTCCAGATGTCAAAGTGAACTTCATCCAAGACAGGACAATGGTTCACGTTTGAAGTTTCCAACATTTGGTGAGCAGCCATGATCTTTAATCTCTCAAGAGGTTAATCTCGGAAAAACAAGTTTTTCAAAGAGTGAAGCTCTGATACCAATTGTTAGGTCCAAGGTTGCTCTATATAGGCTAGAAGGGGGGGTTGAATAGCCTATGTCCAATTTTTAATGTTGATTCAAAAATCTTACTTCACTAGGGTTTTAAAAGATTTGCAGGCGGAAGACTTGTGAAGTATAGGACAAGTTGAGAATGGCTGATCTTCACGGGTCAAGATCAGCAGTTCTTACAGATTTGGAAATACGGAAATATAAGCAACACAAATAATTCACAATCACACACAAGTAGACAGTATTTAATATGGTTCACACTTATGAATAAGTGCTACGTCCACAACCAAAGTGGTCAACTTTGGATTTGAAAATCGTGTACTAAGTTTATCCACTAGATATTTTACAAACTAAACCTCTAATGGATTGTGTACAAAAATTTTGTTGACCAAGTGTTTGTGTGGGAGAATTGAGATCAATAAGATTCAATTCTCGTGAGCTATGAAGAGCTAAGTGTTGCAATCAATGAAGAGCTTTTAATGGACTAGACGTCTAAGTATGAAGCTCTTCAATGAAGGTATACAGATAGGACGTTTAAGCTTTTAAGAACTTGAAGACTATAGAGATTTTGTAGTTGGAGTAGTTGAGAAGCCTTATAAATGCTGCCATGAAGTCTCCTTTTATATGCAGGAGTGACCTTGGAGCCGTTGGAGATCTTCATGAGTTGCTCAATTTGAATTCAAGAGCATTTAATGCTCTAATGGTGTTGTTGAGCTCGATAGGCGGTTCGCAAGTTCCGATCTGTCACGACATTTTGCCAAAAATGGGTAGGCGTGCTTGCGGCGGAATGTCCTTTTGAATTGTATGCCAAGAATGGAAAGCTTCATTAAATGCGTTTTGCGGAGTTAACGTTGTATCGCAATTAATGAGATCTTTGAGTTAGGACATATCTTCGGGAGATGACTATCGGACGTTCTTGGAGTTCTTCAACTGCGAGATAGAGCTTGGCTTGAACGAGCTTGTCCGATATCAAAGTAAGGCTGCTGAATCAAGTTTTGCCTATTTGTGCGAGAGGACGTCCGATGTCCTATAGGCTATCTTCTTCAAGACTTATACAATTAGCAACTCTAAGCTATTCAAGCTATGCCTAAGTACAAGTTGCCACTCTAACGACACGCAGCCCATTAGTCACCTTGTCTTAGACTTTTAGGTTATGGATTCAAGCAAATCTAAGCTAACATACAACAATCTCCTCCTATTTGCTTGAGTCCATGACCCTACGAATACAATATCGGTGACCAAGTTCAAATCTAGTAATAACATGCTTGAAAGATTGATATATTAAATAAGCATGCCCTAGATGAACTTACATATAGGTCATTGTATTCAAGAATTACAAAGTGTTCACAAATGGGAAATTAAGCATCGACACTTGTAATTAGGCGAATTTAAAAACATGCGAGAATAGACAATATAGGACATGTATTTAAACCGGTGGTTTAATTTTCATGCATTCACATAATAAGCGATTCATAAAAAGCATGAAAATTTTAAAATATAAACATTGTGAATTAAACATAGAGTTTAATTCCAAAGTTTTAAAAAATTTATCGGCCGGATCGAGAGGATGACCTAGATGGTCTACGACCATAGCCTGCTGATGAAGATGGCTCATAGCCTCTTGATGTCCATCTAGAGTTAGCGGCGACCTTTAGTTTTGCAATTTCTTCTTTGGCTTCGCTAATTCATCTTTTGCGTCGGCCAAGTCGTAGGAGAGATCGATGTTTTTGTTTGACCTCGGCTAACTCGTCTCTTGTATCGGCTAATGCGGAGGACAGATCGCTATTTTTCGTTTGATTAGTGCATTATGCTCAATGAGCCTTGTCCGTGATCATTGTTGAGTCTAGCCATCTCCTCCTTCATGGGCGCAAGCGATGTATCAATGAGAGCAAGACGGGTGGAGGTAGTGATGTGCTCTTTGCGATAGAAGGCCAAGTGCTTGGAGGTGAGATTGCGCGTTGCTCTCACGAGGAGTGAACGAGCGATTGGCCTGGCGTTGAGAGTGAAGTATAAGCTTGTAACCGGCTTCAATCATGTCGACGATCTGCATCATCTTAGTGGCGATGTTGTCCCAATTGGTTTTGAAGATGGCGAGATGTCGAGGAGGAAGATCGTGATATTGGCAAGAGCGGCTTGGCGGCGAGATGGACCGGAGCGAGCATCGCGGCCTTGGCGCCCTTGAAATTTCCATGACTTGGGTCATGCAATCGGCTGGACATGGGTGATGTGAGGCGATCGCAGAGAGCGGGTGCGGGGCCTTTGTTAGGTCAGAGATGACCTCAAAGTCTTTCAAAAATTTATGAACGGCCTCGGCGGGATAGGTATCGAGCAGTCGGGATGACCCATTGGAGGAGAGGATGGACCTCGAAGGGAAGGATTTGGCGGCTTGTAGGAGAGGTGGAGGAGTCTTTGGTGGAAGGCCGGGAGTGGGTGGAGGATGTTGAAGAAGGATTGGAGGAGGAAATGGTAATATGGTGGTAGAGGGTTGGGATTGGCTAGGGTAGGTCAAACGAAGGGAAGGATAATATGGAGGGATGAGAGGGGATTGAGGCCTTAGGCGACTAATGAGAAAAGGAGTTGAGATAGAGATAGGGGAGGTGATCGGTATAGAGTAGAGATGAAAGGGTTGAAGCCAAGGTAAGTGGTGACTACATCGGTGAAGTTGTAGACCATAGGGTGAAGAAGGATGGAAGGATAGCGAGATAAGGGTGAAGGCGGAGGTTTAGGCGAGAGAAAGGAAGGAAGAAACGGTTGATTACGTAGGGAGAGGAAGGCCTAGGTCCTTGTGAATTGCAACCCATTGGTTGAAGATCATGAGATCTTGGACCGCGGAGTTGTGGGAGAAGAATTCTTTGGGACAGTGGGAGGAAGAGGTTCATAGAAAGCACCCCATTTAAAGATAATTTCACTGGACATAGGTGGGGAATTTTCTGGGGTAGTCAAGGGTAGAAAGGTAGGGTCGAGAATCGGCGGGGTTGGGCTTAGGCTGTTGTCCGGAAGGACGGCAAATCCTGCACCTCGGGGTGTAGATGGTGTATGGGTTGGTCTTGAGGCGTTTGGGGATAGGCGAGGTCGGAAGAGGGAGAGATAGGGCGTTTGGAAGAAGGTGGTTGAGAGATGATGGCGGTGAGATAGATGGTTACGGTGTGGTGGTTGTTTGAATGGGAGCGAGAGGAAGGAGGTGAGGAAGTAGGTGAGGTGGTAGTGGTAGTAGGTAGAGGTGGTGAAGGTGGTGAAGAGGCTATATCGGCGGGTTCTTGAAGTGCACTCTTTTCTTTGCACTCTTTTTAATGCGCTTGCCATGAGCGGACTTTGTAGGTGAAGAAGAGGTAGAAGTAGGAAGTGGAGAGGATTTGGTGGGAGCTGCCGATGGAAAAGCAGTGGAGAGAAGCGGTAGTGCGGAGCACTTTGGTGTGGAAGGAAGGCCGATGTTACATCCGGCGGACCAAAGATTCATCGTGGAATGGAGAGTCTGTTTGAGATTGAGTTTGGAGAGATCTGCGGGTTTGAAATTAGAGGTATCCTTTTCAACCTCGAGATCTAGTGCGAGATTTGCGGTTTTTCTTGAGACGGAGGTGAGAGAGGAGGAATGTTTGGCCTTTTGGAAGTAGGCTCGAAGGTTCATAAGGATCATGATCAAGCGTCTTTGAGATCAAAGTTCTCGGAAGCTCGGCCCTATAGGTTTAGGCTCCTCCTCGGCGGTGGCTCGGTCTCGGAACACGTGACTTTCGTTTACCCTTGGCGGCTTGGGTAGAAGTGCCACTAGTGGAGGAAGCGGCAAACTATTGATCGTTTGGCCATATCGTCCGGTATCGGGTAACGTTGTTGACAGTGAAAACATAGGTGTTAGACACCTTGATGAGATCGTCGGTGATAACTTTATCATCGATTTCTTCAAATCTGCGAAGAATGACATTGATGACTCGTACGAAAGGTCGTCGCATGGAGGGTTGGATTGGACGTCGGCAACACTGCGAGGCATAGAAAACAATTTTTGCCCGGTTGAGTGCTTTCGAAGAATCACGGCTTTGGTCCACGAAGTTGTTGAGATGTAAAAATGTCTCTTGCCCCATTCTTGAAGAGAATGCTCTTATCGATCGGATGGCGATGTGATAAGCATTTTCGGGAAAAGATTCTGGACATCTCGGAAAACCTTTCGAGTTGAGCGGATCCTCGCATCATTTCCCAAGCAAGCGTCGATTCGGCATCGGTTAAGTCTAGTTTGCCTTCAATAGGCGGTTCAAGGATTGCCCCAATATCCTTATAGGTCAATTTGATGTAATGGCCTCGATGTAACCTTTGATGTAGCTTAGGTTGACCGGTTCATTGGAATTGGATGGAGGAGGCGAGAATCATCCTTGTGTAAAATTCCTCGGCTAAAGCATTCTTTGTAGTGGGTATCATGAAGTTGGAACAAGGGAAGAAGCCCACATTCATTAAATCCTTAAGCAATGCATCACCGGAGATGTGCGATAATGGAATCTCGATCGATCGTCATCCCGGGATGATAACTTGACTGGGAAGGATTCTTAGTGGAAGATTTGCGGCTGTTTAGCCCTAGATGGCTTAGCGATGAAGAGGATGAAGTTGTGTCGGTAGCCTTGGAAGATTTAGTCCTTGCCTATACAGTTGGTGGATATGAGAACAGCACATAGATATAAGAAGGTATGATTAAATACAGCCGATGTGAGTGATCGATATTAACACAAGCAGTCTTGTTGATTAAAACCCAAAACATGTTCGTATGATGATAAATGACAAGAACAGTTCATGAGCTGGGTTTCAAAATATCTACCTATTTTGTCAATTTTTAAGTAAACGAGATTGTGAAAGCTAAAGACATAATATCAAAGAAATCCGAAGTCACAATTTTATGCTACATAAACAAGATTCAAACGTCAATTTCAAGATTTTGCAGTTCATCAATGAAGTATAGTTCGAAATAGCACAAATTAGGTTAATGCAAATCATAAAACTTGATTTAAGTGAATTAGAAGGTGTAGAAATCATTACCATTGATGATTTACGCTCGAGAACAAGAGAAATTCGAAGTTTTGAGAAGATTTGGGAAGATTGCGATTGGAAGTCGAGAGGTTTTTGAAAACTCAAATGGCGGTTTTGAAAAATGTGAAGAAATCTTGTATCATTTGCCTTTTGTACTTCGACAAGTTAATAAATGGTATTTGATAATTTTGAAGTCCGCATTTATGACACGATGAATATGATTGCATGACGTGCTTAGGTCGCCTACTTTTTATAAAGGCTGCCGACTTGGACATGTAAGGCTTACTCGGTATTGTCTAATTTCGGCGAGTTTCAATTTGCAGCCATTTAGACAATTTTGTAAAATGATTTAAATAGTTAGTCAAAGAGGTTAAGGATTGAGGTCAAGCATACCAAGCTCTCCTCTTAAAAATGCAAACCTGGTTGAATCAAGTGGTTTTGTGAATATACGCTACACGATTCTCTGTAGGCACATATTGCATGCGATGTTACCTTTTTCAACATGGTCTTTAAGAAAGTGATATCTCACATCAATGTGCTTTGTCTTGGAGTGCATGACGGGATTTTGAGATCGAGATTGCTTGACGTGTTGTCACACATTATAGGACAATTATCGATCGTAATCTCATAGTCAACAAGTTCTTTGTTTGATCCACAGCAATTGTGGCGGCGGCTACCGCGGCTATGTATTACTTCGATTGTTGAAGTTGAGACAGAGGTTTGCTTCTTCGGCCCATGAGACAAGTCTATTTCCTAAGAATTGACAAGTCCCACTTGTGCTTTTCTGTCAACTTTACATGCGGCAAAATCGGCATCGAGTAGCCTATAAGATTAAAAGATGAATCTCTAGGATACCGATTCCCAAATTTGGAGTATCTATCGGATATCGATGATTCTTTTATTGCTTGTAGGTGAGACTCCTTTGGATCAGCTTGAAATCTAGCACAAACACAAACGGCAAACATGATATCGGCCTACTAGCGGTTAAGTATAAAAGTGAACCAATCATGCCTCTGTAGAGAGTCATGTCCACTTTCTTGCCCTTCTCATCTTTGTCAAGATGGCGGTTAGTAGCCATAGGAGTCTTTTTGTTTGCATTCTCAAGACCAAATTTCTTGATAACATCCTTTGCATATTTGGCTTGATTGATGAAGATACCATTTGAACTTTGTTGAATTTGAAGACCAAGGAAAAAATTGAGCTCTCCCATCATGCTCATCTCAAATTTACTCTGCATAAGCTTTTCAAACCTTTTGCAAAGATTTTCATTAGTAGAACCAAAGATAATATCATCAACATATATTTGAACAAGTAAGGAATGACCTTTATGTTTCAAAATGAAAAGAGTAGTGTCAATTTGACCTCTTACAAAGCCTTGAGATGTCAAGAACTTTGAAAGGGTCTCATACCGAGCTCTTGGAGCTTGTTTAAGTCCATAAAGGGCTTTCCTCGGCTTGTAGACATCTTCTCTTCTTGAGCAGTTTATGAATCCGGAGGTTGCTCTACATAGACTTCTTCTTGAAGTTCTCCATTTAGAAAAGCACTCTTTACATCCATTTGATAAACTTTGAAGTCTTTGAAGAGGCATAGGCCAAGAATAATCGATAGCTTCTAATCTTGCAACGGAGCAAATGTCTCATCATAGTCAATACCCTCCTCCTGTCTATATCCTTGGGCTACCGGTCTTGCCTTGTTTCTTGTAATATTGCCGTTTTCATCCATTTTGTTTCGAAAACCCACTTTGTGCCAATAAGCTTTTGTTCTTTAGGCCTAGGTACCGGTGACCGGACTTGGCATCTATCAAATTGGTTTAGCTCTTCTTGCATAGCTTCCACCCAGCTTGGATCTTCCAGAGCTTCATCAATCTTTTTGGGTTCGATGTTAGATACAAATGCAGTAGAATACATGCATTCATTCCTTGAAGCTTGTCTAGTTTGAACGCCAACATTAAGATCTCCAATGATTTGAGTGATAGGATGATCTTTTACTTCCTAACTTCGCAGGTTGAATTTGTCTTATTGCATCGGCGAGTTGGATTCTTGAGAAGTAGAAGTGGTGAAGCTTGATTTTAAAGGGTAGGTTAATTCCAAGGTAGGTTGTATGACTTCGGTGTGGAAGGCAAAGTGGATTCGGGGTTTTGAGTGTTCATTTGTTGGTTCGTTTGAGGATTCTAATAGGTTGACTCTTGGAAGATCTTGTGAAGAAGGAGGATCGCAGATCGGGACTTGGGCATTACGTACTGTCTCATATTCATCAGAATCATTAGTAACCTTAGGAGCCAAATGTGGCCCAATGAAATCAAATTCATCAAAAGAAACATGTAGATTCAACAACTTTAAGTGAAGTTTTATTGTAAACTCGTATGCTTTTGAAAACTTGGCATATCAGAAAAATTCCTTCATCACTTTTGGATTCAAATTTACCTCTATGTTCTCTACCATTGTAAAGAACATAGCATTTACAACCAAATATTTTAAAGAATCCAATGTTGGGAGCTCGCCTCTCCATATTTCATATGGAGTTTTGTTATGAAATTTGTTTATGATGGACTGTTTTGTGTGAAGCGGCGGTGTTCACGACGCCCGAAATACATAGGCGGTTTGCTTCGGCAATCATTGTCTTTCTGCTTCAATGAGAGTTACGTTTTCCTTTCGGCAACTCCATTTTGTTGAGGTGTGCCAGCTGAGAGAAATTGTGACCAATTCCATGGTCATCACAATATTGGCAACACCATTGTTTTGAACTCTGTTCCATTGCGATCGACATCGAGATATCATCCGGCTTACGAGTTTGTAGTCTTGAAGAGTTCGATAATGATGTCATATGCTTCATCTTTGGAGGACATCATCTCTACCCAAGTGAATCTTGAGTAATCATCAACTACCACAAGAGTATACTTGCGCCACCAAGACTTGTAGTAGTTACAGGTCCAAACAGATCCATGTGCAAGAGCTGTAGAGTGCAGTTGTTGATAGGCAAGGCTTGCTTTTGAAGGAAGATTTGTGTAGTTTGCCTAGTTGACATGCTCTGCGAGGCGTGTGATTCATTGATATTTTAGGCAAACCAACAACTAGATTGTCTTTTGATAGCTTCTCCAGGTATTTGAAATTGAGATGACTAAGCCTTTTGTGCCACAACCATTTGTTGTCGGATGATGACCTAGCAACCAAGCATAGATTTGATTTTCTTCCAACGCATTTAGGTCAACATAGACATTCCCTTTTACGAATCCGTCGGGATAGTTGAACATGTCTCATTGTCCTTTATGAGACATTGACTAGAGGAAAATTGACAGTTAGACCTTTATCACGAATTGTGATATGCTCGGTGTGCTTTAAACCTTCAACTAGAGAAACTTTGTTGATAGAAAGATTGCCTCGATTATACTTCCATAACCAATGGTCTTCCCTTTTGAGTTATCTCCAAATATGGCGAGGGACCCTTTGCTTCAACAATGCTTGAGAAGATTTGGATCACAGTCATATGCTTTGAGCATCCATTGTCTAGATACCATAGATCTTTTCTTCTTCATTGACCATAAAGCATTCTGAAATATAGACATTTAAGAATATGGTCCCCTTTTATTTTTGGGTCCTCAAGGTTAGCAACCTTTTGGGATCCACACTGTTTAACCTTTGGAGGAGTAAATCCTCTAGATTTAGGTGTGAATCTCGAAGGCATTCATGAATCTCATGACCATGGCATTTTGCGAAGAGCATTTGTGAAATCCTTCAACATGAGTAATGATTTCTTTTTGAGGCTTCCTATTATCGAGTCTTTGGAATGATCTTTGGCGATAATTGGCCTATAGGACTTAGGCGATAATGCCTTTTCTTGTTGATGTTAGGTTTACATAGTAGACCTCTTATCAAAAGATTTTGTATTCTGAGCACATGTCCTTTAAGCTTTTATCGGCGAAATTCACTTCTTTTGCCCATTTATAGCGGTGTTGAGATCGCGATCTTGCCTTTGACAAATTTAATAGGTTTGGTGAGAGTTCCTAGACTTGCTATTAGTCATCCTGTTTCCTTAGGGTGACTAATGGCGATTCGATTGCTCGAGACTCCTATTAGCGAGTCATAATTGCGGTGCTTTCTTTTGGACTTGTCTTTTGTGTTCTTGGGATAAACAAAAGGAACTTTGTTAAAGCCAAGTCCTTGCCTTTTGGGAGGCTGCTGGTCATAAGAAACTTACGGCCGATTCTTGGCAATTACTTGAGATGTCTCATCTTTTGAGAACTAGAAGGACTACCTACATTGAACTCATTTTGAAAACCGATACGGTTTTGTCATCTAAAGATTTTGGTTTGAAAGAATGGTATCAAAGTTTCCTTTAGAGTTATTCCAAGTATTGACAACCTTTTGAAGGTCATCTTTTTCAGAATTTATCTTCTTGATGTGTTCAAGTAGGAAGTCCACTTTTCGATCAAAGTTTTGTTCTCTTTTTGCAATTTGATACTTTCGACTTTGTCTATCAAGATCTTTGATCTTAGACATCAAGGTTGATTTCTCGAGACGACTAGTTCATGCTTCTTGGCAAGTTTTACATAGGCGACTTTGAATTTTGAAAATTCTTCCGGCATATCTTTGTTAGCTTTGATGAGCTCTCCCTTTGATGGGTCATTGAACTCATCATCATCATCACTGTCATTTTGTTGAAATGGTAGTGACCTCGAATCATGTGGTGACTCCCGGCCATAAGGCATATGTTGGCTTCTTGCAAAATCACAGAGTCATCCTCATCGGTGTCGTGTCACACCAAGTAGGTAGGTTGCTTTCATCAATGTCTTCACCACCATCCCTTTTTGTTTTTGAAATTTGGACTCGGGGCGTTTCTTATAAAATTCATACTTTGGCTTAGGACATTGAGACGCAAAGTGGCCTGGTTTCCTACAATTAAAACAAACTAGCTCATTGTCCTTTTGGTGGTCTGCGATTTATAAGGAGCGAGAACTTTTCGGTTGGCGATTGTTTTATAAGGAACGGCAGTTTTGTGAAAAGCGCCTATGTGATGATGATTTATTAAACCTTTTGAAACGTTGATATTTCTTTACAAACATAGCAAAGGCTTCGTCGGAAAGAATATCATCATCTTTGGATGTAGAAGGTGTTTCATCGGGTTTTGAACAGGAAGGTTCGTAGACATGGGTGGTAAGGACAAGTTTTAAAACTCTTTTCCATTTCTTGAGCTTGTTGGATCTCAAGCTCATAAAGCGAAAGACTAGCATAAAGGTTTCTAAGAGTCGGTTTGTTTAAATCTTTTGACTCTTTCATGGCGATAATTTTAACATGCCATAAAGCGCCTAGTGCATTTAGAAATCTCATGTTTATTTCTTTCATTTCATACTTCTTTCCTAAAGAATAGCAAGAGTTGACTACCTCATAGAATCTGTCATAGCGCTTCGTAGAGACTCTTTGGGATCCTTTTGAAGGAGTCAAACTTACGGATGCAGGTATATAATTTGTTATTCTTTGTCTCACCATCACCTTCAAGATATTCAAGGATGGCTTCCCACATCTCCTTTCTTTGTGTTCGGGTTGATAATCTGGCGATACGTGCTTATATCGACACGGCTAGTAATGATGTTGATGGCCTTTCCATCGAGCATCATTCTTTCGGTCTTCATCATCCCACTCCTCTTCGGCTTTGGTACTTCAGTTCAGCGATTGCATCTACCGCGGCCGGTGTATTAGGCTTCATTGGAATTCGGGTCCATCGTGACACATTTCCACAAACGTTTGTCAATTGAATTCATATGTCTTTTGACTTTATCTTTCCAGATGTCAAAGTGAACTTCATCCAAGACAGGACAATGGTTCACGTTTGAAGTTTCCAACATTTGGTGAGCAGCCATGATCTTTAATCTCTCAAGAGGTTAATCTCGGAAAAACAAGTTTTCAAAGAGTTAAGCTCGATACCAATTGTTAGGTCCAAGGTTGCTCATATAGGCTAGAAGGGGGTTGAATAGCCTATGTCCAATTTTTAAATTGATTCAAAAATCTTACTTCACTAGGGTTTTAAAAATTTGCGGGCGGAAGTCTTGTGAAGTATAGGACAAGTTGAGAATGGCGATCTTCACGGGTCAAGATCGGAGTTCTTAGTTTTGGAAATACGGAAATATAAGCAACACAAATAATTCACAATCACACACAAGTAGACGAGTATTTAATATGGTTCACACTTATGAATAAGTGCTACGTCCACAACCAAAGTGGTCAACTTTGGATTTGAAAATCGTGTACTAAGTTTATCCACTAGATATTTTACAAACTAAATCTCTAATGGATTGTGTACAAAAATTTTGTTGACCAAGTGTTTGTGTGGGAGAATTGATATCAATAAGATACAATTCTCGTGAGCTATGAAAAGCTAAGTGTTGCAATCAATGAAGAGCTTTAATGGACTAGACGTCTAAGTATGAAGCTCTTCAATGAATGTATACTGAATAGGACGTTTAAGCTTTTAAGAACTTGAAGACTATAGAGATTCGTAGTTGGAGTAGTTGAGAAGCCTTATAAATGCTGCCATGAAGTCTCCTTTTATATGCGGGAGTGACCTTGGAGCCGTTGGAGATCTTCATGAGTTGCTCAATTTGAATTCAAGAGCATTTAATGCTCTAATGGTGTTGAGCTCGATAGGCGGTTACGCAAGTTCCGATCGTACGACATTTTGCCAAAAATGGGTAGACTGTGCTTGCAGGCAGAATGTCCTTTTCTGAATTGTATGCCAAGAATGGAAAGCTTCATTAAATGCGTTTTGCAGGTTAACGTTGTATCACAATTAATGAGATCTTTGAGTTAGGACATATCTTCGGCAGATGACTATCGGACGTTCTTGGAGTTCTTCAACTTTGCAGATAGAGCTTGGCTTGAACGAGCTTGTCCGATATCAAAGTAAGACTGCTGAATCAAGTTTTGCCTATTTGTGCAGAGGACGTCCGATGTCCTATAGGCTATCTTCTTCAAGACTTATACAATTAGCAACTCTAAGCTGTTCAAGCTATGCCTAAGTACAAGTTGCCACTCTAACAGACACGCAGGCCCATTAGTCACCTTGTCTTAGACTTTTAGGTTATGGATTCAAGCAAATCTAAGCTAACATACAACAAAAGTATCCTAATTGCACTTGGATTAGGGTATGTTTAATCTTAAGATAATTAGGATTAAATAAGTGGCCTTGACAAACTATTATAAAAGGGAGCATGACTTTTTGGAAGAGATACACGGCCGAAGACGAAAGAGAGATACAATTGTGAGACGGACGATGGACAACGGTGGTCGAGGGTCTCGAGGTCTTGGCGATATTAGATAAAATAGTGCGTGGTTATTTTGGGCTGTGAGAGGTGTGGTACTCTGTGAATCGTGTCAATCCTTGTAACCCTAATCCTAGGTAGAGTGAGTACATTGATAACTCTCTATTGTAATTTCTCATCATTTATAGTGGATTTGTTGCTTGCTTTGAAGTGAATTAAACCACGTAAATCCTCTGTTTCCTTTTGTTTAATTCCGTTATATTTTCTATTTTCTTGCCATTATTTCTTCAAATACTTGGTACTTTTATTTTCGACCGATTCACTTTCGCATTGAAGATAGAAACTTAAAATTTTTAATCCAATAATATTCTTGTTTTTATAACGGCTTTACACCAGTTAGCTAAGCTTATGTCTTTTGTATAACTCTATGGAGGAAAGACCCGCACTACTCTTTCCATTCTTAAAAAAAAAAAAAAATTATTTGACTCGGCACACATATTAAAAAAATTAATTAATTTTTTTATAAATATTGATATATTATGTATTTTTCTTAAAGTTCATGTGCAAATGGGATCTACCTTAAATTAGGAATGGGATCTACCTTAAATTAGGAAGGGAAATTAGGAAAAAATGGTAAAAGTAACTTTCTAAAAAAAAAATTAGAAAGTTGACAATTTTTTTGGGTAGAGCCTTCAAAATCAGCTCGACCCAATGGGTGGGCCTAGCCAACCCGATATTTTTAGGGGTTTGGGCTTAAATTTAGAAAGCCCAAAAAATTTGAGTTTTTTGGCCCGGGCCAATAAGCCCGTGGGCTAATTGGGCTTGAGCAAAAAAGTCCGAATTTTTCGAACCAACCCAGCTCAACCCGAAACAATTTTATTAACTTTTCAAACCATTTTCACTACTTTAACTTTAAGTCATTTTATTAACTTTTCAATTCAAAATTTTAATAAATATGAACAACAAATAATCAAGGATATTAGAAATTAACAATAATTGCAAACAAAATGAAGGAGACCATGTAGTAATAGACTAAAAAACTTGTTGACAAAGCAGTAAATAAGGATAAAAGCTATTTATATCTTACTATCGTATCAACTTGAAAATCAAATTGAATATTAGGAGGATGACTCTCTAATCAATAACAACTCTAAAAAATGGGATACGATTCTTGAAGTAACTAATCTTACCAACATGAGAATAAATAAGAAAACACGGAGGATAGGCTCTCTAAAACACAAATCATTGAGTCATTTACAAGATAGATTAAGGAAATTCACGGGAAAACGAAGGAAGAAGGTTAATGATTTTTTTTATGTGATAACTTGTAAATTTTGTAGAAAATATGTTTTGGTACAAATTTGGGCCAATTTGGCCCGAAAGCCCAATGACTTGTGACTGGCTGGGCTGGGCTAAAGGTTTGAGGCCCGATGCAGTTTTTGGGTTGGGCTAGGCTGGCCCGGCCCAATTTTATGTGTTGGCCCAATGGACCAGCCCAGCCCAACCCATTGTCAGCTCTAGAAACAGATGAAGCATTATATTTATAGTAATATTCGACCCTATTTGCCTGCATTTTGGGTGTAACACAAAGATAAGTCAGCTTATTGGCAGAAATTGCATATTAATACCGCGACAGAAAAAATCGTGATTTCTAAACGTCGGAGTTTTCAGCTTTTGCTCTAAATAAATTATGATCAACTTGGTCAATTTTTAAATCGATAATTAACATATTTTTACTATTTCCTCCATGTTAAAATAAATGTTCTCTATTGACTTTATTTGAATTTTAAGAAAATAGTTGGCTCTACGTAATTAAATAAAAGGGTAAAATTGTCATTTCCCCCTATGAAGTGGAGGGTTGAATTGAATAGGGTTTGGTGTAGTTTAATATAAACCTGAATCTCAGTTCAGTTGTCATTCCATTTGGAATTTCTGGGTTTGGATTGTTGTGGGATTAGGTATTACCCTGATTTCAAAATTCAAATTAAAATATTTTATTGAATATAAAGAAATTAATCACGCGTGGAAGCAAAGATGAGAATGAATGATCATTGAATTTGTGGGTTAAGTTGCCTGCTCTTTATCTTAACTTCCAAATCCATTTTGAAATACTAATTGTAGATTAGATTATATGGCCCTTCAGATCTAATAAACCACTTCATAGTCATACAAGAGGATGTGTTCACTTACATTTTGCTATAAATTGAAAAATCCTCAGTAGAAATTACTAACTCAGCTCAAATGTGTTTGTTTTTCGATTAGCGAAAAGGGGATGGTCTGAGTTAGTTCGTATACATATCAACTAAAGTTTTACATAAGTAATTCTTCTATTTTTTATTTTATTTTTTTAATTTAATTTATTCAAATTAAAACTTGTTTAAACTTATAGTCCATTATGTCCTCATGTTAACTTTAGTAGTACACCACGATTTTATTTTGGGGTGTGGTTTAGTGGTAGATTCGGGGCCTTCACAATGTAATACATCTTAGGTTTGATCCCTTTTTTGATCTCTTAAGGGCTAAAAAGAAAATCACTTTGTAAGTGATATAGAGGACCATCATCATATGGTTTCTTCTAAATACTCCCTCCATCTCGTTTACTATAGTTTACTACATAAAATCTCACATTTTTTTCACAAATCACTTCGATACTTCTCTTAGAAAGAGTGAAACTATTGATAGTGTCAGTTGATTTCTTTATTAAGTTGGCGATGACTTAAAATATTGTCCATGTTATTACTTAGAGAAGGATGAATTTGATCTGACGGTAAAAATATCTAAATAAATTTAATTAAACTATATATATATTAAAAAGCTGATGTAATTATCACTTACTCGAGCTCGTAATATCAGATATTTTTCTAATTAACTCCACATGTCTAACTAAACTAAGAGCCATTGCTATAGAAACTATTTGAAACCCTGATAAAAGCTGAGGACTTTAAGAGGTACTCCTTACTTTAATAGCCGCCATATCACTTTAAATGTTTAAGGGATTTAAATCTAATTAAAAGTTGAATTACATAGTTAAACGAAGGTCTGATTTAAAGCATTACTGTCAGACTCCAAACACGAGAATGGAGAACAGAGAACAATATAAAATGGTTTCTATTCTAAAAAAATAATTAAAATTAATATATAGGTATATATAAAAATTTATTTAAACACCTTTCGTTTTCATAAAGGAATTAAGTTCCTTTAAATAAAAAAGATAAAGAAAGGGTCGCATCGCACTTGGAAATATATATATATATATATATATATATATATATATATTAACACGTAGAATATTGATGTAGGGCTTAAAAGATGTCCACCACAAACCTGTTAATTGATAACCTACCAAAGGGGACTTTTTGACTGAGAGGGAATTTAGTCGATGACACCGATCTATTACAATTAATATTTTAAGTAGTCACCCTATAGAATATTTTAAGCATAATACTGTGAAGGGGACGGGGACGGGGACGGGGACTGGGACGGGGACGGGAACGGGAACGGGAACGGGGAAGGGGGGAACTGAGATGGCATCTGTTACAATTAATACAAAGAGGACTTTTGACTGAGAGGGCATTCAGTCAATGGCATCCGTCAACGGCAATGTTTGATTCCAGACCAAAAGGTCTACAACTTCTGGGTAGAATGTAGCGCCATCCTTTGTGGTTTGCTTGAATCTAGAAGTGGTAAATGGGCATGCGCGGGTATGGGTAGTGTTTATTGGGCTGTGGATCCAAATAATCAGGTAATTAAATGCTCACTTAATAACACGAGCATAAATAAACAAGCTATCAAGTTGCCAATTTACTCATTAATATAAAAGTATTAAATAAAATAAACATTAAAAAAAATTATTTCAACTAAAACCTTGAATAAAATTTCCATTAATGTATATATTAATACTCCCTCCATTTCAGATAAATAGTCAACTTTTGACTTTTTTAGGTCAACTTAATTAAAATTTGACCGATAATTTACATAGATTTATTTGTTTTTTCAAAGTTATAAAAATTGTAATCCATAGTATTTTTAACGTAGTTTTTAACTAATAAAATTTTATTTCCTAAATCGTAAGTAAAGTATGTAAAATATTAATTTGATTTAGTCACATGTTAACTTTTAAAAATGAAAAATAAACTCTTTTTCTGGAACGGAAGGAGTATCAATTACTAAAGAGTATCTGAGTTTAGACATTATGGATTGGGGCGCCAAAGTAAGCTCATTTTGCCCACGAGTTGGTAAAAATAATTTTGCCTATTATAGTCTATTACACAAGAGATATGTGTTTATACCCACTTATATATGAACGATTTGGACTGATAAACGAGTATGAGTAATAATTGTCACCTCTAATCAAATCTCAATGTCTACCTATTGAGAATATTCACTTATTCATTTATCATAATACTTCTAAGTAAATATTTCTTAATTACTAAAGATTTACTTGTAATCATCATCTTTCTAGGTTAGGATAGCTTATTTAGATTTGATTAGTAACCTGCGAGCTACATACTTAGTTATTCGGTCTTATACCATCCCGACTCACTATGACAGGACAAGAAAATAAAGTGATAACCACAGACTCAAGACTGCTACGGATCTCGCTAGGACACTGAGCATCAAACCCATAGAAGCAGCTGTGAGCGCCCCGATCCGCAGATCGTTGCCAGTAAGGCCTTTTCGCTCTTAGACTTCTCTCTGTGATTGTGTGTGATAAACGTGAAAACACATTTATTTTGGAAAGACTGAGTCGTCACTCTCGTTTATGAAGTAAACGAGAGAAAAACTTGAGATAATGAGTTCAGGGGCCAAGTTACGATTTGGGAAGATTTTACGCACACATCTCGCCCTTTCGGTCTCTACATGTTTGCATGCTCATATTTAAGTATCGCGAGTTTGTTATTTTAATTATGTGACTGGAAAAATGTATTACGGAGTATTTATCCCCGTTTACGTATGCATGCTTATATAATACTTACTTTAATTTAACAAATATAATACATGTACTTGCACATCAAATGTATTGAAATAAATATGTACATACTTCAAATATATTTATTTACATATTAAATGGATTACGGAAGGCGTTACCTTCTATCGTTTTACAGAATTCGGGTCAAGTTCTAGGCCGTTATGTTATATTGGATCAAGCTAGCTCGTAGCCTAATCGTTATGCTTCCACTACTACCGATAAGAGGAAAGAAAGACTTATATTTTGTGTTTGTGTTTGTGTTTGTGTATGTGAGTGAAAGAGAGTTTAATAACTCTTTTCTTTCTTTTCTTTTCTCTTTTCATGTATGTTGATCATGTTTGAGGGAGAGAGCTGATAACTCTTATATAGGAGGAGTTAGGAGAAATATTTGTGTTACTCTCGTCCCCAAATAAAGCACGAAGCTTCGTTTGTGCCTTCAAAGTCTTCAGCAGCCGGTGGCTTGACTTGTGAGGCTTTACATGGTTTGGTGCGCAGCGCACCAGGCATGGTGTATCGCGCACCAAACCATGTTTCTGTTGTTTCAGCGCACCAAGCAAGGCTTCAGCGCACCAAAATTATTTTTTGTCTTTTCCAGGTTTTGTGTCTTGCACTTTGGCCCTTCTAAGCTTTGTATCTTCAGTCTTGACCCTTGATGTTGATCTAACTGAAGTTCTTTGTGTTTACCAGACGTCGTTAGTCCTGTTTGATAGGTTATCTCCTGAATTGATCATAGAAACAAGTGTTAGTCCATTTGTAAATAAACAATTGTTTATAGGACAATTCGTATAACGTAGGTGTACGAATCCTGGGTGTCTACAGTAGCTGAAGAAACTCAAAGGAGCTGCGTCACCGACTGATGTTCAAGACAAAGCTCAAAACCAATCTTTCAGCAGCTGATGACAAACTAATGTATCAGGACTCACATCAGCGAGGAAGACTTAGCGGTCAAAAAGGAAATATATTTTAGATTCTCTAAAATATATTTTCTACGCAACTTGATCTCTAAAAGTACTACTCTTCACGTAGCCCGCCCCGAAAAGTACTTTATGATGTAACAACACCTTTATGCTTTTCAGAGATGTAAAGTCTTTCTGAAAGATCTCGATGTCTTCCCCAAAAGCCTTAAATTTCGTACACAGCCTTCAAGACTTTGAATTCAACCTCTACAACGATAATATACAACGGTTGAATTTAAACATCTCTCAACGGCTACTTACATCTCTCTCCCTATAAATACCGCAGGGGCGTCTGCTTAAGAAATGTGTGGACATAAGTGGAAAATCACATTAACAATACACCAAGAGCAAGTTCTTGTGGAAAAAGAGATAAATACAGTGGTGTGCAAGAGTAATATACTTATGCCCAATCAGTCATCTATCGATTGCTTTTGATCGAAGCTCATCTTCATTAGTTTCTCAATAGATTGAAGGATAAAAACTTCACTCACTAATTGTATGAAGAGAAGAAAGAGAGAAGAAGGAAAGAAATGTCCAAAGAGATTCAATCTGCTAGCGTCTAGTCTAGAGTCTAGGTCTTCACTCCATATCTTATCTAAATACACAGCCTTACTAATCTTTATAATGATTGGTATGAATTTGATTACACAACCTCGTATGAGTCGGGATATCCCCAAATAGGATGTTCAAACCTTTTGGTTTGAACATCACTTTTAATATTATAACTCACTCACTTACCTAAGTCTCCAGATCATCAAGAGACTAATTTATTAAATCCCTAGATTGTTCTGGGGAGGGTTAAGTGAAATAGCAAATGACGATATAAAATAATTATCTATATCTCCATTTGCCTCTCTTTAGAATAGTTTTTCAATAAGTTTTTCTTTAGTAGTTTAATTTACTTTTTGTAATATGTACTTAGTCAAGTAAGTCAAACAATATGTATGTCTTGACCGAATTCCTTTAATAAAGTATCTTATACAGTAACTAATATTTAGTTAAGTGTTGAATTCAATCTTGTGTACTACTGCTTTATATTTCATTGTCTATCATGTTACTTTGATTAAATTGTCATTACATAGAAACTAAATTTACATACTTTACTATACAATATCTATACTATTTTATTAAAGAGCCTCTGCAAAACATTGTGTGACTAAATTCTTTTAATGTTTTCTATCTTATTCTAGTCATTCAACTATCAGTCGACTGATCCCATCAGTTGACTGATAGATCAACTGAAAATAAAACTTTCACTGCCCATATTAATTTTTTAGTATGTCTATCTGATTCAGTTGATTACTTAAACATTAGACAGCTGATTATATCAGTTGACATACTAACTGATTCATCTTCTTCGTATGCTCATATTAATCGCTTAGTATGATTTCTTATATCAGTTAGTGATATCACAGCTTAAAGTTTCAATTTTTTTTTTTAAATTTAATATATAAGTTATTCACTCCTTCCCCTCTCCTAGTTTATTTCTAAGCTTTCCTTAGAGAAAGTGGGCCAACACTATCCCTCTCCATTTGGCATGTCTCGCAACCACCCCTTCTGTCAGGTTGTGTTAGGATTTCCCATTAAATTGGGGGCACACTAGTCATTCCATTCTTTAACATATAAAAAATACTCCATATATAGGCCAAAGCCAAACCCAGCTCCAAGACCAAATTCAGTGACAAGAAGAAACCACAAAAAAACAAACCGAAGTGAATAGCCTCACTTTATGCTTGACTCTTTTGTTTAAATTCTTTATATGCATTTTCTTGTTTGAAAAACAAAAACTTGAATGTAAGTCATTGCGTGTAATAGGCACTACCCTGATTGATGGAATGACTGATTGAATTTGGTGTTTAGAACATCTCCAACCGAACCCCCAAATCTCCAATTTGGGGTTTTTTTTTCAACTCCAACCGAATACCCAAATTTATACCAAATTAATTTGAAATTGTACTATTTACTACCCCAAATTTAGGGTTGCATTATTCACTATCCCAAATTTGGTATTGGTGGCCTCCATGGCATATTTTAATTTTTCATGAATTATTAAATGCTCAAAATTATTAATAATATGATATTATTAATTTAAATGTATTTTAAACTAATAAATATCTAATTTTAGATAATATAAATAATAAATAATAAATATTAATAATATTACTTATTTTACATTATTGAACATTATATATGAATTTAGTAATTTATAATTAACTAACCTTTTATCAATTATTTTGTATATATTATATACAAATAAATGAATAGATTATTATTATACTAAATTATTTGTAAAACACAATTTCACATTTAAACTAAAAAATGCATACATATAAAAAATTATTAGAACATTTTAAACTGAAAAATACATACATATTAAAAAAAAACACCACAAATAAAATGACATACAACTTGAAAAACACTGACATATAACTTAAAAATAAAAAAAGGACATATAACTTAAAAAACAATGACAAATAACTTAAAAATAAAAAAAAGACATACAACTTAAAAATATGACCGACAAAAACTTAATTGTGTAGATGATAACACTCGATTTCAAGAATTTCTTGCTCGACATAGACAAATCAAGGATAAAGAGGCTTATCTTGCATTTCGGAATGCCTTAATTGAACATTTATGGGAACAATTTAGTAATTCTGAAAATTAGGGTAAAATATTATGTACTTTTTATTATGAGTGTTTTTGCTATTGTTGTTGTTGTTGATTTTTTTTTCTAGGTAGTTTTTAAAGATTTTAAAGTAGATGTTTTCAATTGTTTTATAATCATGTATGTGTTTTTATATATCAAGTGGTATGATTTTTGTTACATTTTGTATTGATTGTAATGGTTATTTATTTTTTTTTCAAGTACTTGTATACTTATTAAATTATATAATAAATTTAATTATAAAATTACTAATTTTTAAATATTATTAATGACGTAAATAATATTATAAACATAAAATTATTAAATATAATATAATAATTAATTGTGCAATTCTAATAATTATTATTTAAAGGATTAATGGCAAATTAATATACATGTTGATAAATAAATAAAAAGAAATAAAAATTGAATATTCTATTTTGGGGTAAGATTTGTCGTTGTGGGTTAAAGTTAGAATAGTATTTGGTACTGAAATGAACTAAATTTGGGGTAGTTTCTGACCAAATTTGGGGTAGTACTATAAAGCTTTTAATTTTCTTTCTTTCTTTTTTTATTTATTTATTTTCTTTGTTCACTTCGGACTACTTAACGAGGTTTTCTATTAATTGCATTGAAGGTATACTTGCATTGCATGTAAACTGTGTCGAGTAGATGTAAGATTTGTATGTGTCTTAAAATTGGTCACCCACTACCACTAGGTATTAATTTTTTATGAACTTTTGGGTGGGTTTGTGATAGACCCTAGTTGACTTAGGTGTTAAGTGGGCTAGTACGTAGGTCATGCATGACGGACCGGACTTCGGGCTCAGATTATTACATATACTGATTAAAACTGTACGAAACTAGTGAGAAATATTTAATGATTTCGGAGCATCACCTGACATATTTATTGGATGCAATATGACCAATAGTGCACACTATAGTGCTAAAGTGACTAAAAAGTGAGGTCCACTTTGTACTACTTTGATATTACGTGTCGCTATTAATTGTACATAGGTGTTAAATACAACTCCCAAAAAATGTTAAATACAACACCTCCTTGAAAAAATACCGCTTTGCCTCTCATTTGATTTAATGACTATTTACACTAAAACTCGCTCCATTTTGTATTTAGCGCTAATGGACCCCCTAGGGATAGAATTTGGGATGGCCGCTTCGGGACGGCGGCTCTTCCATCTTCCGTTAAAAAATTAACAAATTTGTTAACTTTTTAACAGAATTGTTAACTTAAGGGGTTAAAAGTGTAAAAAAAATTTGACGAAATAATAGATGACTGCCTAGTTTAGGTGGATGTTTGGAACATGGCGGCCTAGGGGTGATGGCCTTGTCAAATTTTTCTGATTTTTAAAATTTTAAAATTTTTTATTTTGCATTTATAATATGGGCAAAATAGTAAATTTGCCGAGGGTGTTGTGTTTAGCACTTTTGGGGTGTTGTATTTAGCACATCCTTTAATTGTAATGCACCATGTAAATATACTACGTGATGCTCCAAAATCATTGAATATTTTTTTGAAAACTAACAGAGCTGAGCAAGAGGGTAAGCAAAATATATGTCTTTTTTCCATTAAGGTACATTTAGCCTAAGAGCATTCATGAGAGAGAGAGAGAGAGAGAATTACATTTATCAATTCAATTATTTTGCTTCATAACTCAAATCTATTGTTGTATTCGTTTCTAAATTAGTTTCACTCTTGCTAAAACATGAGCTTTAATAAGAAAATTAACGCTTTGACATTTTTTACTTGTGATATGCTTGTTACTTTTTAGTTTCCTTTCCATCTCTAAATTTTTTATTCAAATAATAATAATAATAATAATAATAATAATAATAATAATAATAATAATAAGGGAGAGTTTATTTCCACAACAAAATCAATTACTTATACGCTACATTAATTAATGATCAAATAAATTAGTCCTTTATATGACACAATTGCCCTTCATTTTGATGGCGAATACTTGCCTAAATTCAATAAATTTATTTTTTGATTTTCTTTTATAACTTCAATTTTTTTTCTTATCTTCTCAAATAAATTAAGCCTATTTGTCAACACTAAAAAATTAAATTTATCCATTAGTTTTCATTTAATTTTTTCAAATAAATTTTTCTTGAAGAGAATTGAATATAATATAAACAAAAATAAAAAATGTCGAACAACGACCATCTTATTGAAAAAGATTTCTAAGTAATCGTTAACATATGTGCATTAACTTATTTTCCATTCAAATGATTCGTTCTAAATTCATCGTTTTTTACTCCGTAATTCAATATTATATTACTCAAGTAACTCCTTTGATTAGTTTATTTTATTATTTATATATTTTTTTATTTGTAGGCAAAAATAATTAGACATGTATTATTTTTCTTTTAGATGTTTCATTTATACTTTCTAATTTTTTGCATATAAAATTATTTATTTTCATGTACATTTATTTGCAAAGACAAATAAATGACAAAATTAGAAAGGAAAACAAGATTTTTAAATAAGGTGTGGTTGAAGGGCAATTGTGTGATAACATTGATTAACTTAATTAAATTTTAATGAATATAGTGGATAATCAAATATTGTAGTGGAAATAGATTCTCCCTAATAATACTCCTTCCGTTCCACCCAAAGAGTCGATATTTTAAAAGTCTAATTATTAAAAGATATATTAGTATCGTTAGATTTGGTCATAATCGCAAAAATACTTAAACATAACCAAGATGATTACAATACAACTGGAGGGTAAAGATGAAATATTTTAAAAAATTGTAAGCATAATTTTTTAAATGTGAACTCTTTAAGTAAAACATCTCAAAATAATATAGTGGACTTTTTGTTTAGAACGGACGGAGTAATAATAGATTATGAAAACGGAAAGGAGAGATCGGATTTTCAACCCAAAGCAAAGATCCAAGACCGAATACGCAAAGGCTATACAAACCGCTACAAGTATATGTGCACACTAAGTTGTGACGACATTTTTTCTTCTTCTCTCTCTTGTAATTTTTTCTGGTTGTTTTAATCTATTATAATACTCCCTTCGTTTCATGCAAAGAGATCATTATATTATTTTGGGATGTTTCACTTAAAAAATTCACTTTCAAAAAATTATGCTTAAAATTTTTATAATCTTTCATCTTTACCCTTAACTTGTGTTTTAATAATCTTGGTTGTGCTTAAATATTTTTGTAATTATTACCAATTCCAATGATACTAGTATATCACTTAATAATTAGACTTTTGAAACGTGAACTATTTGGGTGGAACAGAGGGAATAGTATAATTACATATCTTCCAACAATGAAATAACAAAAACAAAAGTTTACACAAGATAATATTTGTGATTATAATAGAAAAAATTAACAAGATGACGTTTTGTGATGGTCGTGCTCTATAATTTTCCATTTAGTAGTAGATTATGAAAATAGAAGGGGGAAATGGGATTTTCAACCCGCCATCAAGATGCAAGACGCAATTCATTGTGAGCTTTCCGTCCAAAAATTAGGTCATCTTTCCTCTTTATTTTGCACAAATAAAATAGTGACATTTCTATTATGAAAAAAAAAGTTACAATTTTAGTGCAATTTAAAGGAGGCATAAACGAATAAAATTATTTTTTTAAGTGTTTGACTTGTTAGAGCTATATTCTCGGGACTTAATGAATGATTATAAATATAAAATGGGCTGATAATAACACAAAGAGCTGCTGTGGTGTAGTGGTTATCACGTTTGCTTTACACGCAAAAGGTCCCCAGTTCGATCCTGGGCAGTTGCATTTTTGATGAAAAGGGATTTTTTTTTCTTGACTCAGTAGTTCAAGAATATATTTCTATATAATTTTTCTTACATTTTTTTAATTCAAAAATTATAGAATTTGCTTCCGATTTTTAAAAATATCTGTTTAATTATCATTGTGAATAGAAAAGTATCTTGTTTGATATGTGAGAAGTAATTTTCATCTTAAATTCATGTTTCCCTCTAATAAATATTATAAAAATTGAAGAATAAATGCCAAAAGAAGAGAACTTTGAATGATAGTTATATACTAGCGTAGGAGAAAATCTTCAACTGTTGTCTCGAAATACCACGTAGCATGCTTACGTAGTGCACCATAATTAACAGCGACATACTATTATGTCAAAGTCGTATAAAGCCGATCATTTTATACCACTTTTTAAACCACTTTAACATAATATAATATGTCGTTATTAGTCATGATACACCACATATGTGTATCACACAATATTTTGAAATCACGAGAATTATTTTGAAATCACTGAATATTTTCTCTTGGTGTAGCACTATGCCACTATCTAGCATTATAAAAGGACGCTTCGTATTCTATTTTGTGTATTGTGCTCTAGTTATTGTAAAGTTCAAACTATTTGAAGCGTTTTTCATATCTGATTAGTTTTCACGAGAATTACAGTATCATATATTGTGTTTTACTGTAATGAAATTAAGTGGCATGAACTAGTGACACGTTGTGTCAGTATTTGTGGCAAATACGTACAGATAAACAAAATAATAATAATAAGTTCTCAATGCAATGATAAAAATGAAAGGATTAATATATAATTTGGTCCCTGAACTTGCTAACTTTTCCTACCTAGGCTATTGTAGTTGAAAATTTCCTAAATTGGTACTTGAACTGAGGTTTTGGGCTCTCAGTTAGTCCATCAACTAACTTCCGTCAGTTAAGACATTAGTTTTTTATTTTTATGACAAAAATGCCCTTGATAGTAAGTGCAATGATTGACGTGGACAATACTTACCAAGCTGAGTTGGATTATTTTGGTATTTATAATTTTTCTTCTCTCTCCTCTCTCCTATATTCTCTCTTCTCTCCTTTTTTGCAATTTTTATGTTTACTTTTGTGTTAGTATTTTAATTTCTAATAAAATAAGAGTACAATAAAGAGAAAAATAACTAGAAAAAGAGTGTAAAAAATTTTTTAAAAAATTAAGAAAATAAAAAGAAACATATTGGAAATAATTTCTCCACTTTAAAATAAAATTTAAGTCAAAAGAAATTGACCTTTTTTTTTTTTTTTTTTGCCAAGCTAACATACGAAAAAATCACTAAGACAGCGTGCAAATAACAATTTCCAATTCATCAATACTCCAGTATCAAGTAATACTGTAATAGACGCAAAACTTTGACCTCAATCGAAGAATGACACAACTAATTCTCCGAATTTCGACATCACCATCGCAATCTCTGCCGCAAGTCCTTCGGGTCTTTTCCATCTACCGTACACCCAACGAAACGCACGTCCCCAATATCTCCTTAACCGTACGGTCAACTCCTTGGCCATTGACCTCGGCCTCATAATCTTCGCAATCTCCACGACGTCGTCCAGTGAGATATTCCCAGAATGCTTGATATTCTTCGTCTTCTTGCGGTCGCGCTCGGGCTCCTTTAGGGCTTTGATCACTAACGCGGCGGCGGAAGGCACGACGGAGACTTTGGCTTGGCGATTCTGGACGGTGAGCTTGACGGTGACACGTAAACCCTTCCAGTCCTTGGCGGTTTCCTTGGCGATGTCTTCACCAATTTTCTTTGGTGAGAGACCGAGTGGGCCGATTTTGGGGGCGAGGGAACTCGCCGCACCGACCTCGCCGCCGGTGACGCGGACCAAAAAAGAGAGAAAATCGCCCAACCCTTTTTCCAAAAAAGCATACAAGGGAAAAAAGAAGACCCACATCATGAAACAAAAACCAAAATCAAAATCAAAACCTAAGCCTAACCTTACCCCCAATTTGAGCCCTAGCCCGACCACTAGGATGGAATAATACATAATTTGGCGGCGATTGGAATTAACGTGGTTTACTTGGATCAAAGTGCGGCTTCGGCGACTGGGGGGTTTGAACAGTGGTGGTGGTGGTGGTGGTGGTGGGGATGGGAAGGAGGAGTAGAGGAGATAAAGGAAGATGATGATAGTGGTGGTGAAGGGACATTGTCGTTGGGATTGAGATAGGTTTGGTTGGATTTGGGGTTTGTAGAGGAGGGTTATGTTGAGAAAATGATATGTTAGATGAGGAAATTATATTTTTGTTGCATTATTAATATTTCGATCCATTTCATCATTATTATCCACGTGGATTCTAATTCGTGAAGTAATAAGGGCATTTTAGTCTTTTAAAATAAAAGATAACGTTTCTGTTAACTCCCGTTAGATGGGGGACTAAACGTAAGCACAAATGTTCAGTTCAAGTACCACAATAGGAAATATCATAGTATTAGAACCTAATCAGGAAAATATTGTAAATTCAGGGACCAAATTGTATATTAAATCAAAATGAAATTAAAAAGTAGAAAAATTATAGTGTCCAAATTTAAATGCAATGGTAAAAAATAGGGTTAAAAGCTCAAAGTTAAACAAAAGTAAAAAATATGTATGTATACGTGTGCTTATTATTATTAGGGTAATGATACACATAGTGAAAAATTGTTTATAAATTTTAAAGTCCACACACGTGGCACAAGGAGATCCACTTCCTCTCCCTCTCTCTTTCTCTCTAACAAAAACACTTGGATCTCCTTATGCCACATGTGTGAGTTTTAAAATTCATGATCAATTTTTCATTATGTATATCATTACCCTTATCATTAAGAACGTAGATGAAAGGCTATTCTAATTTAAATATATGTCTCGAGATCAAGTCATAAAAATACATTTACGTTAAAATTTAATAAAAACAATTTTTTCGACCAATTAGCTCGAGATTAGTCTTGAGTTTTTGTAAATACCCGGCGGCGAATGAAATTATAGTCTGGTTCAACTTTATAAGATAGCAAACAAAGAAAGAAACAAAGGGGAAGGAGATAATCTCAATCTCAGCAATACCATCCGCAACTGCATGGAAGGAAGACTTGCTAGTGGAACAGTCAGACTCGGTTGTTGTTTCCTTTTCACTTCAACAAACACACATATCCCACTCCCAACTCCCCCACCCCAATCCCCAAACTCATTTTACTACAAATCTCTCTCTCTCTCTCTCTCTCTCTCTCTCTCTCACTTAAAAAATTCATTTCAGTTCAACTATATAAGTGAGTACCCAAAAACTCTCTCTCTCTCTCTCTCTCGAACAATGAGAGGGAAAACAAGTTTAAGGAACTGAAATCTCTATTGGCTTACTTTCAAGAATGGAGCTTTACATCAAATTATTGCTCTTCATCTCGCTTTTTGCCTTGTCTGAATCATCAACATGCAATACCACAGACCTCCAACTCCTCTCCAAGGCCTTCACCTCTGTTTCCAACTTCAACTCATCTTGGTTCAAATCCCCTCACTTGAACTGCTCAAACCCACCAATCACAGAAATCAATCTCCCATCAAGAAACCTCACTGGTATTCTCTCATGGAGATTCTTAAGAAACATGTCTCACCTTCACACAATTGATCTCTCCAACAATTCCCTCAAAGGCTCTGTTCCAGGCTGGTTTTGGTCAATCCCAAACTTGGTTCAAGTCAACCTCTCTAACAACAAGCTTGGTGGAATCATTGGGTTTCAACCCAGCTCAGATTTGGCTCCATTTTCTTCAATCCATGTTCTCAATCTTTCAACCAACAGGTTCACCAACTTGGCTCATCTCTCCATTTTCCCTAACCTCACAGTTCTTGACCTTTCTCACAATACCCTCAATTTTCTTCCTTTTGGGTTCAATACCTTAGCCAAACTTCAACATCTTGACATTTCAAGCTGTAACATTTCAGGAAATTCAAAACCCATTTCAAGTCTCCACTCTTTGAACTATCTGGATATTTCAAATAATCACATGAACGGCTCATTTCCCAATGATTTCCCCAATTTCAGGTCTTAATTTCTTGAATATCTCATTCAACAATTTCACTGGCCTATTACCCAATGTACAGAAATTTGGCAAGTCCTCTTTCATTCATGCTGGAAATTTCAACTCTTCCAAAATTGGACCTATCATCTCTCCTCACAAAATTGCCCCTAAACATTCAATCATCTCTCCTCACAAAAAACACCTCAAACCCAAAACCCATCAAGAAAAACAAACCCAAATCAAAATCAAAATCCAAACATAAAATCCTAGCCATATCACTAGCGTCAACACTGCTAGCGTTGACCATGGCTATATTCATATGTTGTATGTACAGAAAGAGAAAGATAGCCACAAGGAACAAATGGGCCATCTCAAAACCGGCCCAACAACAGCCATTCAAGATTGAGAAATCAGGCCCATTCTCATTTGAAACGGAATCGGGGTCATCTTGGGTAGCTGACATCAGGGAGGCGTCATCGGCGCCGGTAGTAATGTTCGAGAAGCCATTGATGAACCTGACGTTCAAGGACCTGATTGCGGCCACGTCACACTTCGGGAAGGAATCCTTGCTGGCGGAAGGGAGGTGTGGGCCCGTTTACAGAGCTGTACTGCCAGGTGAGATCCACGTGGCGATCAAGGTGCTGGAGAATGCTAGGGACGTTGAGCATGATGGTGCAGTGCCTTTGTTTGAAGACTTGTCAAGGCTTAAGCATCCCAATTTGTTGCCTATTTTGGGTTACTGCATTGCTGGTCAGTTTTTTAATTTCCCTCTCACCTTTTGTTAGTATGATTCGGTTAGTTCGCGTTACGAATTTGTACACCAACCCTACTTAACCAACACTACTTAACGTTGGCGTAAGTGCAGGTCGTTAGTACTGTATTCCAACTTTTAAATGTTGTGTACAAATTCGGACCGGTGCATTGGGTAGGTTTGACCGGAGGGTAATGAATGGGTTCACGTGGTTCGGGTTGGGGTCTGAACGGTGTCGTATTATGTGGACTTTGATTGCGTTGGATTCAGAGAGTAGGGTCATGATTGCTTCAACTAGGTTTTCGTGATACCTTCTTGTTTGGTAGTACTCTGGATTCAATTTCGAAGTACTCGTAGGTGTATAGTCTTAGTTATTTAGGGGTGTTAATTTGTTTGGTGCAGTTTTTTAAAATATAGATTATTTGAAATATAGGTTTTTTAAAATGTAATTTTTTTCTTTATTAACGCGTATTCAAAACACAATTTTTTTTTTCCAACTAGGATTTAAGAACACAACTGCGTTTAGAAAACACAGATTATTCTACCGTAACATTAAAACGCTAAGTTAAGGAATAAGCTGCATTTTGACGCTGCATTTGACCAAATCATAGGACCAAACATGCATTTAGACTAGTAGTCTAGTTATAATTGAAAAATGAACGAAGTAACCTGTTTGGTTCTTTTTGTGCTTTGTAATTTTTTTTGGTTTCACATTTTTGCTCCCTTATTTTTTCATTCATTATTATCAAACTTTTTTTTAAAAAAAAAATCTGAATTTATAAGACAAACAAGCCTATCTAAACAGTGTCAAACTTGTGTGTATCTAGTTATCATCGAAATATGAACAAAATGAGAACATAAATAAAACCTTAGAGGAAAACTCGAGTCATGTGGTAAGTAAAACTTGATGAGTAGGGTAAATTGGTGACCTAATTTTTATTTTGGTTGGAAAAAACCTTAGAAAATGACCCGGCGTATGAATTTGATTTTAGTATAAGAAAATGTAGTGCCAATAGAGGAAAACTCGAGTCAATATTTTAAAAATTAAAATACCTTTGTTTTGATAAAAAAAAACCTGTGTCCTTTTTGACAAATAGAGTCATCGAGAGAGAAAAATATTGCCGTCTACATTTTCAAAGTCTTTCCTTTTTTAATTCACGTTATTCAATCTGCAGTACTAGTTCACATTATCTTAATATGTTAAGGAGGGAATTTATTGTGGAAGTGGAGTAGTATCTATTTTAGGTTGTCATTATTCCATACATCAATGAATATGATTCAGGGGGCCCTCGACAAATATACAGAAATAAGTCATTTTCGAAATTATTATGTACAGGTTCATGACTCCTTTTAATCAAATTGGATCCTCTATTTTAAAATGGTGTTTCATATTTTATTTCAACTGTTAGATGTGCGCCACATGTGTATAAAAAATCACGGAGTAATTAATGTTATTTATTCATATGCACATGTGGCGCATATCCAATGGTTGAAATAGGAGATGAAACACCATTTTGAAACAGAGGATCCGATCTGCCTTTTAATAGTTATTGTGGGTTGATTGATCAAATGGAGGGAGGCGTTGTTACTAGAAAGTTTCACCCTTTGATTCAGCTTTTGGGTTGATAACGCCCGATAAAGCTCAACACTGGTATTAGAACTCAGGTTGTTACTCCCCCAACTTCATGAACGGTTTGTCTCCGCTTCGCCTCACAATAGAAGGCTTAACAGCTCCCAACAGTTACGAACGAGGATGTCCTGATGTATGCAATTAAGGAGCTTCAAAAAATTCTCTGAAGTTTGAGTCCTTTGCTAGGAATTTACTTTAGGAAATTTGATAAGTTCGGCGTGGATGACCACCTCCGATTGGTTCAAATATGTGAATTTGTGTGCATTTGCTCATAAATAAAAATAGATATTAATTTATACCAGAAATCTTGTTGGGTAATATGAATTGAATAGTGCTAAATTAGATCAATTTGATACCAACCAAAAACATTTATTGCTCCATAAATTCTACTATGAAAAGGTTTTTATTGTTTCCTAAATCATTTGAAAAAGATCTTGTAGTTGGAACAAATTAGGGCCCCCAAGTATTCATGTTTGAAAATAATTGTTGGTTTTGTGCAGGTAAAGAGAAGCTAGTGTTGTACGAGTTTATGGCCAATGGTGATCTCCACCAATGGCTTCACGAGTTACCCACTGGGAAGACCAATGTGGAAGATTGGAGCACCGACACGTGGGAGCATCCAATTGACAGAGACAGCGGGTACCAAATATCCTCACCAGAAAAGATGGAATGGCGCACACGCCACCGCATTGCAGTAGGCATTGCCCGTGGACTAGCCTACCTCCACCACGCGCGGTCCAAACCGGTCGTGCATGGACATTTAGTCCCATCCAACATCCTACTAGGCGACTACCTCGAGCCCCGGATTGCCGATTTTGGACTTGGTCAAAACCGAGTAGGTGGGTCCACCGAGACCGACGTGTACAGCTTCGGTGCAGTGTTGATCGAGCTGTTGACGGGCCAAGCGGCGTCCTCCGACGAGACGGTAACGTGGGCGAGGAGGTTGGTAAGGGAAGGACGAGGGGTGGATGTGTTGGACACGAGGCTGAGACTCGGTGAAGACTCGGTGAGTGAGATGGTGGAGTGCCTCCGTGTTGGGTATTTGTGCACGGCGGAGACACCTGGGAAAAGACCCAGCATGCAGCAGGTTCTAGGTCTGTTAAAAGACATACATCCCATCACGGCGGTGGAGAGTTTGAATTGAGTTTGTAGTTCAGTCACCGTCACTTTAAATGCACGTGAGCCGCAGATGGTATTCGAAAGAAGACATTAAATTCTGATGTCTCTTTTTTCTAATCGTTGGATTCTTGATCATGAATGCTTTTTAGACGTACATATATTTGGCCCCACACATTGCATTTTGATCAGGGCACTTAATTCACGTGAACTCACGCGCTTTTATCTCCAATGGAGTCAATTCAGTCAAGCAAACGAACTTTGTAATGGTGGATTTTTTTGGTAATATTTTGGGCACAAAAATTTAGTTAAAAAAACCTTATTGTCAGTTTTTTTATTGATTTTTTACATTAGATGTGACGAACCCGTAAATAATACAATTAATTAATAATTGATAAACTGTACAATCAATTAATAATCAACGCAAATTTTGTGGAAAAAAAATGTGTTATTTTTGTGTATTTATAGCATTACTCTTTTTTTTTGGTTGACAACCATACCAGCTTGTTGTCTCTTGATAATATAATGAACAATTTTTTTATATTTTTATTGTTAGTAGTCTTTGTTGGAAAAATAGTGCGAAGTGAAGAAAATTGGGCATTTTGTGGCACAAATTTTTTAGTGGTTCGTTTGTCGAATGATAACGATAATTGTGAAAATGTGTTTTACTTTGTGAAAATATCAAAATTATATATTTATTTGTCTAAAATAATATTTGGATGTTGAAGATATTAAGGTATAAAGTAGGTGTATTAAACTTGGATAAGTGAGTTTGTCCCACATTAAAAATAAAGCAAAAATAAAGTTAGTTTATACTCCCTCTGTTTCAAAATATTTGTCGTTTTAGCTCTAAAAATTTGTTTCAAAAAGATTGTCGTTTTAGGTTTCCAATGCATGTTTTGCCTAATTTACCCTTGTCTTCTCACAAGTTCCAATAATTGATCATCTCTTCATTAAATACTTTATCTTCTCCCAATGGCTATCTCCTTCTAATTTATCTTTTCAACTATTCCTAGCACAAAAATTAAAGATATTTAATAAGGGTATATTTGTCCACTTATAAAATTTCTTAATATATGTGCACAACTCTAAAACGTCAATCTTTTTGAAACAGAGGGAGTATACAAATTCCTTACGTATAAGAAGTAAAATTGTATAGCATAAAGACTTTCTCTCACGATGTTATTGAATGCATTGATTTATTGTCGGTATGCATGATATATATAGACACACATTCCATTCTTAGATCATTTTAGTACATAACACTAGTATCGAGCCTGTGCTCTGCTCGAGGTTATTGAATGCATTGATTTATTGTCGGTATGCATGATATATATAGACACACATTCCATTCTTAGATCATTTTATTACATAACACTAGTATTGAGCCCGTGCTTTGCACGAGTTTAATTTAATTTTAATATTTTAAAAAAAATTATCATTATTTAATATAGACGTTTATTCACTTAATATCTAATTATGCTTTAAAAAAGTATTTATATAACTCATATGTCTTTATACAAGAATAAAATCACACGTAGATTTGTTTGTAATATGTATGCTTTAGAAAAATATTTATATAACTGATATTTTTTTATATAAAACTAAGTCTAAGTGGGAAATTTTAAATACTATTTAGCTATAAACATGATATTTATAAGATAATTAACACTACACTGTCGATAGACATTATTTTCTAAATATATATATATATATATATATATATCTTTAGTCATGAACCAACATCTTGTCCAATTTTATATAACCTAAAAAATCACACGTATAACTGAAAAGAATTGTAACACATTTGATATCACATATTATGATATTTCACAAAAATATTAATCAAAATAAGTGGATAATGTAGTACATGGGCCACTTGACCCACTAAACTATAATATATGTAGTTTTTTAAATAAATTTATAAAATATAAATGGTTGAGTTGGTATAAGGTGAGTGTTCATATTGAAAAAGGTTGTTGGTTCAAATCTCATTGACAATATCATTTTGTTTTGTTTTTTTAGCATTTCCTAGCCAATAAATATAGCTCTTCTACTAATGTATTTGAAGAATGTTATATACTATAATATTATACCTATAGGGGTCGTTTGGTAGAAAAGTCAGGATAACATTAATTAATACTATAACATATATTATTTTAATCGAGATTATTTTATCTCGGTTGTAGAGTTATCTTATGTTTGGTAGATTACGGATAAGATTAATTTATTCTGCTAGTTATCTAATTTGAAGTTTGGTAGCCCAAATTAATTTTAGTATTACGCTATTTTTTCAAAAACGCCCTTATAAATTAGGTTGATTAAATGATGACTCGACCTTATCTCACTTGGGTTTTTTTCTCCGAACTACTATTGTCTGCATTTTTATGTATAATATAGTTAATTCCATTGTTTAATGCAACATCAATATTTTTATAAATTAGATAAACCTAACTATTTATAATTATTATAAAATATATAAGGATAATAAAATTACAAATTTATAAATTTTAAAGTTCTTTTTAATCTCAACCTAGAAAAAGATATTAATATATTTAGTTTATTTTAAAAAATGAATATGTATATGTATTGTACGTATAAATAAATTTATATATAATATATTAATATAAAAAATAAGAAATGAAAAAAGAAAAAAAAATATTGGTTGGTTGGGTGGGAGGAGCTGTGGAGGAGGGAGGAGGGAGGGTGAGTGAGAGAGGGAGGACGGTACTAAAAAAAAGAAGGGTGGCTTGAGGAGAGGAGGGGGGTGGCGGGAAAGAGGGAGGAGGAAGGGGGAAGGCTGGGAGGGAGGAGGGAGACTGGGAGGTAATTTAGAAATAAATAATAGTCTCAATTTTTATTTATTTGGGATTAAATTATAATAGAGGGAGAGAAGTATTATTTAATTCTTGATAAGGGGTGATAAGGGGTTATCCGGATAATTCGTATATTTTATATTGATGGATGTGGTAGCAAGGGAAAAGGAATAAAGAAAAAAGTGGACAAATAGATGTGGGCAAAGGGTAAGGTAAGAGCTGGTGAAGATGTAAGGTGAGCAGGGAATCCCACTTATTGCTTGTCTCTTCTTAAGAGGGTTTAACATCACCAACTCCTTTATTTTATTTTCATTTTTTCCTTTTCTTGTTTGTTTTTTCCTTTTTGTCTAATTTGCTTGCTTTATTCCTTTCTTATAATACTTATTTATCTTCTTTCCTTTTTTTTTTTTTTAAGGATATTCTTTCTTATTTATTTAAAGTGGATAAAGTAATCTATATATCTCTTAATAAAGTGTGGTGAATAATCTTTAGTAATACCTAGAGAAATAATAAGGCTTTAAAAAAGCACCAATAGGGCCATGTTCTTACTAGGACCATTTTATTTTGGATCCTAAATTGCCAACATAGCAGCCATTTTAGTTTATCTCTTCCATGCAAATATTTAGTTTATGTTATGGAGTAGCCAACATTGTGAAGGCCAAAATCGATATAACTCCTAGGCCGGGTTGAATTATAAGGGTGATAAAGCTCTTGTTATTAAGTTTTTTTTAGCGTCGCTACATTCGAACTCAAAACATATTATTATGTGATTTTATACAGATACTGTAATTTATAACAATAATAACATACACAACAAAAAATCGTCATCTCTCAACTCAAACCATTCCCTACCCAATAATAATCAATTTATTTAATTCCATTTTCTTCTTGAACAACATCAGTTTTCAATCTTAGGGGAACATAATGCAAGCTAATATAGTGTGTTACACGGCAAAACTTAATTTCAATAACAAGGCTAATTAATCTCCTAAAAGTGTCACTATCTACTTAATTTGGGAAGATTCTTCACAAATTTTCAATCCCGTTCAAGAGAAAAGCTTGGTTGTTCAACGAAAATGGTGGTCCACACACACTCAAAAGTCGAAGGACAAAATAGAAAGAATCCAAAGTCCAGGGGACTTGTGTGTTGATGTGTTGATTACATTGGAAAAGAAATCGCGATGGCAAAAGAAAATGAAGATCATGTCGTGTCGTGTGGGAGTCTCGAGGCAAACACGCTCATTAAACATTTTCAACTTGATCAATTGATTATCACAATTCTTGTTTCACGAATGACAATGAAGTGGTTCGGCGGATTGAGGGAGGGCGGTTATACATATACTACTTTTATTCTCAAATTTAATTTTATGTTTCATAATCACTCTATTTCTCACCAAAAAATTAATTTGTCTTCTATATTTATTTTTCACGAATAATGATTAATTGGGAAATACCTATGAGTAATTAGTCAAACAAACAATTTAGCTTAAAAAATTTATGATTTGAAAAAATACTCAATTTTTTTTTTAAATAACATACTATTTAATCAAGTTCATAATACTTGATAAAGGATAATAATTCTACTTAAAATTCATCATAATCATGTTCGTAAAAGCTAAAAAGTCTAGTTGAGTAGTTGTGCACGCCACAAATTCATCAAATATTAAATAATTAAGTGATGAATGAACACTAACCGAACCGAGCGACGGATTCGTATAATTGAGAAATATATTTGAATTTTAGTGTTTTAAATCTAACATATATATACCTTAAGTTATATGGTAAATATTTGTATGAATAGGGATAAAAATTGTACTCCTCCCGGATAAATGTTCCTACTTTCTATTTTGGGATGTTCCAACTAATGTTCGTAAAGACTTTTGATCTACCTATTCTCTACCATTCTTCCTAATATACCCTTAAAACTTCATTGAATATAACACATTCCAAACAAACTCAATTATTTAAAGTAGTTGAACTCAATTAATGTTCATGGGTATTATGGTCAGAACACATTTTACAGCACATCATTAATTATGTTTCTTAATTCCTGTGTTTTATCTACTAGGAACATTTATCCAGGACGGAAAGAGTATTAGTAATAAATAAGCAGTTCGGGTAACGGTAAGGGGAATTGGGCGAGTAATGGGGTGGGTACTACAATTACCAAAATCAAATTGTTCCTCAATTTTTCATTCGGTTATTCCCCGTTACCCAATCTATATCCAATCAAACTAGTTAATAACCATCAACTTCGGTTCAGTTTAATTCATGTATCCACGATTCGGTTCGAAATTGTCATCTTTATTCACATATAGTCTCTTTTCCTTTTCTTTTGTTGGTAGATTTAAAAAAATTATATTATAGTTCTACCATGTGCATAATATGTAACAAGTTGGTGTCAATAGTGCAATGACACATAAAAAGAAAAGGAGAAAAATAGGCAAAACCTCTCACTAGTTATTTGATTTTGGGTTTTTTTTTTTTTCCAGTTTTACCTCCTTGTGGTACAAAAGCTTAAGAAAAACACCATCCGTGTACTTGTAAAAAAAAGGTCATGTAAAATAAAAGGACACGTGTAGGGCTAAAATTTAATGAGATAGGAAGTGTGACAGTGGTGAATAGAAGATTTCAATCCCTTATTAGGGCCATGCAATCTTCTATCCCAAAACTTTGTACCGATCTCTGTCACATTTTTAAGATCATGACATGTGTCCTCTCTTATTAATCAAATTAAACGCTCATTAACTCCACCATCCGTACTCGCTTTGTTAGTTGTGGAATTGTCGAGCTCGCCTTCTAATATTGGTTGTGTTTGTTCTTCGGTAGACACCGCGTCGGGTACTTGGATGATGGCGGTGGGATCCATGACAACCCAATTGACACCGTAAAGGACAGAGGTGGGACAGACATGGAGGAGGATGATGGCATCACCGGGATAGAGTGACAAAATAGTGGGAACCAGATCACTTTTGGGTTGTAAGGGGGGTTGTCCATGAAGAGTTAATTGTTTGAGAAAATCAGCTTTGTACGAGGTTGATCGCCGATGAGGCTTCATTGAGCTAAGTTTATTGAGTAGATAAAGGAGGAATGGGTTTGACCGGAGGGGGCCCAAAATAAATACACCGAGGATGAAGGAAGGCGAGGGAAAATGATGAATGCGTTAATGGGCGTTTAGTTTATTATCTTAGAAATGTGATAGAGATTGGTACAAGATTTGTGGACAGAAGATCTCATGCCCTTATTAGGTACATGTAGCATTACTCTTTAGATTTTCCCATTTCCTCCTTCATCCTCTTTCGCACCGCCAATGTAGTTTATTTCCATAGCAAAGAATAAAAAGAGAAGCTATGAATCTATTGGATGTTGATGATTGTCAACCAATTGTTTGACAATTTGATTCAAGAGTTACTAAATGCGTTCCTCGATTTCCCAATCAAGTTTGTCTTTTACAAATTCAGCTAGTTTCTTTAACAATTAGAGGCATGTATGCATGTTGGCTACGGCGGGGTTCGTGGGTGGTTGTGGCCATGAGGGCTGGGGAAAGAGGGTTAAGCGGCTTTAGAGAGAGAGAGAGAGAAGACGAAAGTTAGAAAGAAATTTAAGGAAATCCATAACAAAGAATAGAAAAGAGAAGTTATGAAATTGTTGGATCTTGAAAATTGTCGACCAATTGTTCGACGATTTGATTCAAGAGCTACTAAATGCGTTCTTCAATTTCCCAATCAAGTTTGTCTTTGACAAATTTTGTTAGCTTTTGGACAATTGGGGGCATGTGTGCATGTTGGTGGCGCGGGGTTCGCGGGTGGTTGTGGCCGTGAGTGGGGAAAGAGGGTTGAACGACCTTAGAGAGAAGACAAAAATTGGAAAGAAATTTAAAAAGTGTTAAGAACATCATGTGCTCGGCTAGGAATGACAATGTGGCTGTTCAGGGACGAGTAATTGAGTATATCAGATCTCATTCTCATTCTCTAATTCGATTTTATTTTATATACCCATCTCATATTCCATCGGGAATTAGTTTATACTCCATGTCCATTCCCCATTAGCAGTGATTAATTGGGTAATAACCGTGAAAACTTGTTTAAATGTTGTTTAAGTATTAAGCATCTAACAATAATTAAAGTATACAAGAAAGAAATTTTTAGAGAACACAACATTTAATCAAGTTCAAAAGATTTGATAAATACACTATATTTCTACATACAACCCAATTAAAATCAAGTTCATGGAAACTAAAAGGTCTATAAATAATTACGTTGGTAGTTGTGTATATTACAAACACACTACAAGTTACCAGAACTTCATGAAATTATCAGTATATAATTCATCAGCAATCGTCTTAGAAGTCTAGAACAAAAACAATTTTAAATTTTAAGACAAACTTCAAACCTTCAAGCCAATCTTACTCTTACAAACTTCAAAAGCCTTACTATTCAAAAATAAGATTTTAGATTTTATATACTAATACATATATCAATATTAATTTGGTAAATATATGTATGTATAGAGGTAAAATTACATTGACTAATGTAAGACTCAAGGAATGGGGCGGTACTAGTAATACCATATCCAAACCATTTCCCAGTTTCTGAATTCGGTTATTCCATATTATCCGCCCCATATCTAGACAATTCAATTTAGTTTGAGTTTGTGCGGTTCAATTCGAAATTGTCATCCCTATGTTTGGAACATATTTGGCCTCTAAATTTTGGCAATCAATACATGGACATTTGGTATTTTTATATGTCTCTGTTACTTAAAATACACAGAAGGCAGTCTTTTTTAACACCAATGCGGAAGGAGGTGAAAGTACACACACGAAAAAAAAAAAAACAACAACAACATAGGAGCAATGCACAGAAAGTGGGAACCACATGGTTTTCATCCATTTTTCCCTAGAGAAGAATAAGAAGAAGGGTTAAATGCATCATTAGTCCCTGTATAATGCAAAAATCCACGAGAAGTCCTTATATAAAGCAAATGCATACCACTGACAAAAGAATGCATATTTCGAACACCGCTAGTCCCTAAGATTAATGGCGATAACCCAAGCACCGTTAAGTGGACATCTGCTCAGCGCATAATGATTTTGCAAGGGTAAAATGAGGAAATGAGGATTGGTCTGTTACATTACTTTCAAATAAGGGAGTTTGGGTAACATCATCAAATCAAAGGGGGAGCATGTGAAATTCTTACTAACCAACAATACTTGCATTCTCTCTTCTTCTTCTCCGACAACTTTTTCTTCTCCGGCAACACAGTCTTTTTCTTCTCAGTTAATCCCTTTTCATCTTTCTTGATTTATTCCTCAATCAATTAGGATGGTGAAGAAGTAACGAATAAACCCAATTTTTTACAAAATTGTGATTTGCTATTGATTATTAAGAGAGAGATTCTAAGAGAGAGAGAGAACGTAATCGATATTGTCCTATCAAGATGCATCTTGAACTTGTCCTATACTTTTACTCAATTCTACCTCAAAACTTCTTTCTAAACTTAAGTGAAGTAACTTTTAAAATAACTTTTCAAAAATTAGACATAGGCTATTCAACCCCCTTCTAGCCTATTTGAGCACCGAGACCTAAAATTGGTATCGAGCTTGACTCTTTAAAAACAAGTTTTTCCAAGATTAAACTCTTGAGAGATTAAAGATCCAATAGCTGCTCATCAAATGTTGGAAACTTCAAATGTGAATCATTGTCCTATATTGGATGAAGTTCACTTTGATATCTGTAAAGACAAGGTTAAAAGACACATGAACTCTATTGACAAACGTTTATGGAAATATGTTACGATGGACCAAGAATTCCTATGAAGCCAAATACTCTAGCCGCACTTGATCCAACCGCCGATTGAAATTCCAAAGCCTAAAGAAGAATGGGATGAAGAAGATAGGAAGAATGATGCTGGATGGAAAAGCAATCAATATCATCACCACCGTGTTAATATCGACCTATCGGATCATCAATCCGAAACTACTTAGGAAATATGGGAAGCTATATTGGAATACCTAGAAGGTGATGGAGAAACAAAGAACAACAAGTTGTACACTTGCATCCAAGTTTGATTCATTCAAGAAAGATCCTAAAGAGACCTTAAGAAGTGCATACGAATTCTATGAGGTAGTAAACTCTTGCTATTCTTTAGGAAAGAAATATGAAAAGAAAGAAATAAACATGAGATTTCTTAATGCACTAGGCAGTCTATGGCATGTAAAGATCACTGCCATGAAAGAATCAAAAGACTTGAATAAATTGTCTCTCAGAAATATTTATGCAAGTCTTTCGGTTTATGAGCTTGAAATCTAGCAAGCTCAAGAGATGAAAAAGAGTTTTAAAATGTATCTTTACCGTCATGCCTTGAACCTTCTGTTCTACACACGATGAAACCACATCTACGTCTAGTGATGGTGATGATATTCTTTCAGACGAAGCCTTTGCCATGTTTGTTAAGAAGTATCAACATTTCAAAAGGTTTAACAAGTCATCCTATAAGCAGTCACCTTACAAGACTGCCACTTCTGTAAAAACAGCTGCTCCTGCAAAAAACAACTGCTCTTTATAAAGCTGCTGTTCACCAAAAAGAAAATGAGCTTGTCTGTTTTAACTGTAGGAAGCCAGGTCATTTTGCGTCAAAGTGTCCAAAGCCAAAATATGAATTTTACAAAAACGTCCCAAATCTAAATCTCAAAAACAAAAAGGGATGATGGCTGAGGACATTGATGAAAGCAACTTGCCCACTTGGTGTGATACAGATTTTGATGAGGATGATTCCCGTGACTTTCTTTGAGGAAACAAATATATGTCTTATGGCCGGGAATCACCCCATGACTCAAGATCACTACCATTTCAACAGGATGATAGTGATGATGATGAGTTCAATGAACCTTCAAAGGAGAACTCATTAAAGCCAACAAAAACATTGGAAGAATTTTTAAATTCAAAACGCCTATGTAAAATTAGCCAAAAAGCATGAGTTGATTTGTCTCGAAAAATCTACCTTGATGTCGAGATCAAAGATCTCAATAGACAACAAGCCGAGAATATCAAGACTCAAAAGGAGAACAAAGCATTAAGCGAAAAGTGGAATTCCTACTTGAGCACATAAAGAAAATCAATTCGAGAAAGATGACCTTCAAAAGGTTGTTGACACTTGGAACAATTCAAAAGGAAATTTTGATACCATTCTTTCAAAACAAAAACCTCTTGATGACAAAACAGGTATCGGTTTCCAAAGTGAGTTCAATGTAGGAAGTCCATCTAGTTCTCAAAAAATGAGACACTAAAGTTAGTGCTAAGGAAATGGTGAGCAAGTTGTCTATGATCGCATGCTTCTCGAAAGGAAGCAAGGACTTGGTTTTAATAAAGTTTCATTTGTTTATTCTAAAAACAAACCAGACAAGTCCAAGGGTAAGTTTCTGTCAACGCCAATGACATTGCAAATAGGGAGGCTGAGCATCAAAGATCTACTATCAGATATACTGTAAAAATAGTGATGACTGATAATAAGTCAAGGAAGTCTCAACTCAAGCCTATCAAATTTGTCAAAGGAAAGATTGCTAATCACAACCCAGCTGATAAAAGGCTTAAGGGAAACATGTTTGTTAATGTAAATTCTTTTGTTAAAAGGTCGGCTTCAACTAAGCCTAATATCACTAGGAAATTACATTATCAGCCTAAATTCAATAAGCCCGTCATCAGTAAATCGGTCATTCCCAAGACTGCTGATAATAAGAAAACTCCTAAAGAAATTATCAAAAATGTTCAAGGTTTTCATAATTGCTTATTTTGCAAAGGTCATGGCCACGAGATTCATGAATGCCTTCTGAGATTCATACCCAAACTTAGAGGATTCACATCTCCAAAGGTTAAACAGGTATGGGTTCCAAAAGGCTGCTAACCCTCAAGACCCAAAAATAAAAGGGGACCATATTCTCAAATGCTTAAATTTCAGGAATGCTTCATGGCCGTTAATGAGGAGGAGAAAGATTTATGGTATCTGGATAGTGGCTGCTCAAAGCATATGACTGGAGACTAGGATCTTCTCTCCAACATTATTAAAGCAAATGGTCCATCAGTGATTTTTGGTGATAACTCCAAGGGAAAAACAGTTGGCCATGGTAGTATAGTTCGAGGAAATCTCTCTATCAGCAAAGTATTTCTAGTAGAAGGCTTGAAGCACAATCTCCTAAGTATATCACAATTCTGTGATGAGGGATTGATATGTCAATTCAACTCAAGTCATTGCTTTATCAAGGACGGTAAAACTGCACAACAATTCTTGACCGAATCGAAAAGGAAATGTGTATGTGGTTGATCGATCAATCTTGTAGGAAGAAAAGCAAGCCTGTGTTTGATTGCACAGACATCTAATGATACAAGTTGGCTGTGGCACAAAAGGCTAAGCCATCTCAACTTCAAGTACTTATCTAAGTTATCAAAGGACAACTTGGTTGTTGGTCTGCCGAAGATATCAGCAGATCATGACAAGCTTTGTAAGGCATGCCAACTGGGAAAATTAACTAAGTCATCATTCAAAAGCAAGCCATGCTTATCTACTACAAGACCTCTACAGTTGCTTCACATGGATTTATTTGTTCCAGTCACTACAACTAGTCTTGGTGGTAGCAAATACACACTAGTGGTAGTTGATGACTATTCAAGATTCACATGGGTTGAAATGTTGTCTTCTAAAGATGAAACCTATGACACCATTACTGCACTCTTTAGAAGACTGCAGACACAGAAGCTGGATGACATTGCTGATATCAGATCAGACAATGAGATAGAATTCCAGAACAATGGTGTGGCCAAATATTGCGATGACCATTGAATTTGTCACAATTTCTCTGCTGCTGGTCCACCTCAACAGAATGGAGTTGCTGAAAGGAAGAACAGAACTCTTATTGAAGCCGGAAGACCATGATCGCCGCAAACGCCTTTGTATTTGGTGAAGTAAATACTGCTTCACTCAAAACAAGTCTATTATTAACAAGTTTCATAAAAAAAACTCCATATGAAATATGGAGAGGCAGAGCACCCAATATTAGTTTCTTCAAAATATTTAGATGCAAATGCTATGTTCTTTACAATGGAAGAGAACATAGAGGTAAGTTTGAATCCAAAAGTGATGAAGGAATATTTCTGGGATATGCCAAATTTTCAAAAGCTTATAGAGTTTATAATAAAACTTCTCTTAAAGTTGTTAAATCTGTACATGTCTCTTTTGATGAATTTGATTTTATTGGGCCACATATAGCTCCTAAGGTGTTTAATGATTCTAATGAGTGTGAGACAAGTACAGAACAGCCAAGCTCCAACTCTGCTGAAGCTACATCTTCACAAATTCTTCCAAGGATTAACTTGATAGAATCTCCGAAGTGATAGTGGACCGCTAATGTTAACTTAGAAAGTCCAATCCACTATTCCTTCTACACTAGAAGTATTTCAACCTGCATTGGAATTAACCTATCCACCTGAAAATCATGCTTCAAACACTTCCATTTCTCAAGAACTACATTCTGCTGAAGATCATCCTATCACTCAAATCATTGGTGACCTTAATGTTGGTGTTCAAACCAGACAAGCTTCAAGAAATGAATGAATGTATTCTACAGCATTTGTCTTAAATATTGAACCCAAGAAGATAGATGAAGCTCTGGAAGATCCAAGCTGGGTGGAAGCTATGCAAGAAGAGTTAAACCAATTTGATAGATGCCAAGTTTGGTCACTTGTTCCTAGACCCAAAGGACAAATAGTGATTGGAACAAAGTGGGTCTTCGAAACAAGATGGACGAAAATGGAAACATCACCGAAATAAGGCAAGGCTGGTAGCTCAAGGATACGATGGGAGGAGGGAATTGACTATGATGAGACATTTGCTCTGTTGCAAGATTAGAAGCTATCGATTATTCGGCCTATGCATCCTTTAAAGAATTCAAGGTATATCAAATGGATGTTAAGAGTTTCTTTCTTAATGGTGAGTGCAGAAGAAGTCTATGTGGAACGACCACCTGGATTCATGGATAATTCAAGAAGAGGATGTATACAAATTAAAGAAAGCATTATATGGACTCAAGCAAGCTCCAAGGGCCTGGTATAAGACCCTTTATTCAAAGTTATTGATAACCTAAGGCTTTGTGAGAGGTCAAATTGATACTACTCTTTTTATTATGAAACATAAAGGTCATTCTTTACTTGTTCAAATTTATGTTGATGATATTATATTTGGCTCTACTAATGAAAATCTATGCAAAAGGTTTGAAAAGCTTATACAGAGTAAATTTGAAATGAGCATGATGGGAGAACTCAATTTCTTCCTAGGACTTCAAATTCAACAAAGCTCAGCTGGTATTTTCATCAATCAAGTCAAATATGCAAATGATCTTATCAAAAAATTTGGACTTGAAAATGCAAACAGTTTCAGTGCACCTATGGCTACTAACTGCCATCTTGACAAAGATGAAAAGGGCAAGAAGGTGGACATGACTCTTTATAGAGGCATGATTGGCTCACTTTTGTGTTTAGCTGCTAGTAGGCCTGACATTATGTTTGCTGTTTGTGTTTGTGCTATATTTCAAGCAGATCCAAAGGAGTCTCACTTACAGGCTGTCAAAAGAATCATCAGATATTTAATTGATACTTCTAACTTTGGTATTTGGTATCCAAGGGATTCATCCTTTAATCTTATAGGCTATTCTGATGCTGACTTTGCTGCTTGTAAGGTTGACAGGAAAAGCACAAGTGAGACATGTCAATTCCTAGGAAATAGACTTATCTCATGGGCTAGCAAAAAGCAAACATCTAAAAAAAGCAAATGCCACCCATCATCACCTATTAAGGCCTTTTGGTTTCTTACCGTGATGGAAAAAGCAAATGATTTAGAGGGGGAGATAAAGATTCATCGAGGAAGAAAAGGGACGCGCCGCCGACCAATTCTCCGACATCCTAGAAGCGAAATTGTTCTAGAAAGATCAAGAGATGCGATTCAACTGAAAAAATCTACTTTACCTCCCAATTCAACTGCCCCATTGCCTCGCCGTACAACTGCCTGAAAATTTGCCTCCAAACCGGAGAAGCCACGGTGGCAGACTATGGTTATTATATTCACTAAGAATTTCTTGCTTTTGCTTGTACTGTTGCTTTTGGCTCAGATGATCCGGAGATTGGCTTTGAAATTTGTGGGTGATAAGGATTGGTTGACAAAAGATGATTTTGAGAAATTTGTGGAGTTCAAGAAAGCAAAAGGGGCCAATGGGGACCATGGAGATGTGAGTTTGGACGAGGTTAGGGCTTTTGCAAAGGAGATTGTCTTAACAATAAATTATTATTTTATAATTCATGTAAATAGAAACATTCATAAATCATAAGGGTACTTTAGTTACTATAAATAATTTTGAAGGTATTATTGTCTTTTTGACAATTTTCGTCCAAAAAAATTAACGGCGTTCAATTTTTGAACCAAATTAACACTTTTTATAAAGTATAGTTAGTAATCTGTGAAAAAAAATTATAGAGTAAGCTTATCGGACCTTTTCTGATAGTAGAATGATGAAATTGAGAAATTAAGGCTTATTTATAATGACAAATTACAACATTTTTTATGCACTTAACAACCTTGAGTGAAAAAGACTAATTTGCCCTCTTGTTAGTGCACGTGACTGAGCACATGCTCACTTAGCGACACTTCAGCTAACGGTGTTAGGATCAGGGACTACTGGTGTTCGAAAATTGCATTCTTTGGGCAGTGGTGTGCATTTATTTTATACAGGGATGACTTGTGAATTTTGCATAGTACAGGGACTAATGATGCATTTAACCCTAAGAAGAAATATAAATCTTAGTCTGGAGCTATAGTTGGTGTGGGATCAATTCATATACATGGTTGTCGTATTGTAACCATGATGTTAAATCAAGATAAGCCTTATGTTGGGATTACCGTGATCCCTATCAAGGTTTGGTAGGCATTGTTTATAATTAACCAAACTAGTAGTATTCATTGCGTTAAGTCTCCTATAATGTATATGATGCGGATGACATCAATAATGATACGGATGACAGCAATAACGCCACAGCCCAAATTTTGAAGTTTTGGTTTTATTTTATTTATTATTTATTTAGTAGAGTCAAAACTTTAGTTTTCTTTTTTTATTAGGATTCTTATTTCCTCGATTAATAAGAATTTTATTAATTAGCATTAATCAAGTTTGAAAAGGTTAGTTTAGCTAGTTTAGACTTCTCGTTCAAGTCAATGTTTTTCTATATAAAAGGCTTGTTCTCTTGCAAAGAGGGATTACCTTGTTTTATCAATAAAAATTGTAGCAATCGTCTTTAATCTAGTGCGTGTGTTTTGTTCTTTCGTCCATTCTTGAATACGCGTCCATTCGTACGCTAATACCAACAAGAAACCCTTCCCACCTTTATCCTACATCAGTTGGTATCGAGCCTACCAGGACCTAATCTCATCGCATTACTACACTTGAGAATAGACATGCAACTAACATCAAGAAGAATCATGCCTTCGAGAATAGAGGAATCAAGAGGAGGACAAGAGGACTTTGGCGTAAAGTTCTTTGGAAGTCTCCAATGAGAAGTCGGAATCGGCGAAAAAAGATTTTCAATAGTAGGAGAGGCGAAAAGATGCTCACATAAGATCGGATAGGGAGGAGATCTAAGTATGCTATAGAAGTAATTGGGGGTATAAGATGAAGATTGCCGAAACAGGGAGAGGCCACGGAATCATGTACCAAAGAACCTTTATTTGGGACCTAATCATGATATTGGTGATCGCTTGAGAATAGCATGCGGAGTTTCGAGCCAACATCAAGGAAGACATGCACCACGATCGAGAATAGCATCCGCTAATCGCGTTTAGGCCTATCGTCGACAAGAGGACTTTGGTATAAAGTTAAGGGATATCCCTAATTTCAATGGAAGTCTAGAAGTTGAATCTTTTCTCGATTAGATTAATGAATTAGAGAGATTTTTGAGATTATGGGGGTAGAGGAGGAACGAAAAGTACCCATAGTAGCATATAAATTAAAAGGGGAGCGGGAGCATGGTGGTAAGGGGTTCGAGACGAACGATATCGTCAACGACTTGCCTATCCGAGACTTGGCTCTCATGAAGAATGTATTCAAAGATATTTGCCTTGGGATTATATGCAACGGTTGTACCGACAACTATTCAATAGGGACACACGCGCTATTTATATCGAAGAATTTCGCCTTCAATCTCGTGGGTTGAGCGAAGATAAGGACCAACAAGTGGCTCGCTATATTAAGGGTTTGCAAAATGGAATTCAAGACAAGATGGGAGTCCAACCCATTAATTCTTTGCATGATACACTCTTGGCCATGAGGGCCGAGCAGTGACTTCGACTACCACCCAATTCTTCGCGAACCCCAGCGTATCGACAAAATTTTGGAGAAGAGAAGCGGGCTACAGCTGAGACAATGAAGACTCTAATTTCACAAATACCAACACTAGACCTTCGTTGTCCACCTCAGGTATGAATGACAAATCTAAAAATGAATGAGAATAACCCTTACGTTTGCCCTACTATCGGCAGGTGTTTTCGATGTCAACAACCCGGTCACAAATCTAATGAATGTCTACAAGACAAACCAGTCTACGTGGTAATTGACATCATAAATGAGACTGGTAATGACAAAGGCGAGGAAGAATAAGACTACGACGTAGATGACGTTTGTGGGGGGTGAATTTGATGATTTGGTGTGTGTTGTATATCGTATCTTTTGCTCACCCAAGCAAGAAGAGCCAATTCCACGAAGACATATATTTCAGGCCAAGTGTTGAGTGGAACAGACAATTTGTAATTTAATAATTGACAGTTGTGGTTGTGAGAATTTGATATTGTAAAAATTAGTTGAACAACTACAGCTACTAATAAAACCACACCGAATCCATATCACATTGGGTGGATTCGGAAGGGCCGATGCTTCATGTCACAGGTTTGTAAAGTGCCTTTAGCAATGGGAAAGCTTTATTCGATGAAGTTCTTTGTGATGTTGTAGAGATGGATGCCTGTCATATCTTAATGGGTCGTCCATGGCAATTTGATGTCGACGCCACTCATAAGGGGAGAGATAACATCTACATGTTCCAGTGGAATGGTAAAAGAATCATTGTCGCACCCCTAGGAAGTAAGCAACTCAGTTCAAAAGTGGAAGGGCATTAATCTAAAGTGGAAGGGCAAGCTTTTCTTACCCTTGCAGATTCTTGTAGAACTCTTATGTCTGATGTCAAGCAAATTGGCGGAACATATGCATTAGTGATCAAGCCTGATTATGGTACAGTAGAGGTTGCTGAAGTACTTATTAAGCATCTGCTAGAGGAGTTCCCTCAAATCACATCCGAGCCAAACAAGCTCCCTCCTATGCGCGAGATACAACATCAAATTAATTTTATCCCTAGATCGCGTCGACCAAATCTACCACATTATCGTCTTAATCCAGAAGAAGCATGAATTTTACAAGAAAAGATTGAAACACTACTCTAGATTGGACACATACAAGAAAGTTTAAGTCCATGTGCAGTTCCTGTTTTGTTAGTACCAAAAAAAGACAACTCATGGAAGATGTGTATAGACAGTAGAACAATTAACAGAATTACTATCTAGTACAGATTTCCCATTCCTCGATTGGTTGATATGTTAGACCAACTATCAGATTCCGTCATCTACACCAAAATTGATTTAACAAACGGGTACCATCAGGTTCGCATTCGACCCGGTGATGAATGAAAGACAACATTTAAGACCAAAGAGGGTTTGTACGAGTGGTTGGTGATGCCTTTTGGCTTGTCAAATGTGCCTAGCACATTTATGAGAATGAGGAACCATGTTTTGAAACCTTTCCTTAATAAGTTTATTGTGGTATATTTTGATGATATTCTTATTTACAGCAAAAGTGTAGAGGAGCACGAGAGGCATTGAGATAGGTTTTAGTGGTGCTCCACTCAAACGAGCTTTACATTAATCAAAAGAAGTGCAATTTTATTATAGTGAATGTGTTATTCTTGGGCGTCGCTATCAGCAAAGAGGAAAGTCAACGAGCAGAAAATTAAGGCTACAACTATCTCTGAGGTGCGAAGATTTCATGGTCTAGTTACTTTTTATAGAGGGTTTATTCGTAATTTTAGCACCATCGTAGCCCCTATCACGGATTGACTGAAGAAATCAAGACCATTCGAGTGGACTCCATCTGCCATAAGGAGCTTTGAGGAGATTAAAAGTAATCTCACTTCAGCACCTGTTCTTGCCTTACTAGATTTTGATAAAGTGTTTGCTGTAGAATGTGAAGTTTGTGGTACTGGTATTGGAGGTGTATTATCACAAGAAGATTGCCCCGTAGCCTACTTCAGTGAGAATCTAAACGAGGCGCGTCAAGGTTGGTCTACATATGAACAGGAGCTATATATAATCTTTCGAGCACTCAAGACATGGAAGCACTACTTACTGCTTAAAGAATTCATTCTCTATTCTGAATATCAGTCCCCTGTACATTTCAAGACCCAGCGAAATCTCAAGAACAAAATGCATGTTCGTTGGGCAGCCTATTTCTGATAGTTTAACTATGTGATTCGACATCAGTCCGATACAAGTAATAAAGTAGCAGATGCCTTAAGTCGTCAAGCAGCACTTCTTGTCACTTGTAGTATTGAAGTTATTGACTTTGATTTTCTCCCTGAGCTATATACTGATGATGCCGATTTTGGAGCTTTGTGGACTAAACACCTTGCCAAACAACTTATAGGAGATTTTCTAGTCCATGGTGGCTAACTTTTTAAAGGTACTGGACATGTATCCCACGCATTTCGCTGCGAGAGAAGTTAGTTCACGAGTTACACGCTGGAGCACTTAGTGGTCATTTGGGTCAGGACAAAATAATAAGTAGGCTTAAGGAACGTTATTTCTGGCTACAAATGAAGAGAGATGCAGGATGGATAGTTAAAAAATGTGCCATTTGTCAAACGCAGAAAGGATAAAGTCAGAACACTGAGTTATACATGCCTTTACCTATTCCAGCGCATCCATGGGAAGACTTATCCATGGACTTCGTTCTTGGATTACCAAGAACACATAGAGGTTCCGATTTTATTTACGTTGTGGTGAATCGCTTCTCAAAAATGGCGCACTTTATTCCTTGTAAAAACACCAGTAATGTGGCCCATGTAGCTAAGTTATTCTTTCAAGAAATCATTCAACTTTATGGCATTCCTCAAACTATCACGTTTGATCGAGACCCAAAGTTTTTAGCTACATTTTGGTCTACACTTGGAAAAAATTTGGCACCAAGCTGAAATTCAGTAGCTCGGCTCACCCGCAGACTGATGGTCAAAAAGAAGTTGTCAACAGGACTCTAGGGAACTTGCTGAGGTGCCTCTGTATTGAGAAACAAAAATAGTGGGACTTTGCATTGGTGCAAGCAGAATTTGCATATCACAGCGTGTAGCATCGCTCCACGGGCTTGTCCCCTTTTGCTATCGTCTATCGGAGTGCCCCATCTACCACTATTGATCTAATTATATTGCTTACTTACTTCAAGCGGGATGAAGCCGCAGACCTGCTCGCTCACCAGCATGTTGCCACCTTTGCCAAGGTCAAGTAGAGGCTGGAAGAGTCGAATGCTAAGTACAAGGAAATGGCAGACCAATACTGTCGGCATGCATAAGGTATTTCAAGTAGGTGATTCTGTCATGGTTTATCTACGCAAGGAACGCGGAGACGGGCAACACAAACTTGATCAACGAAAACATGGTCCTTTTAAGATCCTACGGAAAATAAATGATAACGCTTACATGCTTGAGTTGCCTGACCATATACGGATTTCCAAGACCTATAATCTCGTTGATTTGTATCTTTACTACTCTGATAACAACTCAAAGGCGAGTTGTGAGTAAGTGGAAGGGAATGATGTGGATGACAACAATAATGATGCGAATGACAGCAATAACGCCATAGCCCAAATTTTGAAGATTTAGTTTTATTTTATTTGTTATTTATTTAGTAGAGTCAAAACTTTAATTTTCCTTTTTTTTTTATTAGGATTCTTATTTCCTAGATTAATAAGAATTTTATTAATTAGCACTAGTCAAGTTGTAAAAGGCTAGTTTAACTAGTTTAGACTTCTTGTTCAAGTCAATGTTTTCCTATTTAAAAGGCTTGTTCTCTTGCAAAGAGGGATTACCTTGTTTTATCAATAAAAATTGTAGCAGTCAGTCTTTGCTCCAGTGCGTGTGTTTTGTTCTTTCATCCATTCAAATGTTATCGAATATGCGTTTGTTCGTACGCTAATACAAACAAGAAACCTTTCCCACCTTTGTCCAGTATCAGCATGGATAACTTCAAGGCATAACCTCAATGTGCAAACAACTTTCAAATTATCAGAGAATCCTATACTAGTTTTCGCTGCTATATCTAGGTTCATTGGTAGTGATATATTAAAAAGGAGTATAGTAAGATGAATTAAATAATATTATCTCCGTTCTAGACAAATAATTTACTATTTTATTTTGAAATGTTTCATATAATGAGTCAACTGTTAAAAAAAATTCCTACAATCTTCATAATTTTATAACTTTACCCTTCACATGTGGTATAAATATATTAACTATGCTCAAGCGTTTTTGTAATTATAATCAATTCTAATGATACTTATATATCATTTAATTATTAGATTTTTCCAACATGGACTCTTTGAGTGAAACGGAGGGAGTAACAAACTGGGTTCGAAGGCGATTCGGTATGATCTCTGACGGGCTTGGAAAAGGGTTTTGCAGTTGATGAATCCCAGTGTAAAAATAAAATAAAACTAGCAAATTCCAGTATAAATTTGGCTTCAAGTAAGGTTTTGCAGTTAGGTTCTTGGTTGATTGAGAGTCAGAGAGTATGAAAGAAATATAAGATTTTGGATACATAGTATTTCCCAAATTAAATTCTAAATAAATTTCTTATTTTTCTTCGCATCCTGTTCGATAAGAGTAGAGGTGTCCAAACGATTCAAACCATCGGTTCGCCAAATTGCTATTGTACAAAATCGTACCGTATATGGCCGGTTCCGGTTCCCCCTTTTTTATTAAAAAAAAAGTATTATAAAGGGTACAAAAAAGTGTTATATATATTTTTAATTTTTTGCAAAAGCTATAAATTGTAAAAACTTTAGTTATGAAAAATTAGAAGTATAATTTTTTTTTTTGCAAAAGGTTTGTAATAATAATAAAAAATTGAAAACTCAAAAAAACTTACAATAAAAATTTAGGAAGTGAAAAATAAAATGATAAAAAAAAAGGGAACCAGAGAAAAACAGTGAAAAATAAAAGTTTAGGAACTCAAAAAATTTTAAATTAGTTATTTTGGCTGTTCAAACCATCGGTTTGGAACCGGGATTGAACTGGCAATTTAGAACCGGAGAAGAACCGGCGGGTCACGGTTTTTGGTAAATAGAAACCGATACCAAACTGTGGAATCGGCGGTTCCGATTTAAGGACGTTTTCGGTTCGTCACAGTTCCGGTTTTGGTAGTTTTCAGGGCGGTTCAGTTCCGAGTCGAACCGTTTGGGTACCTCTAGATAAGAGGCGTTAAGAATCTAGGCCAAAGTCAGCCACACGTTCAAGTTTTATGGAAAAATTACAGGCCGGTCCCCTTTGCTAGATATTCAATCAGTTTAGTACCCTATACTTGTTTCAAAACGAAAAAGTTCACTTTGGTGGATAAATGATTAAATTGTTCCTAAAATGCCCCTACAACCTAAAGAGCAATTCCCTCCTCGCCTAATTCACAGCCCGCTTATCGTTTTCTCTCTTCTTTCACGACGTTCAGGCCAACAAACACTCGTCTCTGTCGTCTTCTCCGGCGACGGCAACTCCATCGCCACAACAAACTCCTTCTATTATTCCTCCTCTTCCGCGTCAATGGCAACTTTACGTTCGAAGAAGATTCATAGCAATATCAAGATGAAAATTTATACGTATTTATTTATTTTTGATACATCGTCACAATTATGATGATGAGAGTATGTATATAATAATAAAAATAAAAATGGAATTGATCATACTCCTCTAGCAGCTTTGAGATCGTTGTCGCACGCGATGCATCTTATGTTACAAATGATGCACAAAATTAATCGCGATGCATTAATTTAGAATCGCGATGCTTCGACTTGGAATCGTGATGCATCGACTTGGAATCACGATGCATCGATTTACGATTTATGATGCATCACATGCCTATTCGAATTTTTAACGGCATATACGACATTTTCCCATAAAAGTGCCTTTTGCCGATTTAAAAATCGCGATGCATCAATTTAAAATTGCGATGCATCTCGTGCCTATTCAAATTCAAAAAAGTGTCTTTTTGCCGATCTAAAAATCGCTATGCATTAATTTGGAATTGCTATGGATCAATTTGAAATTACGATGCATCCCGTGCATGTTCTGAGTTTCTTAAGGGCATATGCGACATTCCGTGACATAAATGCCTTTTTCAGTTGAAAACAAGTGTAGGGGACTAAATCAGTTGAAAATTCATCAAGAGGACCGGCCCAAATTTCGCCTAAGTTTCATTTGTGATTAGCCCGATTAACATACTCTCTCCGTTCCGGATAAATGTTCCTAGTTGATAAAGCGCAGGAGTTAAGAAACATAATTAATGATGTGCTATAAAATGTGTTCTGACTATAATACCTATGAATATTAATTGAGTTCAACTATTTTAAATAATTAGGTTTCTTTGAGATGTGTTATATTAAATAAAATTTTAAGGGTAAATTAGGAAGAATGGTAGAGAATAGGTAGATCAAAAGTCTTTAGGAACATTAGTTCGAATTGAGACATCCCAAAATAAAAAGTATGAACATTTATCTGGGACGGAGGGAGTATTAATTGGGAAAAATTACGGGCCGGTCCCTTTTTAGAATTTTCAACCGCTTAAGTCCACTATAATTGTTTCCAATCGCTTAAGTTATTTTAAGTGATAAATTGGCCAATTGTTTCAAAATTGCCCCCATAATAATAATAAAGAGAGAAAGAAGAAGCAAACATAGAGCAGAGAGAGGGAGACGACCGGAAGAAAAAAGTGAAGGAGGATAGATATAGCGTATAGAGAAATGTAGAAATTGGGAAGCAAAGGGAAAAATAGGGGGGGGGGAGTGAGTATGAAGACATTTTTGCTCTGCTCAGATATATGTGTAAGAAAAGGTTGGAAATGAAATCAAAAACTGTCTGTCGGGTGTAAACAGAAAACCAGATCCGGGGGAGAGAACTTACTTGGATTTGGAAGACATGATGGTGATGGATTTGCTGGAAATGAGAATTAGAAAGAGCAAGTAGTTGTAGTAGAAGTAGAAACAACAAATTTAAAGGGAGGGAGACAATTTGTGCATCACGATGCACAAAGATACACAAATATGTGCATCGCGATGCACAAAATTTGTGCATCGCGATGCATAGCGTGCTGTTCCGTATTTTTTAGGGGCATAGACGAGAATTTGAAATAAAAGTGTCCTTTTTTAGTTTTAAACAATTATAGGGGACTAAAGCGGTTAAAAATTGGGTGAATTACAAGCCCGTCCCTTTTTAAACATTTGTAATCGCTCCAGTCCACTCATCTTTTTTAAAAAGCGAAAAAGACATTTTTGGGGTGAAAAGACGATTATGCCATTAATGAAAGAAAATAACGCGCGCATCAGTAACTCAAGGCATCGCGATAAGTAATCCAAGGCATTGCGTGGGTTAATCATCGTGATGAGTAACCAAGACACCGCGATGAGCAACCAAGACATCGAGATGCACCACTTTTGTAAATTGGGGCATCGCGATGCAACAATTGGTGCATCGCGATCATCGCAACGCGCCTTAGGGAACCAATCGGTGCAGCCCTTAGTGAGCAGAGGGGGCTAAATGAAAAAAATTGAATTGCCATTGCTCGCTAGGGCGAGCTTTCCGTTTCTCGCTAAGGCGAGCTGTTGCTCAAGCCATCCATTTTAGTTTATTCATAGAGACAAAAAGCGATGCTTCACTTTGTACATCGCGATGCTCCACTTTGTGCATCTCGATGCTCTACTTTGTGCATCCCGATGCTCCATTTAAATTTTAACCGCTGAAGGGGACTTGATTTTTGTGCATCGCGATAAGGAATCTCGGCATCGCAATGAGGCATCCCTATATCGCGATACCCAATTCGATGCGCATCCCTATATCACGATGCCCAATTCAAAAATAGTATTTTCTGGTAGAAAAATTGTGCACAAATGTAGTACTAAGTTAGGATAACAGTATGTGATTTATTTTAAACAAATTCGAAGCTTAAAACGTAGATTAAAGTGGCCAAAACAGCCCAAGAACAAGGGAAAACGAGATGAACTCAGAAAATTTGAATTTGATCAAATTCATGTTATATGCATGGAAATTCGACTATTGTTTTTTTTTTTTTTGTTTCCACGTTTGTTTTGTGAATTTATATTTCTCAGATTTAAATGCTATGAAGCTTTCAAGCGTGGGATCTGGGCTGTGAAAGTCAATCTTCATCATCAAAGAGATAGGGGCATTTTAGAAAGAAAATTCACAAAATGCATTTTTTTGGTTTAAAAAAAAAGGGTGGACTGGAGAGAATAAAAACTTTTCAAAGTGTACCTGCCAGCAATTTCCTGTTGAAAATTCACTAAAACGTACTCGCCCGAATTTCTCCCTATTAATTAACCCAACTAGTAGTATTCGTTTTTAATATACGGGCCTGGCCTAGTTCTGCTTTGGAACTAAATTAGGAACTTAATGAAAATTTTGTCCAAACTTGAGTTAAATCGCTTTCGACCTTAACACGGCCCAAATCTTGCGGGCCAAAGGGCTTCGGACTTGACTGCCTTAACTGATCCATTTCACTTCCTTTTCTTCCTTTCCAGCTTTCTCAGAGCTTCGACTAAAACCATTGCAACTTCCGGTGGAATGAGTTCAAAAATCCCGACGATTCAAACTTCAAATTCAATCGAGAACGAAACCCTAGAACATTAATTTTGACGAAATTTGTTTTTGAGAATTCAATCATTCAGAACGAAGCCCTAGATTCGTCAATGGCCTCAAGGAAGAGAGAATCGGAAGGCATAGCCCTTCTCTCTATATACGGTGATGAAGACGACGACATGGACGAAGACATCGACGAACCTGAACCAGAGGAACCAGAAGCTGAAGAACCAGAAAAGCCCCAAAACGACGCTGAATTCGACACTCTCATCACAGAAGACGATTCCGACGCCATCAACAATAATAATTACAATAACAGCAGCAGCGATAGAGTGGTTGGTTTTGATTCAGCTAACGATAACACGCCACCAATTTCTACCCACAATTCCACCCCCAAGCCCTTCAATTTCGGTACTAGTAGCAGTCCAAGGCCGCCACAGCCTCAGCTTTCGTTCTCATCACCGCCTCCGCTGCCGCTGCCGCCGCCGCCAGAGGTTTCTTCGGATTTGAATAGAAGTAGGAAGGGAACGCTAACTATTGTAGATTATGGTCACGATGAAGGCGCATTATCACCTGAAGCTGAGGTATATATGTGTATATATATCATTAGATGCCATTATGAAATTTTTAGGTATTAAGTTTATGTCCAGAGAATTAGAGTGCCTTTAAATTGGATTAATTGCAGGAGGGAGAAATAATTGGAATTGGGCGAGTCACATTCGGTGCGGAGCTTCAAACAGTTAATGGTACGTATGCGTTCTATTTGAGTACTAATATGTCATTTTGATGTTGTTAATTTTTATGCTACTTGATGTGTTTACGGTTTTAAGTAGTTTCTGCTAGAGGCGTCTTCTTCTAGAGCTGATCCTCCCTGGAAGGCAGCTCTTGTTATAGTCCGCATCTGTTGTGTATTTTCATTCTGTAATGGTTGATTTCTTATCCACGTCTGATTATTCTTCTCATGTATAAAATCTTCTTTTTCTATTACAAACCAGTTAACTTTTACGTTATTAGAAAATTTCAAATTTGTTTGATATTAGTTTCAAGTGTTTTGGTCATACAGTCTTTATACCAAATGATCAGTGATGACATATTTAAGTACTACAATCTGTTTACGGCCTTCTTCGGATGATTGATGGTGAAGTAACTATTCATTGTGAAGCAACTGAACAGTGTTATGATTGGTTGTTATCGATTGAAGTTCTCTTCTAGTGACCAAGTATATGAAAGGGAAAAAAGATCTTATTGGTTTAATGGATTTCAAGGTAGCAGTTACAAACATTGCTTAAATTGACAACCTGAAAGAGGATGCTTTTCTCTCACTTCAATTCTATAAATATGCTTGCACAGAGGCAGAGCAATATTCTCCCGAGGTCTACTCCTCATTGGACTTTAAAGCAATTTAAGGAGCTTTTGATGAGCTATTTTGTTATAAGCTTTACTTATGATGATGAGCTACCTTTAGCGATTAAATTTACAATCATAAACTGACTTGATAAATTGTGTGTAGATCGGATAGACAAAGTTAAAATTCTATTCCACGACACGCGTTACCTGCCAAATAAATTAATGTAGTTGATGAACTAACAGAGCTAAAGTTAATGTAGTTCATGAACTAACAGAGCTAAGTTAGAAACTTACGTAAACAGATGGAGGAAAGATTTTCAAAGCCTTCAAATTGGTATGCAGTTTGGGAGAACGTGGACAAAAAAATAAGAAAATGGTAAAAGTGGAAGCCAAATATAGATGCCAAAAGTTGGATGATTTTGTTGGTTGTGGTGGACTGAATTAGCAAGTTGCAGCAAAGGAAGCTTCTTGACCTTTGTTTAGTTGGTGGACTTGTATTATTACTATGCCATATTTTGCAGGGATCAGGATAGAGGGGGAATAGGAGCATAATCTTTGTGTTGTCATAGAGTGATTGGTGACGCTAGAGAAGATTGAAAAAGGGTGAGCGGTACAATACTTGTTTGAAGATGTGGAAGCACGTCAGTTGGCAGATAAACCGGGGAAGTCGTAGAGCTGTATGTGGAAAGATGATTTATTCATGAAAGCCCTATTAGTTGTGCAAGTACTCTTGTTTTAGTAGAAATAGATATTTGTTGAAATGCTGGTAAGAGATGACATATATCGTAATGTTTGACTGGTCATGTATATCATATAAAAGCTGGTTTAGGCCCTCTAGGGAGCAGGAAAAAACGAAGCACAAGAAGGATAGAGAGTATATGAGTGAAGGTTAAGTCTTGCGATTGAGAAGGTTTACCCAATCGCTGATCACTGCCTATTAAGAAGGCCCCTTCTTAGTAGTTAAACATGATTGTAGGAATAGTTTGGAGGGGCTACTGAATGAGAGAAATGTTCGATGGGGTTTTGATTGCGGTAGTTATGTAATCTGGTTATGAAATAATTAGCATGACATGTGAATCACACATGTTTTGGAATGAATAGCTGGAGGTGGATGCTAAACAATATGGTTGTGATATTGTGTTGGATATGATGACTACAGGAGGGCGTCAACTGAAGTAGCAGCATTATTGTTGGCCTCCATGTGAATGCTGTATGTACTAGTATTTGTTTGTCCTATTATCCCGTCTTTCCTGGGTTAGCAATTTGTTAGTGCTTATCAGCTGCGAAGCTGTGAACACTGACAGAAGTAGTGGAGTGAAGTCGCCAGTAAGGTCATAAAGTAGCTTGAGACGATTTGGTCTTGTTGTAACTTTTTTTCACTGTTTTTGTACATTCCTCTTTTGATCTAATGAAGTTTCTTCTTTTATCTCAAAAAAGATCTGTGTGTCGTTCTCTGACTTGCAATAAAGTAGCTCCAATATCCCGTTATTCTAGAGCATTTTACTTTAATTTTCTTGAAAGGACGGCTGATAGTGCACTGCTGCTTTTCCAGAATATTGCTTAAAGCATACAATTTGATCTTGATTTATATAGAGTAGCGTGCTAGTTTGTGACTGATCTAATTCTTGGGCTGGGAAGTGTTGCATTAATCATGAAGGCTTGTTTATACCTAGGCCATTGAATTGTGGTCTCATGTTTAGTTGAGATTGATTAATAGTAGCTCATTTAAAATGCATATAGAAACTCAATACATGATTCTTGGTTATATTGAATGAGGCTTATCATGTACTTATAATTATATTGACCGATGATAGGTAGCCATGGGTTTTATTTATGTTTAAAATTCAAATTTATGAGAAAATAGCATTGAGACTCTACGAGTTCTTGGAGATGAGGGTGAATTGTTATATTGTATAGTGTACATATATATACGTGTTATTAATTGAATAGCCAGAGAGTTGTGGCTGGGTTGGGTTAGAACCTATAGATCTCTTGTTAAATTTAAATGAGAAGAAAGGAAAAAATAAAAATTAAATTGCAGTTGCATAATTGTTTGCAACACAATAGAAGAGCAAGGTGTTCTCAACTTCCGGAAAGGACCTCTTGCCGTTAGTCATTTTAAGGAGGATGGATGGGTTTTCTGTTGAATCGCAAAATGTTTTGCATTGATTCATTTTCTAAATGTTATCCACTCGCCGTGAATTGCTGAAAATTTATTCCGCAAAACATTTTCCGTGAAAGAAATGGAGCTTAGGATGTAAAATTTGTCTAGTTCAGCAGCTTTTAAAATTTCTGACTTACAATTTTTTTAGTTTTATGCTAATCTGTTATCTACTAAGTACTTTCTTTTTTGTTTTCCTTTATGCTGCGCTAGAGTGAGGTACATGAAAATGTGATGGTGGAAGATGAATGGTTTGTTATTTTGACTGTGTCTTCATATATTGTCATCATTTTCAGGGACACCGTCTGGAACAGTCCAGGGTTTAACACCAAACACACAAGCAACTCCTCCTCAATCATCTGAACAAATTGATCCATCACTATCTGATGCAATGAACTACGAGTCAAATGAATTGGAATCGACAGAGCTTGACGAAGCTGTAAAGATTACTGAAGATGAAAAGAAGGATATGGATCCTTTGGACAAGTTTCTACCCCTACCTCCAAAAGCAAAGTGCTCCGATGAATTGCAAGTAAGTATCTTAGATTATTTTTCTTCCCCAAATTTGAAAAAAGTGCTTATCAAATGAATTTGAAAGTTTTTTAATGAAAAAAGTGTCTGGCCCTGGAATAGTGCATTCCTTTCTAAATTTTGATGAAGCTTTCTTATTTTTATGAAGATGGTCAAGGATTTACTGGAAAAAGAAATATTGAATATTGCCTAGACAGTACTATTAGGTACTATTTGGATAGATATCCCTCACATCTTCTCCCACGCCTCTAAGCGAACCTTTTAGCTCCTCCGCCCCTTCCCACGAGAAGTCCCTCATAATAATCAGTTTTGTCTGCCACGCTTCTTCAAAACCAGAAAGAAGCAGATCTTGCGTGGCGGCAAAGAATGGACTGCACAATCTTCAACCTTCCTGTTCGAGGACCAGTAGGAACTTCTATATTATTGTGGTTCACTTCTTGATCAAAATCAAGTTTCGAATATTGGATGGTGCTCTTCACATTGCAACTTGAGCAATACAGTCCAATACTCTGCTCCTAGAGTAGTCTATCATCTACAGTGCAAACAGTACACTACACTTGATATCTGGATTATAGTCCATTGTGTAAGTGTTTCGGAGGTTGTAGGTAATTATTATGCAAAACTAGAAGAAAACTGAGCTGACAGATCAAGTCCAATCGTCGATGGGGGAAACCTGTCAATTGAAAATTCAGAAGTGGGGCATTTTATGGATCATATGCTGTATGAACTCTTCAAAATGTATCACCTATCCGTGTTGGTTCTAGGGTAAGGGATCACATGAATCTGTATGCTTCTAGCAAGCAAATGCCCATTTTGAACTAATGTAAAAATTTAATGCAAAGAAAAAGAATACATAAATAAATAAGCTTATGATACATAGTTATTTGGCAGTGTCATTGTATTGGGAGATTAGGTGAATCTGATGCATAGATACATTGTAATGGATTCAACAGCCTGATAGATGACTTTCTTTAGAGGTGATGGAGCTAGAATTGGGGCTATCCACCATGTGGTCTGTCCTTTCGCAAGTCCACTTAAAGAAGACTTTGTCTTTGGAGCTTACTTTGGAGTAAGCTGGTGCTCTTTAGTAGACAACTTGATTTTTGCAATGGTGAAATAATGTCTCAAACTTTCTATATAAAACTGACCCTTTCTATATCTTCAGTTTTTAATACTCCCTCCGTTCCAGACAAAGAGTCCACTATTCTATTTTTGGATATTTCACTTAAAGAGTCAAGTTAAAAAATTATGCTTACGATCTATATAATTTTTCAACTTTACCTACTACATGTGATGTAAATACGAGTGGGGCTATTAACACCCCCCAAAATTTAATTGCAAAAATGCCATTGTGTAAAAAGACCCCAAAACCCTTTACCTTTTTTTTCTTTCCCTTTCCTTCTTCCCCTCCCAGCCCTTCTCTCCCGCCCACATTTCATCTTCCCCTCCCAGCCCTTCTCTCCTCCCCCTACTGCGATCTTTGTTCTACCCCCTCCCCCTTTCTAATTTTTTTTTTCCTTTCCTTCATCACCTCCCCTCTCCCTTCTCTCCTTCTTCCCCTCTCCTTTTGTTCGGTTAGGGCTAACCGAACAACACTCGGTTGTTCGGTCAACCATGGCTGAACGAGAAATCGTCAGATTTTTTTCAAAAGGTTTTCTAAGAGGAGGGAGGAGAAGAAAAAAAAGAAAGAGGGAATGAGGGAGGGGAACAAAGATTGATATAGAGAGGAAGGGTAGGTCGGAGGAAAAAAAAAGAGGGAAGGAGAGAGAATGGGGAGGCTTACCTTGCTGGGATTGAGGGAGATGAGGGACCGTGAGTTTGGGGGTGGGTTTTCTGCCGTGAGTAAGGAGGGAGGGAGGGAGGGAGAGGGGGCGGGTGTGGGTAGGTTTAGAAGAAAAGAAAAAGAAAAAGAAATTATTTAGGAAGAGGTAAAATAGGAAATATAGGGGTGGTGTATTAATAAATTAGGTTGAGGTGAAATTTTTATGGTAGGTGTATTATGAGAATGGGTGTATTAAGAGAGTGGGGGTATTAATAGCCCCACCCTATAGATATCTTGACTATACTCAAGCATTTTTGTAATTATGACCAACTGTAATGATCTATGCCACAAGGACTTAGGTGTGGGTGTCAAGTGCGGGTACTTGTCTAGAAGTTTAATCCGGGTAAAACATGATTCTTAGGATATGTGGACTTGGCTCAAAAGGATCCAAAAATAGGGTGCGGGTACTTGGACACGGCTAATGGCTTTATATTTTATATTCCATCCTTTGGATTTTAATAATAAATTATGGAATTATGGATATGATAGGGGAATGGTGAAATACAGTAAGGTTTTGAGAGTCTATTTAAGAATAGTTGAGAGTTTGATATTGCTGATTAACTAAAACATCTAAAATACTTAAGACTGAGATCATGTGCTTGGGGGGGTCCATTTACAACTGAAGGATTCGACACAGGTCCACACCCATGACCCATGTCCGCGCAGATCATGTCCAACACTGCTGTGGCAAGTGAAATGAAAAGTCCTTGTTACATATGTAATGATATTTATATATCCTTAATTCAGAGACATTTCAAACGTGGACACTTTGGGTGAAATATGGAGTATTATTTAGATACATGTTGCATGGAGAATAGTTCTTGAAACTCTCTCCTTCACTGATCTCATTTGATGCTATTATCAAAGATGCAAATTTGTAACACTTTATTCTGATTATGTTTAAATAGAAGTTTGCATCTATACTGTTAGCTGGATCGTAAAGGAAAAAAAGGTAGATGTAGCTGTCGTCTTATGTATGTCATGGTCGGTTGCTCCTTGAAATATTTTAGTCCATCTCTGGCTGGCTATTAAGGGCTACTACTGGTGTTTTGCATCCTATTCTCGGCATTGATTAATGTTTTTGGGCTTTTTGATTATGTTTTTTTTTGATAAGTAAATATATAAAAAAAAAAGACAAGCGTCAAAACAGGTGACGCGTCCTATGTACATAGGGAGTATACTATAACACCATTACTGACCAAAAGAAATGTTGTCTATAAACTCTACAAAAGGGTTCACACCCAGCGAAATAGATTCGTTGCACCAAAAGAACATTGTCCGAAGAACTAGATCCTTTAGCCCATTTACATTCATCTCAACATTCTCGAAAGCTCTTCTATTTCTTTCCCTCCAGATGAGCCAGATCACCGCTAAAGAAATGTTAAAGACCTTCACCTCTAATTTTTTCTCAAACAGAAGTTTTTGTATTTCTTTTCCTGATATAATTGTCTTTGTTGATTTATCTTCGAAATTGGGGGGTTCTTAGTCGCTACTAGTCTTGGCATTATACTTTCTGCATTCTAGTTTTAGCATAGAGTTAATTATATTTTTAGCTATTTCTTTGTTACATGCAAATCCTTATACTCGTTGATTCATAGAAATAAAGTACCTTCACTTTTTAAGAATAATAGGTCTTGGCCCTGTAGTATCACTATTTTTTGTATTATCACTGTTTTTGTAAGTCAAGTTGGTCCCTGACCTTTTTCTTCTTCGATTGAGTCACTGTAGTATTAATTTTAGTCCAATGTGTGCCATTGGCCCTAACGGGCCCCAAATTTTCTAATGGAGGGCACTGATGTGGCATGCTGATGTCATGTTATTGCTTGGTGCGGACATGTTATACAATACTGAATATAGGGGTTAAAGTGTTAAAATAGGAAGAATACTGCTACATATACAAAATTCAGCATCAAAATTCATCGACATCATGCATTAAAGTGTTGTACATTAGTTGGACATACAAAACTTTGATGCATGATGTGCATTATTTTCCAATTAAAAATTTTATTTTTTCTTTCTTCTTGCAAACATTTTGTATTGGATAAATAAATGAATAAGAAACAAACACAGTTTTTTTTATTTTTTTATTTTCAAGTCCAACTGAAGAAGCATAATATATCTTAAAGAAAACAACATCAACGTAAAAGAAATGAAGAAGAAAAAAAGAACAAAAATAATGTTAAGTTTAACCTCACCACCCCCAAACTCTATCACCACCACCCTACCGCAACTTAACCACCTTCCAACGAACAAACCTCATTCCACCTCCATCTGTTCTATCTCGCATAGATCCACACCTTTTTTATAGCAGGGAAAAATATATTATTGATTCATCAATAACTTACAATCAAGTCTTTTGTAGCTTTGACTGCCACTCCAAAAAATTCGCCACTGGTATGGGGAGATCATGGATGCTAGCCACATAAACGCCATTCCATAGAACATTCTTCACATGTATGCATTTACCCACATAACATATAAAGGGAAATTCGGTATCAAAATCACTATAACTCGGTGCATTTGACTTCATAAACAAATTTGGAGAAGTTGTGGAGTTGGGACATTTCTGGGTTCTGACAGAGCTCAGATAGAGAATTCAGATATGGGGTTCTTCGAAATACTAAAGTGTATCTTTGAGTCTGACAGAGCTCGAGCAGAGAATCCCAATATGGGGTTCTTTGAAATACTAAACAAATCATGGATCTTTGAGTTTGAAAGACGATCTGCTATTTTGAAATCTTAGATCTTTTGGCTGGAATACTCGTCTGAGTTTTAGATCTACATTTGAAATCAATTTCTTGAATGAAAGCTACCATCCGGAAATATTGCACATTCAAACCGCATCCAACCCGTCCTTGTCCGTCCCACCTTTGTCCTCTACGGCGCCATCGACACCACCACCTCAACCTCCACTGCTGAACAGTCCCAGCAGAAGCTCGAAAAACTTTGACACCTTCACGACCACCTAAGCGGACGACCTAGCCATGGAAAGACAAAGCAGTGACGATTTGACGAGGGGTGATGAGGGTCATCTTACAGTCGAGGTCACTGAGGGGGATTTTCGAAGAGAGAGAAGAGGGACAGAGATGGAGAGAGAATGTAGGCCCTAACCATGGAAAGTGTCAGAGCTCTTCTTTTCTTTTTTTGTGGTGCGTCAACATGTTAGATTTAGTTTTTCTATTAATTATTTACTTTAGAGAATGATTAATTAATTTTAATTTAACTTAAAACCCCTTATTTTTCATATAACTTGACATGTCAGCACAAATTCAGCAAAAAGGTGACATCCTTAGGCCAAACAAGCAAAAAAAATGACACATCACTGCCGTCCGTTAGAAGTGATACCCGTTAGAGCCATTGGACTAAATTTGATATAACAGTGACTCAATCGAAGAAAAAAAAAGTCCGTGGCCAACATACATAAACAGTGATACTACAGGATTGAACCAACGTGTTACCCCTACTTCTTAACCCTTGTTACCTACGACCTCTCATAGTTATTCATATAAATCTGTTTCTTCTTTAAAAGAAATTATATTCTTTTACTGCAGGAGAAGATTATTAAATTTATTTCATTAAAGAAGAAAACTGGAAGAAGCTTTAATTCAGAAGTGCGCAACAGGAAGGAATATCGCAACCCTGACTTTTTGCTCCATGCAGTGACGTATCAGGACATTGATCAAATAGGATCTTGCTTCAGTAAAGATGTTTTTGATCCTCATGGATATGACAAAAGTGACTACTATGACGAAATAGGTCAGCAACTGTTGTCTCTTTCTCTAGTCTATTTGCTTGTCTATGTATCTATCTGTGTATCCAATTATTTATCTACATGTGTTTCTGCCTATTCGTCCATAGATTTCCATGAAATGGATATTATACTTTGCAATAATCTTTCGTTGGGTGCTCAGAACATAAAACTTGCATTGTTGTTCATCCTAGACATAAAAGCTAGTGGATTTGCTATATTTTTGCAACGGATTTTCCTGTTTGCATAAAGTAGATGCTAGGTGGGACGGACGCCACGTGAGTGGAATTTTACTGTGTGACTCAGCTCTTTACCCAATTGTTCACGAATAGGCGGTCCCACTATCTCTCCAAACTATTTTCTACCCTCTCTGTCTTTCTTCTTCCTTTGGCACTCCATGCTGGTACAGCCGTCTTCTAAGTTCCTTCAAAACTTCCTCAGGCTGTTCACTCTGTTTTTCTTTATATCTTACCACATGTAAGTGCAAGAGGTTGACCAGACCAAAAATTTGGTTGGCATGCCATGTTTTGTTCACTTATTTATTGTAGTCAACAAACCGCTTCCTCCTTTTTTCTGGGGATTGTACTTCTGTCATGTTTCTGTTAATTGCTCCATCCCTAGTAAGTTTTCAATCTGTCCTTTTCACAAAACTTCAAGGTGACTTGTTTGAATATCTTGATGTTGATAACTTCTACTCCCTCCGTCCCTAAATTATTGTCTTCCTTTCCTTTTTTGTCCATCCACAGAATAATTGTCTTGTTTGAAAACTTTCATTTTTAGGACATCACTTTTACCATTTTACCCTTACTTTTTCCCCTACTTTAATTATGGACCAAATACACATGGTCATTAAAGGAAATTACACATTATACCAATATTAATAATCAAGTCAATTGTTTTTTTTTTAATCCGTGTGCAGGGTCAAACAAGACAATAAATAAGGGACGGAGGGAGTACTTTTTTTTTTCTTTTTCCATTTTCCTCTTTTTATTAGTTGATGTAAGTTTTTGAATTATGAATGGAAGTAGCAGCGATTATTTGGACTTTTTGACTTGGGGCACGAATTTTCGTTATCAATGGAGAAAAAGGGCTTTTATCTCAGACTCTCAGTTCATACTGGGTGTGTTCGACTTGGTGATTTAGTGGCTTGATTTTGGGTTTTGAATTTTCATTTTGTAATAATTGAAGAAAAAGTAAGAGAGAGATAGAGAGAAAGCTGGTGGGACCAAAGAGAAAGAGTCCAAAACCACAAACTAAGTCACTAAATCATGCAAGGAGAACAGACCCACTTCATACTGAAGAGATGAAGTTCTTATATCACCTTGACATTCAAAGCTGTAGAAGCGCTGCCTCGTAGTTGATTGCTTTGACTTAGTTTCTGATTCATTGCTATAAACTAGTTTAACTTTGGCTCTTGTTGTTTCATCAATGGTGCACGTCTGTTCACTTAAATTCTTTCGGCTTGTAATTGTGTAGATATATCTTGCAATTTCCATGCTGCTATATCTATAACGGGGAATACTCGATGCATGTATGGATTATGCATAATCTCATTTCACTTATGTTTTTCTGTTTTGTATACAGAGGCTGATTTGAAGCGTGAAATGGAGAGGAAAGAGCAAGAAAAGAAGAAAAGTCAAAAAGTAGAGTTTCTTTCTGGAGGAACACAATCTGGAACGGTTGTTCCTACGCCAAAAATTACCTTGCCTATCCCAGGTCTGAAACCACCTTAATATGATTGCAGTCGTTTTAGCTGATTCTTCAGGGATTTTCAATCTAGTTTTGTGAATATCTTCTTATGGCTTGTGGTTGATGCCTCAGTATTTTTGATGGTTGCTATTTTCTGCAGCTGGTGGCGGGCAGCATCTGGTTTCAGCTGCTGTTGATGCTGTGGGTCGTGATGGTAGGCAAAATAAGAAATCAAAGTGGGATAAGGTTTTCATCCTTGTGCATTTCTTTCCTCTACCAACTTCTGTTTTTGTTTTCAGTGACATTCAAATTACATCCCAAGATCCAGTTAGACTAGTGTCTCTAAAGTCTTATAATTGTTCCCAGGTAGATGTACAGGATTCTGTCTCTTCTGTTGCAGCACATGCAGCACTCCTATCTGCTGCTAATGCTGGGACTGGGTACACCGCTTTTGCGTGAGTCCTTTATGTACTTGAAAATCCAATCCTGCTTGCTTTCTTATATTCATGTTCCTGTTCGATGCTCCACTTCTCATTTTGTTTTCATTTCAACAATCGCAGTTAATATCCTGCATTTTACTTGTTTGAGTCTAGTGTAGATTTATTCTATAAAAGCAGGAATAATGGGGAGGCATAGTGTAGATTCTTTATATAAAGGTAGCAATAATTTGTTCTTGATATAAGTAATTGCCGCCTGGTAACACCTTTCAGCTCATGAAATTGAAAAGATTCAATACTTACATAGAGCGTTTGGCTTCTCTTAATGTAATAAGTAACTCCCAAAGATAGGCTCGTCATCTCTAACTCCCGAGCCCAAGTAAGAGGGATTAATAGCTTCCGGAAAACCAACTGTTTTGCCCCAAATTATTACTGGGTTAATTTGAGAGCGCTCCCGAGGGTAGGTAAAATAGTAGTTAAAGAAGACCCAAGCAAACATGTCTATTTGAGGGTTGCTTATCACATCTGACGAACATAGACTAGCCTTGCTCCAAGGTCTTCAACAAGATGGTTGTGCCCGTTGAAACCTCTGCCGAAATGGTGGCCCTTGTGGTGTCCTAACACCACACTTTAATTATCACTTTCATGGATGAACACCTACCTCCTACTGGCCCCAACCACAACCATGTACTCCATGTGAATGTGGGATGTATGAGCAGGGAAGTATCGGTTGTCTTGGTAGATATCCGTTCAGCTTGACATTTGTCTGCTCTAGATTGCTGCCACGCTAGGGATAAGCAAGAAGAATTCACTTCAATCGCGATGACTCCCAAAGCCTATGATGAAACTCGCCGTGAATTGTTGGGGCTGTTGAGATTGCACTAAATATCGGGCCATGGTATGGAAAAGTTTTTTTCCACTTTCTGGATATTCCTGCCTCGTTCAACTACTTGTTTGGCTGACTGTGGCTTCATGGGACCGTGCTGTCTCTTCAACAATTCATCAGAAAGTCAAGTTACCTGGGAAAGGAGACACCGGAGCGAGGGTGTTGTCCTTGGACTCCCTCGCCATTCACTCTCTCAAGACATGCTTAACGCGCTCCAAGCCTACTTTGGTAGAAAGGATTACATGAGATCCTCCTGGATGCGTACATTTAGTGGCCAGTACAGGCCAGCACATTACGATATTGATAAATGGGATCAACATAAATTCGTACTCCCTCCCTCCCAAAAAATAGTCCCACTTTGACTTTTGTTAGTCAATTTGATTAAACTTTGGCCAAGAATTTATAAAAATATATTTGTTCATACGAAATTCTACAAGTTGTAATACTTGAGATTCTTTCAATGATTGAAATTTTATGCCCTAATGCATAATAAATGTATGCTAAATAGTATTTTGGTAGTCTTAGGTTGACTTTCCAATAAGGAAATGGGATTACTTTTTTTGGGACGGATGGAGTAATTCAGAAGGATTCTACAGTTGGAGCTTACTGATGCCGTAGTGTTAGCCAAATCTGCAAATTCACAAGGAACTGTCATTGTGCAGATCTAAGATTTACAACTAAGGGAATGCATCATTGCGGTAAAGATTATCTTTATTTTTTGTTCTTTTTGTTTTTAATCACAGATAAGCGAATATAAGGACACACACACATCATTCATTCAAAGGAGACTGGTGGATGAGGCTTCGAATTGATGCTTATTAGTTGAAGTGGTAGTGTGGATTGTACTGTGGAATGAACTGTTTCTGGACATAACTTTATTCGTTAATCAAATGTTCACTAATTTCAGTGATTAATGTTGAGATTGTGCCTCAAAAGTTTTTCAGCTCTTAAAACTGAGCACCAAAACCAACGACACCCTGACATGAAATAAAAGTACAAACTGATACAGTTTCAGAAAGTTAGGACAAGGCACTTAGTGGACATGTTAATATATGATAGCTACAAAAAGTGATACTGGATACAACTCAATATTGTTTGTCGTGCATTGATGGATGATCTAGATCTGTAAAAAATGGAGGGTGGTTAGGGAGAGTGAGGCCACTGTGACTTCCTAGTAGCTTCGATGATGGGTAACATCCCTGTTACTCCCAGTTTCTCAGTTGTTTCTGACTCCTCTCATTAAAATCAAATCATTTCAACCTTGTCCTCTCTCTCTCTCTCTCTTTCTCTCTCTCAATGTTTGTGTGTGTGTTCTTATAAGGGTCTGGTGGACATAGTGCTTTCTGGAGGGCGCTTTCAATCAGCTGACGAGATAGATGCTCTGATATGGGTTCTGGTGACTGGATCTGTCTTTCCGCTTTAAAATACATACACTACATAGCTGGGTTTGTGCCCATAGATTTTGATTTCTGATTTTGTTTTATGAAATTTTGGTGAATTCGAGTTTTTCTTCCACAGTGAAAAGGGTGTGGCCATGAGTGGTATCAATTTTGAGCAAGAGTTTTTAGAGAATGGGTGGTTTGGTGATTTGGCTCGTTGCTGCTTTTGAGTTGATGGTTCAGGTCTCATTGCCTACAACCTTAACGGATCTTTGCGTGGATGCAATTTTGGTGCTTCATTTACGATATATTGATAAATTTGGTGCCGAAGACCTGTAGTAAATAAATATGAAATAAGGATTATGGCCTTAGGGAGTAGGTAGATAGGACACCCACTCTAGGAATGAGACTTGTTTGCACGAGTAAAGGTGTGGTTACCTAAGCAATCTTGCTGGGCATAAAATCGTATGGATGTAGATATGTTGCACTCCCTCTGTCCTAAAATAACTGTCATGCCTATTGACTTTACACGGGTTTTAAGAAAGTATTTGACTCCAAGTACTTTTCCTTTAATAACCCCTTAAGTTATCTTCTAGTGGTGGCAAATCAATGGGCTCATTTCTTTTTCTCTCACCATTAATAAGGGTATATAGACTTTTGGTTTTGAAAAACTTTTAACAATGGAAAGGATACACTTATTTTGGGACGCCCCAAAATAGAATAGGAAACACTTATTTTGGGACGTCCCAAAATAGAATAGGGGACACTTATTTTGGGACAGAGGGAGTGTATGTTATTGCAATTATAGCGGGTTGCCTGAACTTTTATACAAAGGGGTGTTATGTTACGGGGTGTGCAGCTTAGAATTAATCTTTTGTCTTTCCTGTTTAATGATAGTCTCCCATTCCTCCCTGCCCCAACACGATCTGAATGGTATTTTATGCAAGACGTATGATATTCTCCAAAAGTATTGTATGGCTTTAAAATAACGACTCTAACGAGGAAGAGACGGAGTATCTTTAAAAAGGGAATATGGCTGATGTCTAAAACAATTGTGGTGGTTGACAAAGTAGTAGAGTTTTAGTTGTTGTATATCCATTGGGGAATTGTCTTTCAGTTAACATAATGCTTTCTTCTACGACCTAACCTATACATTCAATCAAATTGCAGGCAGCAAAGGCGACGAGAGGTGGAGGAACGAAGGTCGAGTGATAAGAAGCTAGATAGAAGATCGTGACCTACTCATACCTTTATAGTGAGTTGTCGAGCCATCCAACACGAAGATGGATGGATTGGCGATAAACATACAACTTGAGCTTGTACACTAATTTTCACTTGCATCCTATAGAGATGGTGAAATGAAAATGTAAAAATAGTTGTCCAGAAAAAAGTGATCTTCCAAGTCATGCAATATCTATTTTCTCAACTTGTTGAGTGTCAACCTATCAACAAGGATAGAATATAATCAATTGGTGGAAATGAAACAAAAGATAAAAGTTACTTTCTGACTTCTGTCATCTGTGTATACTCCATTCTCAAATCAGGTATTTTTTTTTTTTTTAATGAAAATTAACAAAGCTGAGTTTTAATTAATTTTAATATTTCATCCATCTCAAAACGAGTGTTTATTTTTGGAAGGAAGGGAGTTGTACTTGTACATAAATACTTAAAAGTGTTCACATTAATGAATTATTGGCAACACAGGACCAAAGTCTAGATTGCCAGTAGGTTTGTGCTGATTATAACAAACAGAATAAAACCTGGGTTAGTGGCAGTCAATCATATTTCAGGAGAAAGATGAAAATTGAGACTTTTTAATCTCATCAAATAGAGTATGCTCTCTGCCTTCTTTCAAGGCAAAGGGTGTACCGCGCTTTACACTCAGCCCGCCTAAGCATAGTTCTTAATAATGTAGTGTACCAATTAGTACCGGTGACTACTTATCAAAAGCCGCGGGGGGGGGGGTGTGAAATGGCATTTTGAATATCTACGGGTGAATCTTGCAGTCAAGCTTGATCCCTCCCTACTTATAGTTGAAGAACCTGTTTTTGATGATATGTATGTTTGAACAACAAAGATATGTATATTTTTTTTTATTTAAAAAAATGAGCGTAATATTTAACAACTAGTTTTATCACTATGATTACAATTTTACTTTATAAATGCACATACACCTCACAACCGAATGATCAATAGATGAGACAAACGCACTTTCAACTACCCTGCTGGATAGCATACTCAAAAGAATTACTTTTTACAAATCCTTAGCTATCCAAACTAATCCTTAGTCTATTTGGTAGAGAATGGTTGTTAAGGAAAAAAAATAACCTTTTTTTATTACTATATGTTTTTTTTTTTCCCATAATGCAACACCTTTAACCAAGACTTTTATTACTAGTCAAAATCATCCTTCAATATAATACCAATATAAATCTTCGCCGAAAGAGAATCACATGAAAAGAAAAACTCACAAAAAGTGATGGACCATCCTTATTATTAATAAATACTTTTTTGGGTTAATGACAGACTCAGTACCGCGATGAATTTTTACGTGGAGCAATCTATTTAGTAAAATATTTTGCGTTCGACTCTTACTAGGTACAGATTTCCTTGGGCGAGCGCAAGCTTAGTACCGTGAGCAAAGATTAAATTCAGACCAAGTGTAGATTGGGAGCAAGGACTAAAAAGTTTGACTTGTAAAATGAGATTATTTTCTTGAAAAGAAAAAAAGTAGTACTCTCTCTGTCCCTAAATTATTATCTTGCTATTCTTTTTTATCCGTCTCAAAATACTCCCTCCGTCCTAGATAAATGTTCCTAGTGGATAAAACACATGAATTGAGAAAAATAATTAATGATGTGCTGTAAAATATGTTCTGACCATAATACCCATGAATATTAATTGAGTTTAACTACTTTAAATGATTGAGTTTGTTTGAGATGTGTTATATTAAATGAAGCTTTAAGGTATATTAGGAAGAATGTTAGAGAATATGTAGATCAAAAGTCTTTAGGAACATTACTTGGGACATCCCAAAATAGAAAGTAAAAACATTTATCTGGGACGGAGGGAGTAATTGTCTTATTTGAAAACTTTCCTTTTTAGGATATTATTTTTATCATTTTACCCTTACTTTTTTTTCCCTATTTTAATTATGAACTACATACACATAGGTATTAAAGAAAATTACACATTATACTAATATTAATAATCAGGTCAATTATTTTTTTTTTATCCGTGTGCCAGATCAAACAAGATAATAATTAAGGAACAGAAAGAATATTATTTTGGGTTTGAAGGCTGATAAGAATGAAACTCGTCCCAATAAACCCTAAAGGACAAATTAGTTGAAAAGTTGCATTTTACATTGAAGTCATTCCTTCCTCATCCCTTTGCTAAATCAATGGGGATTAGGTCTATTTCTTCCAAATGACCTCCTCTGAGAAAATCATTTTCCCTCCGTGTTCTCTTTATTGTAAAATTTGATTCAAAACTAGAGTACCTTCTCGTTCATTTTGAGAGTTTTGATATTACTACCTCTGTTTTAAAATAATTATTGTTTTAGCAATTTATACACAGATTAAATTTTTTTAAAAAAAGACTGATCTATTTTTATTAAAGTTCAATTATTATAGGCAAGTTATAAGAGTACTTTTTCTCTTTTTTTTATCAATTCTCTTTAATGAGAATAATAAATAATGGTAAATTTGGTAAAATAAGACAAATATTTCTTGAAATTCTATAACTATAATTATTTTAAAACAAAATTTTTTTATTAAAATAATAATTATTTTGGGACAGAGGTAGTAATATTCTTCCATGGGTTTCTTAAGAACATTCCAAACTGGAATTTGTTTGGAATTGCCAATTTCCATCTACTATATCCACAGCAAAAGTTGAAAAAGTGAAAAAGCGAGAAAGACATTTTGTTACAAAACGCTGGGGACCCTATATTGACTTTAGACCTTAAGTTTATACTCTTAGAGCAACTCCAACCGGTCTCACAATCCTCATTTTGGGGTTTTTTCTCTCTCCAACTCATACCCCTATACCTATGCCAAACTTAGGATAATGAATAATGCTACCCCAAATTTAGTAAGGGATACTAAACATTGCACCCAAATGTGCTAAACATTGCACCTAAATATACTAAATTACTATACTACCCTTGAACTAAAAAAAATTTAAAAAATAAAAACTAACCTAACCCCCCAACTCAACCCTTAATCTGCCTCACCCGGCCCTCTCAGCGCACTCTCTCGTTCTCTCATTATCTCAACAGCCCACTCTCTCTCATTATCTTTTACATTTCTTACATATCTCTCACATTTCTCCACTATTTTACTCAAAGAAAAAAGGTATGTTTATTTATAATTTTTGTAATTTTCTATTAATTGTTAATTGTTTTAACTAATTAAATTGGAAAAAACTGAATTTTTTTTTTTTGAATTCACAGACAGAGCCGGGCTGGCTGTTTTCAAATAAAATCGGACCGACTATATTTAAATATAACCAGGCCGGCTATATTTAAATAAAACCGGGCGGCCTCCCTTTTTTTTTTTGGAATAGAAATGATATTCCTTTGGTCCACTTTTTATAGTATACTACATTATTGATTATTAACTTTTTAAAATGCTATATTTTTGTTAGATTAAACTTTATAAAACATAAATAAAAACCCCTAAACCCAAAACTCTAAATCCTAACCCAAAAACCTCAAAACCCTAAACACTAAATCACAAGTCCCAAGTCCAAAAGATCGTCAAGCCAACGCTCCTCATTACCATACTGAAATAGGGCAATGACTCTGAACCCACAATTTCCATCTCCCTTCACATTTACATAATCATCAATGAAGTCATGAATGAAGGATGGTATTTGATTTGCGAATGAAAATGAATTACCCGTACTATGCATCGATGGAGAACGACCTCGACCTCGACCTCGACCGGAGATGGACATTGGGTCACTCTTTGGCCGAGTGGAGTAGGTCCTATCTACGTGCTCCCAGCCTAACAACTCCCTTTTAGTTGAGTTTTCCCTCGGACGTCCTTTGTGAGGCTCGTGTTTAGGTGTACCTGTTGTCGCCGCATGAGAATGAAAGTATGCGTGGAATTGGCTGGCATAATGCTGCTTTCTGTCTTCAGGCTTCTTTTTTGTATCATACATAAGGTTGTTGGGCAATTCATCTGCCACAGAGTAGCTCCCATCCGGTTCATCAAATATTTCTCCCTCTATTTGTATAGTCCTCCATAACACGTGAATACCGTGGGGATCAATCGGTAGATTAGCGGTCTCCAACAAATTCATTTCATGTGCACACGGTAAGCCATGTGTTAGTCTGAACGAACAGCCACATTTTTCAGCATCAGTACCAATATTCTTTTTCTGACCCCGTACGTCAACCTCTTCTATAAGCAGTTGAATACAATGGTGTGAGACTTTACCTCTCAAGTTAAAAAACAATAACCTATCTCATGTCAAATCAAAGTTCCTTGCCCTTTCAAATGTAGTCTTGATCTCATTGAATTGGAGCTCGATCAAGTCATGGATCTGCAGGACTAAACTATCCAAACTGTTTGCCGATGTTTTTAACCAACTCTTTAACATCCCATGTGCACTCTCCACTCTGTTCTAAGACATCACATAAAAAATTATTAGATCAATGTAAAATTGGATTTCTTAAACCATTAAATTAAAGATAAATGTAAAACTAGTAACTGTTGGTAGTTTGTGTTCCAAAATGCATGTAATTTTTGGTCCAAGCATTGACAAATCGATCTCTGTACGACTCCAACCATTTCTTCTTCACGTAAGTGACTTGAGGTGGGATCCATTTCCAAGCCTTTTCCATCTGAGCCAACATAAGCTGATATTCCTCCTCAGTATTTGCGTGCACTATCCTTTGCCATCTTGAACTAAATGCTTTGGTAAATCTTTTATTTTTCATCAGCTGTACCAAATATTTTTTCACGTTCTTCGATATGTGTCGCCTGCATAAAAGATGTTTTGACTCGGGAAAACGAAATTCAATAGCACTCATTAAAGACAGTTCTCGATCAGTAACTATCACATCAGGAGCCGCTGCTCTATAAAACATCATCCGCAGCTGCGACATTGCCCAATAGAAGCTTGTTTTCTTCTCATTTCTTAAGAAGGCGAATGCCACGTGATAATTTTTTTCCGTCGATGTAATCCCAATGATCTTCAACATAGGCATATCATATTTGTTTTTCTGATACGTACAATCCATACACAAAACATACGGATATAACGTGAGCAGCTCTTGTGCCTTCGAGTGAGCAAACATGACATCGCCCAAAATGTTTGTCCCCTCCACGTGCCTAAACCATGTCTGGTATCCCAAATTCTTTAACAAATAAAAAAAATACTGCATCTTTGTCATGTTACCCATTTTATTAATTCGTGTCTTCTGTTGGGCATTTTGTACCTGTGAACATTAAATAAAATTTACGTCAATAATGAATCTAAAAAAATGTTATCAATTATTTAAACATATTTCTCACTAAACACATTGATTTCTGTACCTGTCTCAAATTGCTGCAGTTTTTCGGATTTTCTTTCTTTATGGCGTTTAGTATCTGTTTCCCCTTTATGTTTGCATGACTTAATTCTTTGATCATACCAAATTCTTTCTCAGTAAACGCCGTCTCAGATCTATGCCACTGGTGATAATCCGACAATGGATGGTTGTGTTTGCCCTTCTTTTTTTTAATGATCACGTTCCACTTACCAAGGATATTTTCCACAGCTATTACTTCAAACGGGCATTCTATTTTTTTTGTGCCTCTCAAATTTCGGTCCGCTTCGTCCAACTCTCCGCCATATTTGTAAACCCCACCCCTCTCACATCCAAACCACAACCTTTTACATTCGTCCGCTCTTGTTTTCTGCCTTGAATTCTTGAAGTACATATTCTGTTCTTTTCCTATTGCTCTAATCTAAACTTCAACTTCTTCTCGACAGGCAAACACGTCATCAGTCGCAAAAAAAGAGATACATCAGGGAAATGTTCCGTATCATCATTAACGATGTGAATATCCTGCAAATAATAATGTAACATTAAAAAAAAAATTGTCTATGTATTGAATTAAAGTATGTTACTTCATTTGTATATAGTGTAATTATATTTAACATAAAAAAACAAAAACAAAAAAAATAATAAATAACCAACACAATTTTATTTACAAAAAAAAAAAAAAAATTGAAGCAAGGCAGGGCCGGGCCGGCGTTAATGACTATAGCCGGACCGGCTATTTAACAAAAGGGTCGGGCCGACTTTTTGTTATATAGCCGGGCCGGCTATAGTCATTAATGCCGGGCAGGTTTTTGTCGATTGGGCCGGAACGACTATAATTAAAATGGCCGGGCCGGCTATATTTGTCCGTGAAAAAACCCTGAATTAAATGAAATACATTAAAATAAATTAAAAAATGTACCGTAAAATAGCTATCTGCGGTAAAATTACCATTATTGTTGTAATCCATATCTCCGTATATAAAGATTTAGATTGGAATTATTAGAGGGAGAAAGTGAGAATGAGAGTGAATGTGAGAGTGTGAGAGTTAAAAGTGAAAGTGAGAGTGAAAGGTGAGAAGTAAAGAGTGAGAAGTGAGTTTTATATTTTATTTAGCTTAGTTTGTTTTTGTAAGTAAACAGTACATTACATAAGTCCTTCGTTAAATTTTTCTGAACAAGTAAACAGTACATTAAATCTAACTGCACCAATATATTTATTAAGAACTCTAATCTTTTTTATCTCTAATACTAATTAAGGGTAACTTTGTCATATTTAAAAAAATTTCATTAAAAAGGTGCGTTGCTTAGCGCAATTGGGTGCGTCATTTAGCGCCCATGATTTAGTATTGATAGCACCCATGGTATATTTTATTTTTAATTAATTATTAAATACTTAAAATGATTAAATACTTAAAATTATTAATAATATAATATTTTTAATTTAAATATATTTTAAACTAATAAATATATAATATAAATAATTAATAACTAAATATTAATAATATTATTTATTTTAAATTATTAAACATTATAAATTCAATAATTTATAATTAATTTACCTTTTGTCAATTATTTTGTATATATTGTATACAAATAAAAAAATAAATTATTACTGTACTAAATTATATAGAAAACGTAATTTCACATTTAAACTAAAAAAATGCATAGTATAAAAATTATTAGAACATTATAAAACTTTAAATTACATACATATAAAAAACATAATTTTTTTTAAAAATATTAGTAATGATGTAAATAATATTATAAACATAAAATTATTAAATATACTAAAATTATTAATTGTGCAATCTTAAAAAATTATTATTTAAAAGGTTAATAGCAAATTAATATACATGTTGATAAATAAATTAAGATAAATAAAAATAGAATATAAAAATATTTTTTGAATATTCTTTTTGGGATAAAATTTGAGATTGTAGGTTGAAGTTGGAATAATGTTTGATATTGAAATGGATCAAATTTTGGGTAATTTTTAACCAAATTTGGGTTGTGGGTCGGAGATGCTCTTATGCTTATGATTTTGACCATTTGATAGGTACCGTACCAATACCAATTTTAGGTACACCTTAGCTAATACCTCTAAAAATAAGAGTAATGCTATGAGTTATTAAATAAGTACTACCTCTTTTTAAATAAGTACTACCTCTGTTTCAAAATAATTATCGTTTTTACTAATTTGGAAACAGTTAAAGCTATTCGGTAAGGGGTGCCGAACACCACTATGAATCTTTGGTCACATAATGCCAAACAGTTTCAAATAAGAAAAAAAAAAACTAATAAGTACAGATTTTAAGGAGGAAGAATGTGGGGAAGCTTCAACATAAATTTGTTAAAAAAATGAGAAAAAAAAGAAAAAAGATAACTAGTAAAACGGAGGAACAATACGGGGACTCACTTTTGAAACCATGGAAGACAACTTTTTAGATTGATGAACAGTGATGGGGGAGATTTGCCGGAGAAAGAAGTGATGAATAGTGATGGGGAGATGAAGAAAGATGGGGGGTGATGCTGGGGGAGGAGGGGATGAACAGTGATGGGGGAGATGAAGAGAGGTGGGGAGTGGGAAGGGGGGGGGAGTGTGATGCTGGGAGGGATTGATTTTTGGATTGATTTTGGAAAAAATGTAAGAGGAGATACAATAGGGAAATGGGGGGGGGGTTGTAATTAGGTTTTTGGAGGGTTGAAAATATAAAGGGATATGTATTTAGTAAAGGGGTGTATTAGGAAGATTTGAGGGGTGCGAATAGCAACTCTCTTTATTTTATGCGTGCAAATTAGTTACCGTTAGGAATTATTGTTATTAGATAGATATCGATGATAACATTTGTATAGGACTCGTGCCGGACCGACCCTCATCTATGGTTAGGTGGATGACGGACATGGGCTCCCAATTTTTTGGTGGGGGCCCCAAACTTGTTTAGAAAAGTAGGTATTATTGGAGACAGATGAACAAAGGGAGACAAACGATCACGCCGACTCTTCCAATACTTTGATTGCCTTAATGGCTTCGAGTTCAGGGAAGATTAACATTTATCGTTTACATCACAACACACGAACTCTCTCCATTTCTCTCTACTCTCGTCTCTCTCTTCGATTTCTCCAATAATCAGATTCCTTTATTCGATTAAGCCATTAAGGTAATACATATGTCATTAATTCCCAATTTTCAATTTTAATTTGCGGCAGACAAGATATTTTCAAGGTGATGGATGGCTTCTCAAGTGAACGAAATTTTTGAACTGAAATTCAATGTATTTATTGAGATTTGTAAAAAAAAAAAAGTATTTTTTGTTAAATGCAATAAGAAATATATTTTGAAGTATAAAGTTTTTATTATAGACGTTCACATTTGCGTTATTAACAATTCATAATGGGCTGTTTGATAACTAAGATAAATGACCAGATATGATAGATAACACCAAAGAAAGATGTATGACAAGCTCTTGCACTCGGGATTATTAATCCTCACTACCCGGATAAAAGACTTAATCCCCTCATTATTAATACTCGCGGAAGGGTGCTATTATTAATAATAATGTTAATTCTTATCTGGCTACCAAACGATTCCTAGGACTCTTATTTGTTCCTTCGCCCTGGGCTTATAAAATGTCAGGAACGACCATTAGCGTGAAGCTCCCAATTGTTACTTTCTTAGTAATCATGTAAAGGTATTCGTTGGGGTAGCTTTTCAAGACCAGTCCAACTATGCTAGAAGAATGGTATGAAGGACCATATATCGATCCTTGATACCACGTAACAATAACTAGCCAAGCTATCCCAAGGGGATTTAGTTGGCAATGCCTCTGAAATTTACTTGGTCTTTAATGGATTTTCCTTCTCATGGTTTAAGGGAAGAAAAATGGACGTAGGAGAAAAGTTTGCTCCAATTGAACACACACACACACACACACACACACTATTTTTAGCAATATTTTGAATGGTACAGGAAGATGATGTAATAGCTCTATAAGTTAAATTTACATCCCACAGCTTTGGAGATCAGTTAGCCCCATCCATGTTTGGTGCAAGAGCGCTGGTTAGTGAGCTATTATGCATGAGGGTAGAGAAATTCCTAATTTTTTTACATGGAAAATATTGCGTGATTAGTTATAAAAATTAACGGTTTAACTAACCTAAATGCACATTATAAGAACTTAGAAATAATAAGTTTTGTCTCAATAATCACTGACCTACACGTTCTAATGTCACAAGAATAGTTATCGAGACAAAATATAATTTTCTTCCTCGTGTTTATCATGTACTATAAGAATGGATGTTACTCACCTCTTACGCATTTTTTGAAAAGTGTACAAAATACTCTTACATTCTATTAATTATAGAAACTGCCCTTTTAGCACTGTTAGTATCCTTTACATAACTTAAATGTCCTTTTATATAAGATCTTTCCAAATAAATCTAACTTAATAATATATTTTCGATGATTGTCTATGAGTTTTTATTGTATTTAACTGATCTTCTTAAATAATAATTAAATAATATACTAAAGAATATATGTATGAAAGAATAATTAGAGCGAGTTTGTTTAATTTTTATGTTACTAGCATTATTTTCCATCTTCTTCTAAAAATTCAATGGTGATTGATGTTATTCAAACTAGAAATGCACTTGTGCGATGCACGGTCATTATTGATAAAATTTAAATTATATAATAACTTTATTGATAAAAATGTAAGTAAATAATTGTAATGTATAGATTATGAGTTCGATATTATAAAATGAAACAAATAATTAAAAGGTAAAGATTATGGAAAAGTAAAATTAATAGTAGAGAATCACATAAATAATTAAAAATAGGGTAATGATACACATAGTAAAAAATTGATCATGAATTTTAAAGCTCACACATGTACACAAGGAGATCACTCTCTTCTCCCTCTCTCTCTAACCAAAATACTTGGATTTCCTTGTGCCACATGTGTGGGCTTTAAAATTCATGATCAATTTTTCACTATAGGGTCGTTTGGTAGAGAGATAAATAGGGGGATAACACTAAATTATCAATATTCTTTATTTGGTAACTTTTTTTTATCAAGGATAAAAATATCCAAATTATCCGGATAACCCCTTATCAGGGATTAAATAATACCTCCCCCCCTGTTATAATTTAATCTCGAATAAATAAAAACTGAGACTATTATTTATTCCTAAATTGCCCTCCCAGTCTCCCTCCTCCCTCCCAGCCTCCCCCCTTCCTCCTCCCTCTTCCCCGCCACCCCCTCTCTCCTCAACCCACCCTTTTTTTTTAGTACCGTCCTCCCTCTCTCATTCACCCTCCCTCCTCCCTCCTCCACAACTCCTCCCACCCAACCAACCAACATTTTTTTCTTTTTCATTTCTTAATTTTTATATTACTATATTATGTATAAATTTATTTAAACGTACAATACATATACATATTCATTTTTTAAAATAAACTAAATATATTAATATCTTTTTCAAGGTTGAGATTAAAAAGAACTTTAAAATTTATAAATTTGCAATTTTATTATCCTTATATACTTTATAATAATTATAAATAGCTAGGTTTATCTAATTTATAAAAATATTAATGTTGCATTAAACAATGGAATTAACTATATTATACATAAAAATGCAGACAATAGTAGTTCGGAGAAAAAAACTCAAGTGAGATAAGCTTGAGTCATCATTTAATCAACCTAATTTATAAGGGTGTTTTTGAAAAAATAACGTAATACTAAAATTAATTTGGGCTACCAAACTTCAAATTAGATAACTAGCAGAATAAATTAATCTTATCCGTAATCTACCAAACATAAGATAACTCTATAACCGAGATAAAATAATCTCGGTTAAAATAATATATGTTATAGTATTAATTAATGTTATCCTGACTTTTCTACCAAACGACTCCTATGTGTATTATTATCCATAAAAATATTATGAATTTTGGAATACTTCATTAAATACAACATTGGTCATTGTTGTCATCGAAAAATACTAGGTGTACAACTATTTCTACAACTATTGGCACAACTAAATCTTAATGAAAGACAAAAGTGTTTTGGAAAAAGACAAACCCTTCATTTAGGACAAAACCAAGAGGAACACCATATATATACATATATATATATATATATATATATATATATATATATATATATATATATATATATATATGTGGAAGTATTTAATGGTTACTTTTTTATTTAACCATCAATGGTTACTCTCATTATCAACCATTGGATCAAAAATTAAAGGTTGAGATTTAGTGCATTAAATGACTCACCTACTTGCATTAATTGCATTTTCCAACTAACCATTAAATCTCAACCTTTAATTTTTGATCCAATGGTTGATAATGAGAGTAACCATTGATGGTTAAATAAAAGAGTAACCATTAAATACTCCCCCGTATATGTATATATGTATGTATGTATGTATGCATTAGGACAACCAAACGCTTCATTTAGGGTTTTCACATCTGCCGTTTATTCCAATCCTTTCAGGTTCTCCCAAACATTCTAGAAAAAACACTTCATTTTCCCTAATTTTTTCTTGAGTAATACTATGGGTACCTAAAGAGTACCAAATTTTTTGTATCAAATGATGTGTCAGCTGATGTGATGCATTAATTATGATTTTTAATTTTTTTTTGTACCACATCGCCTTATACATCATTTGGTGCAAAAAATTTGGTACTCTTTAGGTACCCATAGCATTACTCTTTTTTCTTTCAATGACTCTTCGTTTCTCAATTGAACGGAAATGGTTTCCTTGGAAAATTTGTTTGAGCTGAAATTCAAACAATTTTTTTATTATTATTTCAATTTTTTATGCTTTTATTTACCTTTTTTTTCAAATTTACGTTTAGGGCGATTCAAAATATGCTTAATTAGATTTTTCAAGTATATTATTTTACAAACGGGTTTGGTGATAGGAAAAGCAAAATTTTAAGATTTTTAGTTATTTGCAAAAAAAAATAGTCTGATGATTAAGTTTTTTGAACATTTTTTGTTAAAAAGAAATGATCTATAAGATCTCAATTTTTAACCTGTAGACGATTCTTACATGTAATTTTGGAGTTCACAAATGTATTTTTTCAATTTGTTTTCAGACTTATTTCCTTTTAAAAATTAATTAGTAATTATACATAGCAAATTATATAAAGGAGCAAGTGTTAAGTTTACAATGATAATTTTACTTTTTTAAAAATTTGCTTAATACTCCAAAAATTTAATAAATAAAAGAATATAGTAAATATAAATTTATTTAATGTACATGTAATAAAAATATATGGGTCATAAAGAAAAAGATTAAAAAAAAAAAAAAATGTAGCTCCTTCTTGAGCTCACTTTCCTCTTCCCCTGCTTCTTCACCACCCGTCAATCTAATCAGCCCTTTCTCTCATCAAACTCATATGCATGTTTGAACTAATTAACAGATTCATATCCTTTGGCAAGATTGCATAGGCACAAATTAAGAATATTACTTATCAGTTCTTCTTTCTCTACTTCTTCCACATTCGTCTCAATCATCTAACCCACATAAATATGAACCATTCAAGAGATCATCTCCTTAATTTATCAACACCCACTCCTGGTCGTAGTGTGTATAGTATCCCTACATATTAATCCAAGAATTCATCCAACAAAGCAATTTGATTTTTAATTTTTACATAATTCTTCAACCTCTACTCCCCAAAGGTAAATATATCAGAAATTTGAGTTTCTTCTTTCCTCACACAGACAATCACACAATTTAACCGTTTAGTTTCTTTGATTTTTGGACACAGGAAGGAGAACGATCCGTTAAAGCCGAAGAATGTGTAAACACAAAGGGACAGTAAACACTTGGTTTTTGTAAACGAATAAATCATGTTATTTATACTGATTTTAGAAGATAAATTTTAATTAATTATTTAATTTCCCATGCAATGTTTTGTCTCCCTAGGGAGTACAGATTCATTTATGATCAATGTAATACTAGTACATCCATATGTTATTAACAATTCAAAAAAAAATGAAGCCTTTTTTAGGAAAATCTAAAAGTGATATAATCTTAACAAAGTCAGGTGTTAGCCTTAGCTCAAAGGAGTATTTTGGACTCAAGACTCGTATGTACGCTACGGTCGCTACTCATATTTTGGACCAAGTCTGGTGTTAGTCTTGGCCGTTCAAACATAAGTAAAACACAATGCCATAACAACATTTCTTATCAAAATCCAAAGCACAATTCTGTTTTCGTCCAATGTTATTGTAACAGGACTACAAATTAAAGAGCTATTCCAGTACTCTCCAGCAGTTGAAGCGACAAAGCATTAACTTAATCCACACTTTCATTATGAAAAATAGCACCAAAAAAAAAAACATAATTATGGACATAACTTCAATAATGATGAGATATCACTAAATAGGAAGCCTCAGCCACTTTGTACTAGGCCTGTCAATGTATCGAATTTTGGCCCGAATCCAATGCAATTTTTTAGATATGAATTTATATAATGGTCAAATAATCCGAATCTGATAATCTTTTTACTTAGTAGATTAGATATGAATTTACTTATATATTCGATCTGTTAAGAACTCGATATGATCCGAAAATAACGTATTTATCATTATACACATGCATAGTATATCTGTATATACACTAATAATGAATATATATTGGTAGTGATATAATTTTTATTTTATTTTATTCATAAAATTTCATTAACGAGAATTTCGGGTCGGATCATATATTTTTTTAGATATATCAACTAGTAACGGATTCAGATATGGATTGTTAAACATATGATTAGTCGGATTATCGGATCGGATCGGGTTGACAAAATAAAATTTTGGATTGGATTCGTATATACCTATATTCGGTGCATATCTGATCTATTGACTGGCCTAGTTTGTACCCTAAATAATGATGAGATATCACCTTTATCCAACTTATCCTATCATCCCTTGAATTTATCAAATGTGATTGGACTCTCAACATTTTAGGAAGAATAATGTTATATGCACCTAAAGTGTGTACTAAATATACATCAAAATTTTAATTGGTACCCTCTGATTGGTTAACCCAATCATAGTACCAAGCGACTATCCCAAAAATTTGCAAGAACTCCAATAGTTGCAAACGTCAGACACCACCAACTTTGTTGTTTGAATACAACACAAATATTAATAAATAGTGCAAGTTAAATCTTAAAGGTGCGGTTCAATTAGGGTGTAAGTTCAAACCGCTGAATCGTGAAATTGAACCGAATCAAATTAAATTGAGCGGTTTGGTTTGGTTTTAGATTAGGGCGGTTTGGTCCCGGTTTGAAAATTTTATAAACCAGTCGGTTCCGTTTGGCTTGTAGAACCGAATCAAACCAAACCTATATATATATATATATATATATATATATATATATAGTATTCTTGTTATTAATAATCGTTCAATTTGTCTTGAAAATTTTGAACTGTTGGCTGAGATTTAAAAAATTCTAAAAGTAAAAATGGTAATATCACGCCTTGGTCTCTCAACTCTCTCTTTTTCTCGCATCTCAACGCAATGTTGAGTCTCAGATCACCATTGGTTCACTGTTTTTCCTCTTACCTCGCCGGCGCTCTCTCCATTTTACCTCTTTGACATTCTTTCTCACATCTCGTAAAACCAAAATTTTCTCTCAACCATTAGAAGATTTATCTCGACCTCAACAAAATTAGTTTCAAATTTCATTTTCTTTTTCAATATTTAAAAATTGACCTTGTCTTTTTTTTTTCTCAATAACTCATCAGTGGTTTTGAAAAAAATTTCTTTGAACCATAAAATCGAACCGAACCAAACCAAACTAAATGGTTTGCGCCTCAGGCGGTTTGGTTCGGTTTGAATAAAATGAAATCAGTAGGAGGCGGTTCGGTTCATGATTTTGGCCTAAACTGAACCAAACCGAACAATTGACACCCATAGGTTCAATTGTAAGTTATCACAAATAGTTTAGGCATCTCCATGTCATAAAAGAATCTGTAGGTTCACTCAACGCAAATAGTAAGGCTAAAGGGAGGGGGTGAATAGCCTTATAAAATCTTTTTGATAAGTTTTATAATCTTTTTAAACTTTGGCAGTGGAATAATGATTTTAATAAAAACAATTAACTAAACATTGAAAGTGTATTAGTTAAGAGTTTGACTAATGAACAGTTTGATGACTCAACTGAAGTGATGAGACAAAGGCCGACTGAAACTTTAAGTAATGAAGTGCTTAAAGCTTTAGTCAGTTTTGTCAAGAAGGCAAGCAGTAATGAACACAGTATGTAAAGTGGTTCACAGTATGAAAACTGTTATGTCCACTACCTTGTTGGTCAAACTTAGATTTTTGAAGTGCATTAATTATTAATAATCTAGATGATCACTAATGGATCAGTATACAACAAGGATCTGTGAAATTTATGGAGATTGTGTGTTACAAGGAACAAAACAATCTCGTGTGTTACAATCAATGATCTCTTAATAACTAAGTAGTTGAGAGAGATTCAAACAATGATTAAACTAAAGGCAGATACAAAGATTTGAAAGTAAAGCAATAAGAGATCGGTTCGTGATTTTGGCCTAAATTGAACCATACCGAATCATTTACACCCCTAGGTTCAATTATAAGTTATCACAAACAGTTCAGGCATCTCTATGTCATAAAAGAATCTGTAGGTTCACTCAAAGCAAATAGTAAGGCTAAAAGGGGGGGGGGGTGAATAGCCTTATAAAATCTTTTTCATAAATTTTAAAAAAAATTTAAACTTTGGCAACGGAATAATAATTTTAATAAAAACAATCAACTAAACAATGAAAGTGTTTAGTTAAGAGTTTGACTAATGAATAATTCGATGACTCATCTGAAGTTATGAGACAAAGGCTGAAGCTTTAAGTAATGAAGTGCTTAAAGCTTTGGTCAGTTTTGTCAAGAAGGCAAGCAGTAATGAATACAGTATGTAAAGTGGTTCACAATATGAAAACTGCTATTTACACTACCAAGTTGGTCAAACTTGGATTTTTGAAGTGCACTAATTATTAATAATTTAGATTATCATTAATGGATCAGTGTACAACAAGGACCTGTAAAATTTATGGAGATTGTATGTTACAAGTAACAAAACAATATTGTGTGTTATAATCAATGATCTTTCAATAACTAAGTATTCTGGGAGAGATTCAAACAATGATTGAATTAAAGGCAGATATAAAGATTTGAAAGTAAAACAATAAAAGATTTGAGTAAATCTGCTTTAAATGAAGCTTCAAATATTCTTTAAGTTTTATGATTGCTTTGAATGCTTGAAAGCTTCGAATGTTGAGGTCACCGTTTTTCAATGTATCTCCGGCTTTAAATAGGCAGGGATAGAAAAGTTACCGTTGGACACATTTGAATATTTTTGACCTTGCATTTAATGTTCTGATGTAGAGCAGGTCAAGGACAGTGAACAACTATTCCTCTAACCTTGAATTATCACAGAAGAAGTAGGTAGTACCTGTCATTTCATTCTGAAATACAACCAAAAGGCTAGGAATAAAAAGTTTGTCAGGATACTCATTTAATGAAAAGTAAAAAACATGTTTGAAAACAACACGTTAAGTACTGACACAAATTCAAAATAATTTCGATAGCTTATCATGGAAGCTTCTGTTTAAGGATAAGTAGACTTTAAAGAAATAAGACGAGCATATAGAAGTCTACTGTCCTTATGCCCATACATCAATGACTGACTTGAAAAATATCTAAATTTTAATCAGTCACTTGCTATCGGCTGAATTAACTTGACTGATAACTAAAAGTCTATCAGGTCAGCAGCCAATATAAAATGTCAGTTAATGTGATTAGTTATCGTTGTTTGACAAGGATGACTGATTATTTGAAATATATACTGTCATCAACAAGGTTGGAATGATTGGTCATGTGATTAGCTATTTTTAGTTAAAAAATTGCTGGTCACTTGGTCAGCCAACAACAAATGTAAAGCTTGACTGAGGATTCTAAAAAAATAGAATGAGTTTAAATAAATCATGGGAAAGACCAACAGAATCAAATTTGGAACTACTCTAAAACTATTAAATGGCTGACCATAGCGGTTTGGGGCTAGTAATAGCGAGTGATGGCCCTAACGAGTCGTGGGCTAAACGGTCCAATTTTTTTGGGCCACTATTATTGCGGACTTAACCCTAACTTTAATGGCTTCGACCTAAACGGGTCACAACTAAAAAATAAAATACATGATGTGTATTAATTTTATCTTTGTAAATATCCAGAAAATTGAGCAGTAATTATAGGTTATTATGTTTTTTATAAGAAATATAAATTAGATATTTGTTACATAACTGTATTTAAATTTCAACATGTTTTACCTCAAAATAAATGTTGAAATAACTCTACTTAGTAGTCCCCTTTAAAAATTTCATTTATATTTCAGTATTTATTTACATGAACACAAAGAAGACATGTAGTGCAAATGATAAGTGTGTTTGACTTTGGATTAGAAGGTTATTAATTTAATTCTCATTGCGGTTGTTTTATATATGTCCTAATTTTTTATGCCCTAATTAATATTACACGTGCCGGTGGGCCAGCCTAACGGGTAGCGGATTAAACGGACCGGGCCAAAAAAATCCTGATTTTAAATGGACTAAAAAAAATGAGCGCTTACCTTATTTTATTTTTTTTAAGTTTAAACGGGCCAGCCGTACATGCTACCATGACACTTTTAACATCTCTGTCCAAAACCATCGTAGAATAAAATATACAGTAATAATCTATTCTGTCCCGTGGTAAGAGCAGATGTTCTAGTTTCAATTCTTCTGCATCACAGTTTCAAAGAAGACGATCAACCCCATATCGAATAACCATTAAAAGGCTTACTGTAAGCAAACGGATGTCACCATCTTGTTCTATCCTTCAAAGGCCTATGCCGAGATCTTTTCCCAAATTAAATCTTGCAATGCTTGCTTGTATCCTAGCGTTCTCCCTAAGATTCCCGTGCTTATAACATTGTCCTATCTGATGTAACTTATTAAGCCCCTTGTATTCATTTCTTGGACTTTTCCGGTTTGATATTGAGGTTTAAAGCGTTTAAAAATTTGAGAAATGGTACCGGCCGCACAAAGATACTCCCTCCGTTCTTGGTTTGACTTTTTAAGTCAAATTAGTTATTTTTTAAATTAAAATTTAAAAAAGATATATTTTTTCAAAAAATATTACGAATTACGTGTTTTGTAATTTAAAAAAAAAAAAAAACTCAAATTTTCATTTGAAAAATGTTTAGTTTAATTCAAAAAGTCAAACCAGGACTATAATTTAGGACCGAAAGAATTATTAAAAGGCATAGCCTAGTCGTGTTGTCTTTTGGTTTGGGTTACTTTAGCTGGGGTCAAGGACTCACTACCGTGACCGTTGTTGTCAACCTCGTATAATTCACATTGAGTTGCACCGTATCAATAGAAAATAGGGCAAACTCCACAATTCGTCCCTGTATTTTTTGCATTTTTTTGTATTCGTCCCTCATGCGTGCATCTGATCCCTGAACTCAATTTCTTTATGCATTTGGTCCTTCCGTCCATTTTCGTTTATTTTTTTCCGTTAAGTGGAATTATGTGCATGTCACGTGATTTGACCTACGGGTAAAGTAGTCATTTTTTTGGAAATAGTACAAAGACCAATTATCATCTTCACACACATGACACACCCATTTATCTAATTTTTCAACCCCAACAACCCAAAAGCAAACAAATACTGCATTTCCTCCTCCAATTTTCCTTATGGCAACCAAACGGGGGATCTAATGAAGATAGGGAGAGAGAGAAATTATCAAGCTTCCTCCTTGGGATGATCGGCGTATATGGCAACTAACTAGGGGACGGAGGTGGAGTTGATTAGGGGATATGAATTAAAAAAAGAAAGAAAGAAAAAGGTTTGTTTGCTTTTCAAATCCTTGGTTCTGGAGGGATTATGGAGAGGGAGGAATCAATTTCTTCATGGGATTGGAGATGAGTCGAAGCCATGGTCGTTGACAAGCTTCCATTCTTCGTCTGCCAGACCCTTCACCATATATAACCCTCGCCGTGTCCAGACCCAGAGCCCTTTGCATGTTCTTGATTGTTTTTTGATCCAGATCCAAAACCGGCCCTTGATCCAGCATATGAACACGCCTCAGACCCCGATCCGGATCTAGAATTTGAGCTTAATCTCGACGAAGAAGATTACTGAGACCCGGAACTTGATCCAGAACCCGACCCAGCTCCAGCTCCAGCTCCAGAACCACTTCCGCTACCGCCTAAGCCCAGACCCACACCCGCTCCAATCCCAACTCCTACACCACCAATTAAGATCCACACCTAAATCCTTCCTTGCAACCCTGCTGCTTTCGGACACAATAGCAGAAATGGCAAGAACCAAAGTGAATAATACTAGTGATTTCATTTTCATCAGTGCTGCCATGTTTTCCAAACAAGAGGGTGAAAATGATAGTGCTAGTTATATGTTGTGTTTCTTTTACTATATCAAGCTGATCAAGAGGCTTGTTTGATGATAGGGTTTGCAAGAATATTTAGCTATTTATAGTTGTTAATGAAGATGAACCAAAATTGGGCAAACCCATTTCTATGAAGAAGATGAACCAATTTTTCAGCTTCACCCCCTATGCTTTTGGTCCCTGTACTTTTTTTATTGAAATGACTATTTTACCCTTTGTGAAAAGCACATGCAAGGCACGTGGGACGATTTAATGAAAAAAAGTTAACGAGATTTGACGGAAGGACCAATCATGCTCAATGTCCGTGGTACAAGGATGGTCTAAAAAAAAAATTTGGTATAAGGACGAATACAAAAAAATGTAAAAAAGTACAGGGACGAAATGTGGAGTTTGCCCTAGAAAATATTAACAAAATTCTTCTCCATTATGCTTTCATTTAAATTTCCTTGTAATTAATTTCTGTTAATTTGTTTTTAAGCATTTGGCAACAAGTCATGTGTCATGGGAAAAAATGACCCTTAACTTGGGTTATATCGCAGGCCAGGCGATAAAAAACCAGACTAGATCGATCATTCCTCAAAACAAAGATAACCAATCTATCAGATTAGTAATAGTGCAACAATCATTTGTATTATTTTATTAACAAGAGAGTTACATCTTATTTATACTAGAGTATAATACTACCTAAATTATAAAGCTATGATTGAGGCAAATTACAGCAATTACAAGATAATGACAAGGCTAATTACAAGCTAAATTATATCCTTTGATTTATATTTATCACAATCTACTCTTGCTCCATCCTTGCAACACACTAACTCCTCTTTCTCAAACCCTTTTCAAATATGTCTTCAACGAAAACCAAAATGGCCATGGCCAGGACAGTCCTTTCCACAGTAGGTTCTTTCGCTGCGACGGCCATGGTGGCACGCAGCTTAGCCCGAGACTACTTGCCACGGGAGTTCCAAGACTACTTCTCTTCCGGTATTCGGAATTTTCTCAACCGCTTCACCAGTCAATTAACAATGGTGATCTACGAGTATGATGGCCTTGTCACCAATGAAATTTACGAGGCCGTGCAACTCTACTTAGCCGACCGGATCTCTCCCGACATACAGCGTCTCAAGATCACCAAAGCCGTAAAAGAAAAGAACATCAATGTAGCCGTGGAATCAAATGAAGAGATAGTGGATTCTTACAATAACGCCAAATTCAAGTGGGTTTGGGTTCAAAAAAAGACAGCATCAAGAAAAAACAACAATAACGCAGACATGAGCTCGAGCGTTAAACCTGATATTCGATCATTCGAACTCACATTTCACAGAAAACACAAAGATTTGGCACTGAACCACTACTTGCCTCATGTCCTGAAAGAGGCAAACATGAAGAAACTGGAGGAAAAGAGTGTAAAAATTTTCACAATTGACTCAAAGAGGCTATATTCGGGCTACCCATTGTCATGGAATTCAGTAAGTCTCAACCATCCGGCCACTTTTGACACGCTTGCGATGGACACAGAAAAAAAGGAAACTGTGTTGAAAGATTTGGAGAGATTTGTGAGTAGGAAGGAGTATTATAGAAAAGTTGGCAAGGCATGGAAGAGAGGGTATTTGTTGTACGGACCAGCAGGGACAGGAAAGTCGAGCTTGATTGCTGCCATGGCAAATTACTTGAATTTTGATATATATGACTTGGAATTGACAGCCATTACTTCTAATTCGGAGCTCCGGCGACTGTTGGTGGCAACAGGGAACCGGTCAATTTTGGTGGTGGAGGATATTGATTGTTCCATTGAGTTGCATGATAGGGAAAAGTGTGAGGCTCGAGCTCGAGCTCAAGATAAGGAAAGGCAGCGAAATGGGTACCGCGATGAAAACAAGGTTAGTTCATCATCAAGTCCACTTGTTAGGAATTATTAATACTGATCTTGATTGATCTTTCCGTCCTGCAGCTTAAAAAGCTAGCTAGCTAGCTCCTATTTACATTTGAATGTTCCAATTATTAATTATAATTTCAATTGAAAAACTAAGCTTATTAAATTTTGTGTTATCCAAACTGAGTATTGACGGCCGGGGGTGGGTTTTGTTTAATTTGTAGGTAACGTTGTCTGGATTTCTCAATTTCATAGACGGGTTGTGGTCGAGTTGTGGGGATGAGCGAATCATTATCTTCACCACCAACCGAAAAGACAAGTTAGACCCAGCATTGTTGCGGCCCGGCCGGATGGACCTACACATTCACATGTCTTACTGCACTCCGTCCGGGTTCCGACTTCTTGTTTCTAATTACCTTGGGATTATAACTCATGAGTTTTTCGGAGAGATCGAAGAATTAATCGGAGCAACGGAGGTGACACCGGCTGAAGTAGCTGAACAACTATTGAAGAATGACATTCCTCATGTTTCACTTGGAGGTCTCATTGACTTCCTTCATGTTAAGAAGAAGGAGAACGAAGATGCAAAGGCCAAGAAGGAATCTGCTGAAAAGGAAAAAGGAAAAGAAAAGGGAGGATTGTTGGATCTGAAAATCCAATGATTATTTTGGAATTTATTATTTGTTAAACTGTAACCAACAGAGAAGAATCAATTTGACGACATTGATGAACATCTCCAAGATTTCTCATTAATGGAAGAAAAGAAAATGAACACTAATGACTGAAGCATTGCAAGTCTTTCTCTCTTAAAAAATAATATTCCCTCCGTTCCAGCCAAAGAGTCCACTTTCCTTTTTTAAAAGTCAACATGTGACTAAATCAAATTAAAATTTTACACACTTTACATATGTTTTAAGAAATAAAATTTTATTAATTAAAAACTATTTTAAAAATACTATGGATTGCAACTTCCAAAACTTTGTAAAAATCACTAAATTTATGTTAATTATTGGTCAAATTTTAACTAAGTTGACCGAAAAAAGTCAAAACTGGACTCTTTGCCTGAAACGGAGGGAGTAACAAACAGACATAACTGCCTAATTTATATCACTAACTATTACATTATTACACACGCCACCCCTCAACTAGATAAACTAATACAACTTGCGTTTATTAACTTTCCTTCAGCTTTTTGTTATGACACTTTGAACCCTTGAGCTTTTATCCTTGGAATCCAGTGTATCTTTATCATCCCCTCAAGTTGAGAGTGGTAAACATATGGAGAACTCTCAACTTGGAAAACAAGTACAAATATTGAGCAGAAGACAAAGCTTTGGTGAACAAATCTGCACGCTGCTCAGATGAAGCAATGTGAAAAGTGGATATCAAACCTTGAAGAAGCAATTCTCTGATCAAATGACAATCTATATCGATGTATTTGGTCCTTTCATGAAAGACTAGATTTGCTGCAATATGGATTGATGGTCGGTTATCATAATAAAGAGGAACTGGTAATGTAGGAGAAACCTGAAAGTCTTTTAGTAAAGCTAGTAACCATTTGATTTCACAAGAAGTGTTTGTCATGCTCCTATATTCAGCTTTTGCAGATGATCTGCTAACAGTATTTTACTCCTTGCATCTCCAGGAGATTAGAGAATTTCCTAAGAAGACCATCAAGGATTTTTTAGTGATTGGCAGGAGGCCCAATCAGAGTCACAGTATGCCTGTATAGTCTAAGAACCATTGCTGGAAAAGAATACCCCTTGTCATATGCTTCCTTTAAGATACTTAACAAGTCTGAGTGCAGTATTTTTAATAATCTCCATGGTATACTTCCTTTTATGAAGACATATCCCTGTGTCATTTCTGAAACTTCCAAACCAAGGAAATATTTCAAAGATCTCATATCTTTGACAGGAAACTTAGAATGCAAATAGGATTTAACTTCTTCAAGTAATGGCTGACTTGATCCTGTAAGTAACAAGTCATCAACATAGATTAAAATAGCTATGAACCTTTTTTCATTTTCCAAGGTAAACAATGTATCACTTTGTGACTGCTTGAATCCATACTGGATGAGAGTGGTAGTGAACTTTGCAAACCATTGTCTTGGGGCTTGCTTTAAGCCATATAAAGATTTGATCAAATTGCACACCACAGGAGAGCTTAAACGAGGTAAATTATGGGTGTAGCCTTGAGGTAGATCCATATATACTTCCTCATAGAGATCTCTATGAAGAAAGGTATTGGACCCATCCGTTTGAGTGATGTGCCAGTGTTTGATGGAGGCAATATCTAGGAAAACTCTGACCGATCATCTTAGCGTCTGGAGAAAATGATTCAAAATAATCATCTCCTTCAACCTGAGTAAATCCCTTTGCCACAAGTCTAGCTTTGAATTTGTCAATGGACCCATCAGCCTTGTGCTTGATCTTGAAGATCCACTTACAACCCACAATTTGTTTATGTGGTGGAAGATATTGCACCTTTCATGTGTTGTTGGATTCTAAAGCCTGTAGTTCACTTTCCATTGCCTTGCACCACAAAGGATCTTTTATAGCCTGATTGTAAGACTTGGGCTCACACACAGAAGAGATGTTACAAGAGAAAGCTTTATAGGAGGAAGAAATGTTATCTAAAGTGAAGTAGTTATGCAAAGGATATGGGGCAGTATAAGTAGTAATTGTAGATTTTTGCAAAATAATGGAGAGGCTAGTATAGTCTTTAAACTTTGCAGGTAAGGTTCTGTGTTTACTAGGTCTGGTAGACAGAGTAGGAATCTGGGCATTATGAGAGGTATTAGTGACATCCTCAAAAACAGAAGGAGACACATGTATTAAGAGCTATCTTCACTAACAAAGTTTTGATACAAAGTAAGAAATAAGGAGTTATTAGAAGTAGTGAAAAAATTATCAGTCTTATTTTTAAAAGGAAAAACAGACTCATAGAACTGGACATCTCTATTATAGAAGATTTAATGAGTAGTTAAGTTGTAAACTTTATAAGCCTTTTCATTGAAAGGGTAGCCAATGAAAACACATTTTTCTGTTCTAGGAGCAAATTTATCTCTATTGTTAATAGAGGTAGAAGCATAACACAAACACCCTAAATTTCTAAGATGATTGTATTTAGGAAGGACACCAAACAGAATTTCATAAGGAGTTTTGTTAGAAATGCTGCACAATATTTGTTATATATGTTTGCATATTCTAAACCAGTGATTTGTTTGTTACCATTACAACGCATATTCCAAGAGTGGCTAAAAAGATTGTGTATCGATTAGCGTGGCAACTTGTTGAATATTGCATAGGTCATTAGAAGTCTTTGTACATATCCAAGTCTTTGTCCTACCAACTCATGATGATCTCTCAAATGGATTAGCTCTACAAGTGCCAACACCAGAAGATATCTCATCAGAAGACTTCATGGCTGCTGATATACCAACATCGGCTTAGCCCTCAACGAATCTACTGCAAAATACTTTTTGATGATCTACTTTTCATCTTGGAAATACGCACAGATATCTGAGCCTTCACTCTCATTCACTAGATATTTCCTCTCCTGTACTTGATCTCAGTCTTCAAGATAAATCAACAAAGTCAAGCTACAGTGCACTTCATATAGACAAGCTAGAACGTTAAGTTACATCCATTGACAACCTGTTTCACCGGACATATTTCAAGACAAGATCTTCAGGAAGATTTCTTTAACCAACAGTCCGTAAGATGCACTCTGATGCATTGAAAGACAAACACTCCAACGGTTATAAATCTATTCAAAGTCTCAATGGATCCTTTCGCCTTTTTGCCTATAAAAGAAATCTGTCATCCTTCCTAACGTTGAAAGACAAACACTTCAGATCTACGCGCAAGAGATTAAGCATCCAGCCTGACGTTGAAGACGGAACCTACTTGAAGATCTCTGATGAAGAAGACGAGCTAACAATCCACATTGGATTTATACCGGCAGACTAGTATTCCATTGCAAGACTTGTCGGTTGTGCAATAAAGAGTCATCACAGTTGGTCGAGTGCTAGTCACTTAATTGTTCAGTTACTTGCTAATTGAACAACCCATAAAATTGTCTTCTCACATCTAATTTATCGAGTTGAAACTACAGAAACATACCATACTCAAGACTTCTGTCTAGTTGGTTCTTCCTACGTATCCTTGATAAACTTGTTTTCCTTGACTTCCCATTTCCTCTGTCTTAAACCCTGGTAGGTTGCTAGGTTAGAGAGTCTAGGTAAATGTATTATGCATGTTTACCTTTGAGTAAACAATCTGTTAAATTTTAATATAAAATATACTTTTCTACATTTAGCCTTTACTTATCTTTCACGTATTATATGTTTTACATATTAAGCAATATGTTCATGGAAAAGATAGTTGCATCTAATGAAGATCTAAGTCTGCTGTTATGTTGTACTTGTATTAATCTAGTTACAGTCACTTTGATCTTCTATGTTATATATATATTTGCTGTAAGTCTTTCCGCTGTATAGCTCATTTGTACCAGCAAATATTATAACATCAATTTTCCAGCTGCTATTTAAATCTACTCTGCCAAAGTAGCTAAGTCCGCCGAAGCAAACCTGCTATTCTTACATTAGTAGAGTTGCTTTGTAAGGAAACTGACTAGACCCGATAAACATTTCATCTTTGTTCTTAAAAATATTTCAAATTAGGATAAAATTTTAAATGAAGGTCATATATACTATTTAACCCCTCCCCCCTTTAGCCTATATTCTGAGCATATCAAAGGGACCTAACAAGTTTTAAACTTCAAAACAAAATTTGGAAGTCCGTTAATTAGATAAGTAGCAGTTAGTAAGCAATCTCTCCAAAATTTTATTGAAAGATTAGCTTGAAATCTCAAAGTCCTAGCAAGCTTAAGAAGATGTCTATGTTTCCTCTCAGCTCTCCCATTCTGTTGAGGAGTATCCACACAAGTACTTTGATGTATAATTCCTTTAGAATTGATAATATCATAGATAGAAGAGTTAAAAAATTCAGTTCCATTATCAGTCCTAAGTTGCTTAATAGAAGTATTGAATTGAGTCTTTATCATAGCAAAATAGAACTGAAGTATCGACTAACTTGGGTTTAAGACTTTAGAAGAAAAATCCAGGTGGCTCTTGTGTGATCATCTACTCTAGTAATAAAGACATTGCAGCCATCATGTGTGTGTTGTCTGTAAGGTCTCCACATATCACAGTGAATCAAATCAAACTTATCCATGCTCTTGGAAGTACTTAAGGGAAATTGTTGTCTGGTTTGCCTAGCTAAATGGCATACATCACATTGCATACAAGACTTGGGGATAAAATGCAGATCAAGAGAACTAATATACTTCATTGAATTAATTGGCATATGGCCAAGTCTAGTATGCCACAAAACCATTTTAGCAATAGGAGTAACTACATTGCAGGATAAGCTGGGATTACACATATTTATAGAAGAATTATTATATAAAATGGAAGATGCTTGAGCACTGTAATGTTTAGGAAGAGTAAGTTTATACAGTCCACCATCAAGTTTACCAATCTCCTTGACTTTCTTCTGATTCAGGTGGTCCTAAAGAAAGCACAAATTGTGAGAAAAAGTGAGAGTGAAATGACTATCATTGATATGTTTACTTCTAGCGACAAGGTTGAACTAAAATTCAGGAATATAATAGACATTATGTAAAACTATGTCATCAGACAATATGACAATTCTTTTGGGTGTAATTAGAGAAGATTTTCCATTAGGCAAGTGAATCATAGATTGAATAGGAATAGGATTAATAAGTGCCTCAAAAGAAGTAGTAATGTGATCACTAGCTCCAGTATCAATGATCCATTCATGTATATTAGGTTTTTGACTAGCAACACAAATAGGAGAAATGAATTTTAAAGTTGTAGTATTCAAACCAGCCAAGTGTTCTTTTGGGTTATCCAAAATTACAACTAAATTTACACTCCTATTGTTGCTAAGCATAATCATGAGTTGTTGGTATTGTTCTGGTGTGAAGAAATTGTTAGAACCACTAAGTACTGGTCATTTGAGAAGCACTATTGTTGGATCCTTGAACTCCAGCACCAGAGGCTGCAAGGGATGTTTTTGGCTTGATTCTGTTCTTGGGCATCTTAGACATATCAGGTTTAGAACCACACAATGGGTACCAATCAGGATATCCATTGAGATAAAAGCACTTGTCTTTGACATGTGAATCCCCATGACAATATTCACAGAAGAACTTGCCTCTACCAGAGGAGGAAGAGTTACTTCCAGACGTCTTATTTCTTAAAAATTTGTTGCCTCCATTGAAATTGTTTTAAGTAGATGCAGGCCCATTCACCTTGCCCATTAAGGCTGTAGGAATGTTGTCAAAGCTGAGTCTTTGTACATTGTCTCTGCCCTTCTTCTTGAGCCAACATGGAGAAAACTTTGGTGATAGATGAAAGAGGTGTTAGCCTTAAGATTTGCCCCCTCACATCTGTATAGCTGTGAAACAAGCCCATCAAAAACTGAGTTAATTTGGTAACATGATCGTAGTCTTCTTGAAGCTCCACAAGAACAATCACAAATACATTTGGGCATTTGCAAGTGGTTAGCTAATTCATCCCACAACCCTTTGAACATAGTAAAGTAAACACTAATGCTTAAATTGCCTTGAGTACACATCATGATGTTTTTGCGAACTTGGAAGATCTTGGGTGCATCACTCTGTGTGTACCTTGTCATCAAATCTTCCCAGATCTCACGAGTGGTGGAAAAATACACAACACTTTGTCTTATTTCTGAATTGATTGAGTTGAGTAACTAAGATATAACCATACTATTGCATCTCTCCTAGACTAACACATACTTGGATTGGGGCAGAGGATTTTGATTTGTACCAATGATCATACCAATTTTGTTCTTGGCAGTCAGGGCTATAGTAATGGAAATCTTACATTGAGTAAAGTTGGAATCATTGAGAACATCTGTGACAAGGTCATCCCTGGGTGATCATTGGGGTGTAGGTACAGGGGATGACTGACATGCAATTGAAGAGTTGATTCGAGAAAATCATAGACATCGACAGGGATTTCAAAATTGGTTAGGTTATCAATCTTGGATTTGTTTGGATTGGAAGGATCACCTAGGGTTTCGTTCGAACTAGACATGATTTACGAATAGTCAAGAGAGAAAAGCAAGACAAGAAAGAAAATACATATCAAAGATAAAACAAGAATGTCACCAAAGGAATGACAGAAGCAGAATTGGTGATCAAGGATCTTAGTGCTCTGATACCATGTTAAACTGTAACCAATAGAGAAAAATCAATTTGAATAAACTCCATTGATGAACATTTCCAAGATTTCTCATTAACTAGAAGAAAAGAAAAGGAACAATAATGGCTGAAGCATTGTAAATCTTTCTCTTAAAAAATAACAACAACAGACATGACTACATAATTTTTATAACTAACTATTACATTATTACACATGCCACCCCTCAACTAGATAAACGAATACAACTTCTGTTTATTAACTTTCCTTTAGCCTTTCTATTATGACACTTTGAATCCTTGAGCTTTTATCCTTGGAATCCATTGTAGCTTTATCTTTATTACTTGATTTAATTTGGTTTTGCCTTTCTTAGGTAATTCTATATTTAAGTTCATTGATATTAATTGATTGTTTACTTGTGTAGGACTCTTAATTATTTAGGAAAGATTGTGATTGATGGTTATAAGGAAACATTGTATATTTGATAGTTTATTTAATTGATTATTTTAACTAACTTTTAGGAAATAGATTGTAATTAATTAGTGATTGATTCCTAACATAACTCTTTCCTTCTAGTGTTCTTTCCTATCTTTGCAAATTTCTCTCGTGCCTATATAAAAAGAAGGAAGTCTCTATTCATCGGTATCGAGAAAAAAATGAGTAGTCTGTTAAGTCTGAAAGAGTTAACTGGAGCCGAATGTCAAGAAAAATGTGATCACATTTGTAGTGACATTCAGCCTTTACAACAGTTCTGTCTGAAACAGTCTTTCTCATCTATTCTGTTTTCATACACACGACTGAATCATTTCAGTATTTGTTGGATGAGTATAGACAAAACATTTAGATGCTATCGTTGATAGATTTTTCACATTGATTTTCACTAGTTTACTTTTGATAAGTGTTGTAATCTTCAACAAGTTTTAATAGTGAAAATTTTGTCATATTGGCGCATCTACAAGCATTATTGCTTGTAGATAAAGGTTTATTTCGTGTGTTTCTTATTTATTATTCTGCTGCGTTTATCAAATGTCTCTGTGTATGTGATCACATTTACAGTCTATTTGATTTACTTGAGTTTCTCCGGGCTACAAAACGCTTTAACTTGACTATACTAAGTGCTGATTTTGGTTGTAGCTAAAACAGTTTTGGCAAAGGTGATCTTTTCATTTATCAACTTGTCAATTTATAGTTACAAATGAGAGTTTAAAACCTAGAGAAATACAATGGAGGATATACACAATCATGAATGGAGATATGCTAAATCACTTAATCAACTATCTAAATTATAGAAAAATAAATGAATAAGAAAGTAACAGAAAATATTCTAATGATCTGGAGGATCATTGGGATCCTTTACACGCCCCCGCAAGATGGACGGTCCGTGGGTGAGGCCAATCTTGGAGATGAGAGAGACAAACCGAGCCTGTGAGAGTGGTTTTGTGAGTGGGTCGGCAAGTTGGTCTTTGCCGGATATATGTTGAACACTAAGGTTTCCAAGCTGAACTTGCTCTCGTACAAAGTGGAAGGCGAGAGCTAAATGTTTCATACGGGAGTGAAAAATGGGGTTGGCGGAGTAGTTGGTGGCGCCAAGATTGTCACTGAACACTACTGGTGGTGCTGAAGGGTGGATGCCGAGCTCAGCTAAAATGTTGCGAACCCAGAAAAGCTCAGCAGTGGAGGCAGCAATGGCACAGTACTCGGCTTCGGTTGAGGAGCGAGCAATAGCTCGTTGCTTTTTGGAAGACCAAGTAACCGGATTACGACCTAAGTAAATAATAAAACCGGTGGTTGAGTAGAAGTCGTCTTTGTCTCCTACCAAATCGGCATCGCAGTAAGCATGGAGAATGGGTGGGGACTGTTTGAAAATCTGAGTGCCCAGGTGGATGGTTCCATGAAGGTAACGAAGTAACCGTTTGAGAGCAGACCAATGGTTTTCTTGTGGGTGGTGAAGGAATTGAGCTAGCTTGTTAACTGGGAAGGCAATATCCGGTCGAGTGAGAGAAAGATATTGAAGGCTTCCTAGGATGGCTCGGTATTCAGAGGGATTGCAGATGGGAGTACGAGGGTGGGCCGAGAGAGGAGGGTAGGTGGACATGGGTATGGGGGAAGGTTTAGAGTTGTCCATGTTATGGCGGGTGAGGAGATCGCTAATGTATTTTGTTTGAGAGAGGATGATGCCATGAGGATTGGGTGTAATCTCGACTCCAAGAAAATAGGAAAGAGGACCTAGATCCTTTAGAGAGAAGCGAGAGGCAAGATGATCAATGAAGGTTTCAAGAAAGGAGGTGGAAGGACCCGTAATGACAATATCGTCAACGTAGACTAGAAGAAGAAGGTGGTGGGAATTTTTGAGGAAGGTAAAGAGAGATGGATCGGCAATAGAGGGGTTGAAGCCGAAGGAGATGAGGAATTGTTTGAGGGCGGTATACCAAGCACGAGGTGCTTGTTTGAGGCTATAGATGGCTTTGGAGAGTCGACACACATGAGAGGGTTTTGTGGAATCTTGGAAACCGGGGGGTTGTGACATGAAGACGGTTTCAGAGAGGCGGCCTTGGAGGAAGGCGTTGTTCACATCAAGTTGGCGGAGGGGCCAACCATGGGTTATGGCTAGAGAAAGGATGAGACGTATAGTGGCGGGTTTGACTACGGGACTAAAGGTTTCAGAATAATCAAGGCCGGGTCTTTGGTGGAATCCTTTGGCAACAAGACGGGCTTTATATTTGTGGATGGTGTTGTCGGGGTTGTATTTGATACGGAATACCCATTTGCACTCGACAATGTTTGGTGCTTCATGGGAAGGAAATAAGGACCAAGTTTCATTACGCATGAGAGTGGTGTAGTCCTCACACATAGCTTTGTACCAATGAGGGGTAGAGAGGGCCTTTTTAGTGGTGGTGGGAAGGGAGGAAGGAGAGGAAAGGGCTGTGAGATTAGCATACTTAGGATTAGGTTTTCGGATGCCATGGGAAAGGCGGGTTGTGATTGTGCGGGTGATTTGGGGCTGATTTGTGGTGGCTGGAAGTGGCTCGGCCTGGGCAGTTTGGTTGTTGTTGTTGCTTGGGTCGAAAGAGGTAGAAGGGAGTGGGTTCGTGTAATAGGTGGAAGCAGGAAGGGGGTGGATCTGTGGTTCGGTAGTAGTAGGAGAGGGAGGTGGCGGAGTGGGATTTTGAGCAGGAGGCTCGGCTGGATGATGTGTGGGCTGTGGTAGTATAATAGGGATAGAAATAGAACACCATTCAGAGGGGGTAATGGTTTGAGAAAGAGTGGGTTTTGTGGTGAGAGAGGTGTATGGAAACTCTGTTTCGATAAATCTTACGTGGCGTGAAGTGTATATTTTGTGAGTTGTGGGATCAAGACAATGGTAGGCACTTTGGGTGGGTGAATAGCCTACAAAGATGCACGGGGTTGACTTGGGAGCTAATTTATGAGGTGTGTAGGGTTTAAGCCATGGGAAGCAAAGGCACCTAAAGCTTCTTAATTTTGTATAGTTCGGAGGGGTTAGAAAAAGTCGAAGATATGGTGAGTCATTGTGGAGGGTGGGAGTGGGTAATCTATTGATGAGATAGGCGGCAGTTGTGAGAGCGTGGGACCAAAGAGAGAGGGGGAGTTTTGCATGGGATAGAAGGGAGAGAGCGGTTTCAACAAGATGTCGATGTCGCTTTTCGGCAAAGCCGTTATGCTTGGGGGTATGGGGTGGAATGGTGAGGTGAGTGACTCCGTTTTGAAGCAGAGAGGGAGTGAGTTTTAGGTATTCACCACCATTGTCGGAGAAAAATTGAATGATGGGTCGGGAAAAGAATTTTTCTACGATAGCTTTGAATTGAGTAAAGGTGGCGAAAGTGTCAGATTTATTTTTGAGTGGGTATAGCCAAGTATATTTGGTAAAATGGTCTACGAATATCACATAATATTTGTAATTGTCATATGAGTAAAGTGGTGAAGTCCACACATCAGAAAAAATGAGTTCAAGAGGAGCATGAGAGACAAGAGAATGGGAGTTTGTGGCATTTATTAATATTGCAAGGAGTACAAGAATTGAAATTACCAGACGGAATGCGTAAAGAAAATTGCTTGTTTAAATGGGAGACAATAGGGGGGAGGGGTGTCCTAGTCTATGATGCCACGATTGAAGAGATATTGAGGTGCTTAGATGAGCTTGGGGCGGTTGAGAATGCCAGAGATAGATACCACGATCAGTTGTTCCGTGGAGTAGAATGCGGTGAGTCGAGATTTCCTTAATAAGAAAGGAAGAGTGTGAGAATTCAATGAGGGCATTATTATCTTTGCAAAATTGTGAAACTGAGAGAATATTTCGAGTGATGGAGGGAACATCCAAAACATTATTGAAACGAATATTGGAGTGGGAACAAGAAATAGAAAAACTACCTATATTGGCAATCGGAAGGGATGATCCATCACCAATAATGACTTCATCGCTTCCATCGTAAGGGTGGTGAAGGGAGAGAGTAGAGAGAGTATTTGTGAGATGGTGCGTAGCACCACTGTCAACTAGCCAAGAAGTCAAAGATGAGGAGTGAAGGGCAGAAGTCGTATGAGCTTGGGGCTGATTTGGAGTGTGGGTGTTACGGGGCGAGCGACCGGAGGATGGGGGTGGAGGGAAGACAACACTTGGATAGGCGCGTTTGAATTGACGACACTGAGAGATCACGTGTCCAACAAATCGACAGTATTGGCATTTGCCTTTGAAAGGCACGGAAGAGGAGTAGGAGGGGGTGCGGGTTTGAGGTGGTGTGGGCAGAATGGGCAGAGGATTCGGCTGGCTTGAGAAATGGCGAGAGTGAGCATGGTGGGATGGGGAGGGTGCATGGTGGGCGACATGGGCAGACATGGGAAGGATAGGTTAAGTGGGTTGTTGTTTTAGGGAGAGCTCATGATGAATGAGCTTTTCATGAAGAGCTTCGAAGGTGATGGGATTGTCTCTAGCACGGATGGAGTCGATGATTGGTTTGTAAGAGTCATAGTCTAGGCCTTTAAGAGCTTTGGCAATAACGTCTTCGGAGTCCATGGGTTTGCCTAGAATTGCAAGTTTATCGGTGCATGATTTTATGGATTGCATGTAGTCTGTGATGGAGAGAGAGGATTTGGTGATAGAGTCGAGGTGGTCTTTTAGTTGAAGAATATGACCACGCGAAGGGTTTGCGTAGGTCGTTTTGAGGATATCCCAAGCTTGATGGGAGGTGGTGGCTTGATAAACAAGGGGTGCGACTGATGTGTTAAGTGTTCCTAAGAGGGCACTAAGTATGAGGCGATCTTGCCTATTCCAGGTACTTAGAGCAGGGTTTTTGGTGTCCTTGCCATCAACTTTGATGGTTTCGGGAGGGGAGGGATGGGAGCCATCTACGAAGCCGGGGAGGTCGTCCAAATCGAAAAGAAGGGAGGTAACCTGGGAGGACCAGCAGAGATAGGTGAGAGGTGTGAGTGTATTGCATTGAGAGAGGTTAACAAGTAGAATGTGGTGGTTTGGTTCGGCGGTGTTAGGGATGGTGGAAGAGGACTGATTTGCCATGGAGAAAAGGGTGGTGGGCGGCGGAAAGAATAGGGAGGCAGGAGGGATTTGAAAATTTTGGATCAATTAGCTTTGATACCATAAAACAGTTTTGGCAAAGGTGATCTTTTCATTTATCAACTTGTCAATTTATAGTTACAAATGAGAGTTTAAAACCTAGAGAAATACGATGGAGGATATACACAATCATGAATGGAGATATGCTAAATCACTTAATCAACTATCTAAATCATAGAAAAATAAATGAATAAGAAAGTAACAGAAAATATTCTAACGATCTGGAGGATCATTGGGATCCTTTACAATCTGGAGGATCATTGGGATCCTTTACAGTAGCCCCTATGAAATCTAGAGCCGTGTCGTATCGAGAGTCGAGACAAAATATACTTTTCCTCCTCGTACTTAACATGTACTATAAGAGCGGATGTGTAACGATCTGATGTGGGATATCACAGGATGTTACTCACCTCTCTTATGCGTTTTTTGAAATGTGTACAAAATACTCTTACATTCTATTAATTATAGAAACTGCCCTTTTAGCACTGCTAGTATCCTTTACATAACTTAATGTCATTTTATATAAAATCTTTCTAAATAAATCTAACTTAAGAAAAATAATTTCAATGATTGTCTATGAGTATTTATGGTATTTAACTGATGTTCTTAAATACTCTCTCCGTCCCTAAATTATTATCTTACTTTCCTTTTTGTTTGTCCTAAAATAATTGTCTTGTTTGAAACTTTCATTTTTAGGAAAACACTTTTATCATTCTACCCTTACTTTTTCAACCTACTTTAATTGTGGACCATATGCATATGGGCATTAAAGAAAACTATACACTATACCAATATTAATAATCAAAGTCAATTTTTTTTTAATCTGTGTGTCGGATTAAACAAGACAATAATTTAGGGACAGAGAGAGTACTAATTAGATAATATACGAAAGAATATATGTATGAAAGAACAATTAGAGAGAGTTTGTTTAATTTTTATGTTACTAGCATTATTTTTCATCTTCTTCTAAAATTCAATGGTGATTGATGTTATTCAAATTCTTAGTTTTTCTATAACATACATTATGCTATGTTTTTTTAGTTTTTTTAATATAAAAATATATATTTTTGAGTGCTTTTATATTTAGTATTGCAATATGCCTTGAAATAAAAGAATTATCTAACGTTAAAAGTTAATTTATTTTTATAAAATCTTAGAACATCTAGTATTTTTCTAATCAAATAATTGATATCCAATTAAATTATTTTTTATTAGAAAAAAGATAAGGAGCACTGTGTACACAGTTTAATAATAATAATAAAAAATCAGAAGAAACAAGTAAGGGTTAATGACACTACAAATATAGCCGGCAAAATTAGTCCAGTCCAACGGGCCGGTCCAGTCAGCCCTATGTTTGCATGGGCTAAAGTTTAATTTTTGGAGGCCCAAAAAAATGCGGGCCTTTTTGGCCCGGTCCATTAGGCCCGATGGTTCAATTGGGCTTGCATCAAAAAAGTCCGGGGCTTTTGGGCTAGGCCTGGCCCGTACTATTTTATTATTATTTATTTATTTTCACTAAAAAAATAATTCTAACTTCTTAAATAATTAAAGCAATAATTAAAGATCATTCTATTTTAAAGCTAACTAGAATGATCCAGTTAGCTTTATTCTTTGATATTATAATTTATACATGCTGTAATGCAATCTCAGACATTAAAGCAACATGTTCCAATTTGATTATTGCTTTATTGTTTAATTATTGGTTTAACTGACCAATAAAGTTAACTTCTTAAATAATTAAAGCACTGGACCATTATAGTATCATATTTATTTTTATTTTAATTAATGTTTAATACGGTGATAGCATTATTTTACCTTTAGTAGTTAGCAGTTAGGACAAACAATAAATCATAGAATTGCTTTTGTTTAATAAGTAACTTAGAATTTAATTTGGCAATTGACATCACCATTGTTGCTTTTAGTTTATTTATTTTTCCAACAAGGGCTTTTTGACCCGATGGACTTTGATGGGTTGGGCTGGGTTTTACTTTTCCTCGGCCCTAGTAAAATTGGGGCCGGCCCAGCCCAACCTGATATTAAATATTGGCCCGTTGAACTTGCACTGGACCGACCCAGCCCAGTCCATTGCCAGCTCTAAAGTCTACAAATCTCTCCGTAGACAAGTGGAGAGTGGGAAGGGGAGGGGATATAAATAGGTTTGAAAGGAGGATCACGGACGGTCAGGATTTAGTTTGGTGGATCTGGGATTTGGTGAAGTCCATTTGCGTCGGGGTCGGACTCGAAGGTTGAGTATTATTGAGAAAATTGTACTCACTACTACGGACTAAAATAGGAAAGTAAATAAATAAAAAGAAATAAAGGGGGTTGATGAGATGCTTATCATGCTAAATGGTGATCAATGCATTTCCATTTTCTAACCGAGAGATTTATTTTTATTATAAATTTTATTTATCTACTACATTCATTAATAGTTAATTGAATTAATTGTATGGATAGTCGATTTCCATTACAATATATACTTATCCACTACATTCATTAAAATTTAATTAAATTAATCAATTCTTAATACAATTGTCATTCAAACCGACTTTATCCATTGGGGAATTGCCGCTTTCTTCTACAACCTAACCTATACATTCAATCAATTTCCGGCAGCAAAGGTGACGAGAGGTGGAGTAACGAAGGTCGAGTGACAAGAAGCTAGATAGAAGATCGCGTCCTACTCATACCTAAAATTTTACTATACTATAATAGTAGAAGTAGCTGTAAACCTAAATTTTTTGTTAAACATTTTATGGAGATGAGGTGTTATGTTTTAACAATGAGTAACTGAATGATCAAAAGATGAGACAAACTGACCCAGCGCACTTCCAACTACCCTGCTGGATGGCATACTCAAAAGAACATAGCTTTTCTCAAAAATCCTTAGCTATCCAAACTAATACCAATAAGGCAATAATGCAACACCTTTAACCAAGACTTTTATTACTAGTCAAAATCATCCTTCAATATAATACCAATATAAATCTTCGCCGAAAGAGAATCACGTGAAAAGAAAAACTAACAAAAAGTGATGGACCATCCTTATTATTAATAAATATTTTTTGGGTTAACTACAGACTTATTACTGTGATAAATTTTCGTGTGGAACGATCTATTTAACGAAATATTTTCCATTTGATTCTTACCAGGTACAGATTCTCTTGAACGAGCAGCAATTTTAGTACCGCAAACAAAGATTAAATTCAGACCCAGTGTAGATTGGAAGCGAGGATTAAAAAGTTTGACTTGTAAAATAAGATTATTTTCTTAAAAAGAAAAAAAAAAGGTATTATTTTGGGTTTGAAGGCTGATAAGAATGAAACTCGTCCCAATGAACCCTAAAGGACAAATTGGTCGAAAAGTTGCATTTTACATTGAAGTCATTCCTTCCTCATCCCTTTGATAACTCACTGGGGTTTGGGTCTATTTCTTCCTAATGACCTCCTCTTAGAAAATCATTTTCCCTTTATAGTAAAATTTGATTCAAAAGTAGAGTACCTTCTCGTTCATTTTGAAAGTTTTGATATTAGTGTTATTCCATGGGTTTCTTAAGAACATTCCAAACTGGAATTTGTTTCGAATTGCCAATTTCCATCAACTATATCCACGGCAAAAGTCAAAAAAGTGAAAAAGCGAAAAAGACATTTTGTTACAAAACGCTGGGGACCCTATATTGACTTTAGACCTCAAGTTGATACTCTTATGTTTATGGTTTTGACCATTTGATAGGTACTAATAATGTTTTTGGTACACCTTCGTTAATACCTCTATAAATGAGAGTAATGCTATAAGTTATTAAACGACTATTAAATTCTTTTGTACAAATTAATGTGACATTCATTGTATCATTTTATTTGCCATTTTATGAGTCACCTAAGGGTCAAAGAGTAGTCAATGCTACATGCATTTTAATTTATGCGTGCAGAGTAGTTAGGAAAAGGATAAATTACAAAAAAATCCCTCAACTATAGGTTAAGTTTCAATTGCCCCCCTTAACTACCAATTGAAGTAATATGTCCCCCTTAACTATAGCATTTTTTTTAATCGTAGTTTCTATTTAGGCACTGTCATTTGAGTTGACGTAAAATGCCTACGTAAGACTCATGTGACCATCTTTAGACATTCTTTTTAACCATAGTGCTCTTTTGGTGTTTTAATTGAGTATATTATCATTGTTGTTCTAAGACCTACTTTGTAAATAAAGATGGTCATTAAAATAATTTATTATCTTTATTTTGAAAATTATAGTAAATATCATATGTACAGATGGTGACGTGAGTCTTTGGTGGACGAATATCGTGAATTTCAAACCACGGTGTCTAAATAGAAGGTGCAATTTAAGAAAATAATATAGTTAAGGGGGACACACTACTTCAATTGGTAGTTGAGGGGGGTTATGTGTAGTTTACCCTTAGGAAAAATTGCGTATTGATACATTTTGTGGAATATTCAACCGCTTAAATACACTATATTTGTTTTCATTCGTTTAAGTCCCTTTTAAGTGATAAATTGACTATTTGTTCCAAATCTGCCTCCATAACAACTTATGACATTTTTAAGTGTATTTTGTGTATCGTCAATCTCAATTTATCACTCCAACACTACAACCACCTCCTTCACTTCCCAAGAAACTCAATTTATATCATTATCCTCTCAAATTCCTTGGCTCTCTCTTCCTCCGTCCCCTCTCATCACAAAGCGGTCAGTAAGGTTGGGTTACTGCGGCTTATTCGACACTTCCTTGATCGTCTCATGGATCCTTCGCGAAGTCGGAACTCCTCACCTCAAGACCATCCCTTGTTGGTAATTCTTCCCTATTGTCATCATTTTCCTTTCTCTCTTTATGCTTCTATTTATTCATTAATTTACACTTTCTTTCTTCAGTTGGGTTTTCCCCTTTTTGTTTTTGGCTTTAAACTTGTGGAATTTCGGCTTCTCTTCTCATTACTCGAATTTTTGTTGATTTCTTCATCTGGGTGGTTGATTTTGTTGATTTCGACAAAATCATCATTTTTTGATTTTGTCTTTGGCTTTAAATTTGTGCATCGCAAACTTTACTATGCACAAAATTTGTGCATCATGCATAGCGTACTGTTCTATTTTTTTTAAGGGCATAAATGATATTTCGCAATAAAAGTATCATTTTCTGGTTGAAAACAATTACGTGTCCTTAAGCGATTGAAAATTCTCTAAAGGGGACCGGTCCGAATTTTGTCCAAGTAGTTACAGTTAAGAATTATTGTTATTAGATATATATTGGTGATAACATTTGTATAGGATTCTCGCCGGGGGCCAGAGCTATGGTCAGGTGGGCAACAAATTTATATATATATAATTTTTTTTATTAAAAAAAGTAGGTATTTTTACAGACAGACGTGCGAAGGGAGACAAACGATCACACCGACTCTTCCAATTCTTTGATTTCCTTAATGGCTTCGAGTTCGGACAAAATCAACGTTTATCGTTTACATCACAACACACAAGCTCTCTCTATTTCTCTCAACTCTCGTCTCTCGTCTCTCTTTGATTTCTCCAATAATTGATTCCTTATTCGATTAAGCCATTAAGGTAATACATACTTCCTCCGTTTCAGGTAAAGAGTCCACTTTTGACTTTTTTCGGTCAACTTAGTTAAAGTTAGACCGATAATTAACATAAATTTGGTAATTTTTATAAAGTTATGAAAGTTATAATTCATAGATTCTTAAGACAGATTTTAATTAATGAAAATTTTATTTTCTAAAACATAAATATATTTTGAAGTATAAAGTTTTTATTATAGACGTTCACATTTGCATATTACCAATTCATTAGGGGCCGTTTGATTGCCAAGATAAATGACCAAATAGGATTAATAACACCAAAGAAGGATGTATGGTAAGCTCTTGCACTCGAAATTATTAATCCTCACTACCCAGATAAAAGACTTAATTCCCTCGTTATTAATACTAGGGGAAGGGTGGTATTAGTAGTCCTCGTATTATTAATAATAATCCTTATTTTTGTCTAACTACCAAACGACCCTAGGACCCTTATTTGTTCTTTTGCCCCGGGCCTGGCTCTGGATTCGCGTAGAACTCCCAGTTGTTACTTTCTTAGTAATCATGTAAAGGCATTCGTTGGGGTAGCTTTTCAAGACCAGTCCAACTATGCTAGAAGAATGGTATGAAGGACCATATATCGATCCTTGATACCACGTAACAATAACTAGCCAAGCTATCTCAAGGGGATTTAGTTGGCAATGCCTCTGAAATTTACTTGGTCTTTAATGGATTTTCCTTCTCATGGTTTAAGGGAAGAAATGGACGTAGGAGAAAAGTTTGCCCCAATTGTGCACACACTCACACTATTTTTAGCAATATTTTGAATGGTACAGGAAGATGATGTAATAGCTCTATAAGTTAAATTTACATCCCACAGCTTTGGAGATCAGTTAGCCCCATCCATGTTTGGTGCAAGAGCACTGGTTAGTGAGCTATTATGCATGAGGGTAGAGAAATTCCAATTTTTTTATGCGGATAATATATACTGCGTGATTAGTTATAAAAATTAACGGTTTCGGTTTGACTAATAGGTGACCTAAGGGCACATTATAAGAACCTAGATATAATAAGTTTTGTCTCGATAATCACTCACCTACACCTTCTAATGTCACAAGAATAGTTATCGAGACAAAATATACTTTTCTTCCTCGTGTTTATCATGTACTATAAGAGTGGATGTTACTCACCTCTTATGCGTTTTTTGAAATGTGTACAAATACTCTTACATTCTATTAATTATGGAAACTGCCCTTTTAGCACTGTTAATATCATTTACATAACTTAAATGTCCTTTTATATAAGAACTTTCCAAATAAATCTAACTTAATAATATAATTTCAATGATTGTCTATGAGTTTTTATTGTATTTAACTAATGTTCTTAAATAATAATTAGATAATATACGAAAGAATATATGTATGAAACAATAATTAGAGCGAGTTTGTTTAATTTTTATGTTACTAGTAGCATTATTTTCCATCTTCTAAAAATTCAATGGTGATTCAAATTCTTAAATTTTCTATAACATACATTATGTATGGTTTTTTAGTTTCTTTTAATATAAAAATATATACTTTTGAGTGTATTTATATTTAGTATTGCTATATGCCTTGAAATAAAAGAATTATCTAATATTAAAAGTTACTCCTCCGTCCCTAAATTATTGTCTTACTTTTTTTTTGTTCATCCAAAAATAATTATCTTGTTTAATTTTTTTTAAGAAATTATTTTTATTATTTTACCTTTACTTTTTTCACTACTTTAATTATGGGTCACATACATATGAACATTAAAAAAATTACACATTATACCAATATTAATAATCAAATTAATTATTTTTTTAATTCATATACCAAATTAAAAATAAGACCATAATTAAGGAACGGAGAAAATATATTATTTTTATAGAATCTTAGAACATCTAGTATTTTTCTATTCTAATAATTGATATCCAATTAAATTATATTTTTTATTAGAAAAAAAAAAGAAGATAAGGTGCACTGTGTACACAGTTTAAAAAAAGAAAATCAGAAGAAATAAGTAAAATAATTTTTCTTTTTGTTGACGAAGAAATTCGAATTTTGATTGGACCACATAGGCAGGCATTTGGTGAAGAAGTTGGCGGATGGGCAGTGTGAAAAGTGAGAACCTGACCCCATTAATTAATTAAGTCTGCTGTACAACAGGTCTCAGTAGTATATGAGGAGTCTGTGTATTAAAGGCTCGTAGATCTATATTTTCTCTCTCTGTCTGGTGTCGTCCGGTTCGAAATAGAGACGTTACATATTTGTATTACTAATACATTTTCGCGAGTTGTGAGGCTGACAATGAATTGGATATGTATTAAATATATGTATTTTTAAAATTGGTTTGAAATTTTATATATGTCAAGTAGACCTAATTTGATAATCCGACAAATTAAATGTATATCAATTTATATATAAATCCATTACTAGTTGATAAATTTAACAAAATATCCAATAGAATTTAAAATTCTCGGTAATGAAATTTTATGAATAAAATAAAATAAAATTATATTGCTATAAACATATATTCATGATTAGTTTACTATGTATGTATAATAATAAATACGTTATTTTTGGATCAGATCGAGTTTTTAACGGATCGGATATATGTAAATTCATATCCGATCAGTAGCTCAAGTGATACTCATTCTCCACAATCCATGTATTTAACCTGGAGGTTATGGGTTTGAAACCAGGGGAGCGTCCCAGTTTCAGGGAATGAGGGAGAGCAAAAACCCACAACCATGATGTAGGGATACCCCTGTGAGACTTTCGGCAAAACCGGAACAATTATGTCTCATCAATATATATGATTTAATAAAAATATACTATCTATAATTTATACAGAGTAGTAACTTTTAACATAACTAATAATCGTATACATTCATGATTTTTATTTGTCACATTTTCAATGCGTTTACCAATAACTTGAAAATATTTTTCGAAACAGTTTAATTTTTTACCAAATACATGATAATATTTTCCAAAGCATTTATAAATACTAGTAATTTAACCCGTGCTCCGCACGGGTTATCATTTAGTTTAGGGTGATTTAGAATAATATTGCATGTTTTTAAAAATTTTTTGATTGATTTATAAAAATTGATGTATCATTTTATAAAATTGACCTATGGTTGCGATACCACAATAATATTACTAAAATTCTTCTACTAATGGATTTAATGAGTTTTTTTTTTTTTACCAAAGTATTTAAAGAATGTTATATACCGCAATATTATACCTACAGTATTTAGCTAAGACTATTAGCTAATGACATCCTTCCTGAAATTTAAAATGTCAAACCATGAAAATAAGGATTTAACAACTATGGTTGAGGTGACAAACTCATTGGTAACATTGCTTTGTTTTGTTTTTCTAGCCTTTCATTTCCTTGTCAATTGTTAAAATTCTTCTACTTATATATTTGAATAAAGTTATATACTGACATATTCCCTAGAATCCTAAAAGTCCATATATATTTTTATGAACTTGAATGAGTCACTTACCTTTTCTTCGGCATCATGAAAGTAAAGATTAAAAGCTTTGTTGTTCTAGTCATGAATGATAGAATCTAAAACTAATTACCAAAAAACAAATATTGAGAAGATAATATGTTGGTTGAATTAAAAGTACAATAGAAAATAAAAAACTATTGAAGAAGGGTGGATAATAACTCAATAAAATGATTAGATCTTATCTATCGATAGACGTAGAGAGATACATTTTTTTTTTTTGCAAGTATGTGTTTCTTACAAAAAAAAAAATCTATACATATGTATATTCAAGTTGGTGAATATCTTCTAAGTGTGTCACATAATTCAATTTTTGACTATTTTAATTTTCATGCATTTAACTTTTTTGCTTCCCACTTATGCCACTTATGATCTCCCACGTATTACATGAATGATCACGCTTTGGAATATTCAATAATTAAGCTATACTATCTTTAATCAAACAAACTGTTTTCTTATAAATGTATTACATAATGACTCCAAATCATAGTTTGTCTAGTATTCAAATTATTTGAATCTCGATCTCGATCTCCTTTTGTAATTGATTTTATTCAGGTAAAGGTACACCCTGAATCAACAAATTAAACAAATATTCAAAAAAAATAAACAAACAAATACAGAAACCATTAATGCACGCTAATAAGGATCAAAGAATGATTTAGATCAAGGAAATTACCACAATAATAAGTAAACAATACAGATAACTCAACAATAAAATAGATACTCCAATAAAGAGTATCAAAATTACTAACTGAAGTATAAGGATCAGAATATTACCTTCGGGATATAAGGAGCAGCATCATAATGCAATTTTCTCATTCTTAGCACTCCATTAGTCCTATTAGTACTTATATATTAGGAATCTAAATGTTGAACCAAAAAAAGAAGAAAAAATCAGATATACAATTAAAAAAAATGAATGCTATATCAAAAAATAAACAGAAAACGAACAAAACATAAAATTGGGAAGAATCAAAAGAAAGACGGAGATGATGTACCTGAGAAGAGTCAGAGACAGTTAACCGGGACAGGCGTACATGAAACAGTATGTATAGTTATGAAAATCACGCGTGTGTGTGTGTGTGGAAATGGGTAATTTGGGGGGTTTTGTAGAGAGAGGATAAGGGGAGTTTTTGCAGAGAGAGAAAGTGAAGAGAGGGGGAAGGGGAATTGGTATCGTTTATTTGTAAATTGGAGGAGAGATAAGGTCACATAATTTTAGTTTGATATAACTGATAACTTAAGAAATTGTCTTTTTAAGTTCCAATATTAATTTTTTAATTTTCTTTTCAGTTACATACTTAATCCTCATGTTTGTTAGTTAGAGTATTATATTTGAAGAAGTTTTAGTTAAGTCTTAATATATATATCTTATGTTATTATTCTTTAGTGTATCCGAATAGTTATATTTTTTGGTTGAATAACATGTGAAATAATTAATAGAAAAAGAGAAGTCATACTACAATTGTTTTATTAAGTATAATTAATAATCATAGGGTTTAATTTTAATTTTAGATTAATTGATACATTATTGAAAAAATTATTTTTATTGAATATAGACGTTTGTTGACTTAATGTCTAATTATGCCTTAAAAATATTTATATAATTGATATATCTTTATAGAAAAATAAGATCGCATGTGAATTTGTTTGTAATATGTATGTTTTAGAAATATTTTATATAACTGATATGTCTCTATATAAGAATAACTCTGAGTGAGAAACTTCAAACACTAATTAGCCATAAACATGATATTCATATGATAATTAACACTACACTATCGAGCGGCATTATTTAAAAATAAAATAAAAATACATATTTATAGTCATGAACCATCTTGTCCCATTTTTAAATGACCCAAAAAATCACACGTATAACTGAAAAGAATTGTAACACATTTGATATCGCATATTTTGATATTTTACAAAAATATTAATCAAAATAAATGGATAATGTAGTACATGAGTCACGTAACTCACTTAACTATAATATATGTAGTATTCTAAATAAATGCATAAAATATAAATAGTTGAGTTGGTTTAAGCTGAGTGTTTATAATTGAAAGGTTGTAAGTTCAAGTCTCATTATTGAAAATCATTTTGTTTTGTTTTCCTAGCTTCTCCTTGTCAATAGCTAAAGTTCTTCTACAAATATATTTAAAGAATATTATATACCACAATATTATACCTATAGTACTTTAGCTAAGACTAATAGCTAATGGCATCCTCCCTAGAATTCAAAAGGTCAAGCCATGAGAATGAAGCTTTAACAACTATGGTTGAGGTGGCAAACTCATAGGCCTCCTCACCAACTTTAAATATATATATATATATATATATATATATATATATATAGATTTCCTGCTTCCAATATTAAATTTGATCAATTAATTCGGAGGTAGTTAAGCACTAACCCAACTTTGATATATATATATATATATATATATATATATAGATTTCCTGCTTCCAATATTAAATTTGATCAATTAATTCAGAGGTAGTTAAGCACTAACCCAACTTTGATTTATGTCACTATTACTATTTCACGTACTAGTTAGTGTTCTCCACACTTTGGGGCTTCGTTGGATTCTACTCTTTTATTCAAACCAACTTTTCAAAAGGTAGAATAGAATCATTATCAACACACAGATACCAAAAATTAAACACATATAAAAAGTGAGAATCTAGTTGCAGGAGGGGTTGTTTGGATGTTTTCTTTTTGACAAAAAAAAACTTATAAAAGATCATTTTATGAATATTTTCGTAAGACGAATCTCTTTAATCAATTCATCGTGTGTTGATATAAAGAGATGTGAGAGAGGATTCCGTCTTATGAATTAGGTTCGTAAGATGGTCTCACATGAGACATACTCTTTATTTTATTATCAACCTCTTCTTTTTATCCTTGTAAACAAATGTTAATCCCAAATTAATACTTCATCTGTTCTTAAATAATTATCCTTTTTTTTTCTGTTCCAAAAAAAAAAATTCTTGTTTCTAAATTTTTTTTTGCGAAAACACTTTTATCATTTTATCTTTATTTTTTCTTTTATTTTAATGATAGTCTCACATGCATATGAGCTTTAAAAGAAATTATATATTATACGAATATTTATAATAATGTCAATTAATTTTTTATAATCTGTATGCTAATCAAATATGACAATTATTTAAGAATATGAAGAGTATTTTATAAGGATATTAAGGCCATATTTCTTATAAGTCAATAATTTGGTATGAAGCCTTTGGTTCTAATAGAGACCACATAAACTTATTATTATTATTATTTTCTTTTATAAAAGTTAACATTTGTTCTTATGGGGCTGAGTAACGTGTTAAGCAACACTTTATAAGTATGTTTTGTCTTGAGAATTATCATAGTGGTATTTAAAATTGTAAATGAGTGGTTATCGAAATAAGTAGTTTTAGGTACTTCCACCGTTCCAATAAAAAAAATTACGTTTGAAAATTTTAATAAAATAAAGATTTATTACATGAAATAGAGGGAGTATGATATAAAGTAGAAAAATGATAGAGCAATAACCCTTAATCGAGAACATCAATCACACGCTTTGTAGTGTTGTATTTCTGCAAAATTACGACTCTAAGTGTGTAATTGATGTATTCGGTTGACGAGGGCTGTTGCCTAGCACAATTCTACAAAATACATGCAGAAAGATTGCCTTTGCTCTTTCGAAACATTCCTATCACTTAGGGCATGTTTGTTAACCAAATTAAGAGCTTAATTAGAAAATTTTAATTGATATTAAAAATAAGATTGTTTGATAATACAATATTATATCACTTAATAAATTAAGTATTTCTTAAAAATAGTCAAAAAATTTTAGTCAAAAGAGAATGTCTTAATGTTTTAAGCTCTACTTTTTCAGACATCAGTTTTCAGAACTTAATTTTCAGTTTTAATAAACAGGCATCGGAGGTATGATACAACGAGCTCGAGCTCGTAATTATTATATTATTTTTAACATCTATACTGTCGGATCAAATTATTCAGATCTCTATATCGTTGGATCAAATTTGTCATTTTCTAAGTAATGACATGAATATTCTAAATTATCATCAACTTAACAATATTTAAATATCTAAATTTCTGTTAAAACAATCCAATAACATTGACCCTAAAGCTTGTAAAAATAATTTAAACTAAAGTTTGTAATATCATTTACCTTACTTATTTTAGGACATGTACGGCTTTGCGATTTTAATGACTTTGATTTTTTTTTTTTGTAATGATTAAAGATAAAATAAAAAAGTAAAAGAGAGAAATTTTTGAAATAAAAAAAAATTTTCAAAACCAAAATCACTAAATCGCGATAAAAAATAAACCCTTACCTAAAACACTAAGTTATCATTGCATAAATACCAACACACAGCACCAGCAAACATCCCCCTCGTAAAGAACAAATTTTCGAAAGGAAAATTGAGCACATTTTCTTACAAACGGTTTCCATCTATGGCTATGATTGACATTCCAAAATCAGAAAAAGAAATATAGGTCAATTGAAGAGAAAAACAAAAAAACAAGAGAAAGAAGTGGTTGACTTTTTTTTTTTTCTTCTTGAAACTAGAAGTGGTTGACTAGTGGTCCAATTAATTCTTTTAATATACTCCGTACTATGTTCTGATTAGTTGAATGATGTGCCAAATTGACGTGAGTACTTTATGCTAGAATGCTAGTACTCCTTTTCTTTCAAAATAAATGTTTATTTTTAAAAAAAGTGATTCTAGGATGAGTATTTTGTTTTTTAATTAAGTTATTAAATTTATTTTGATATGGTAATTAGAACCAAGGAGAAGCCACCAAATTGATGATACGAACACTTTTTTCAACTTTGAACCCCTGAAATTTTAAAATTTTTATTTAGAACCTCTGAAAATGTAACCAAATTCTTATCATTTTTGCGTCCTCACATCGGGTTATAAGAGCACTGAATATTTTCTCCTAAATAGACATTAAAGATAAATATGCACATATATGGCTAAATAATTAACATCCTTAATTTTCATAGAAAATAAAAAAGAATTCTAAGGTACCTCATGAAAATATTTTATATATATATATTCGTATATAGGTATGGTGGTTCGCTTTGACCATCTTAAAAACACCTCAGCTTAATTTACTTTCTCGAACGAGTTCAAGAGTGGACGTCCACACTCAGTCTATGCATTTAAAAGTTATCTCTAACGTAACAACATCAAAAGTCAAACTTAAATTGATAGTAAGTTTTTTTTTTTTTTTAAATAGTAAGTTACCGCTCAAACAAACTTGTTCAATTGATGATAGACATATGAATATATAGTACTTCATCCGTCCCAAAAAAAAAAAAAAAAGATTATATTTAATAAGTTAAACTTATTAAGATTGTAATTCTTTTTGCTTATACATTTTCAAAATTACACTAAAATTTATTTTTTAGAAGAAATTAAAAAAGATGGACGGACTTTTTTTTTTTTTTGGTTGAAGGGAGTCTATTGCTTTCTTAAAGAAAAGAAACATGCTAAGATGTCACGCCCCATCCGTTTTCCCCCTTTCCTTTCCTTTTGAGGAGGGGTTAGCAGATTTTTTCTAAAACCGACCAAACCAATGGAATCGGAAAGAACAAAAAAAAGTGGACCGAATCAATACTTTTGGTGTGGTTCTGGTTCTAATTTTTAGTAGAACCGATTATTTTGTTTGATCCTGATTTTAAAAATTATAGATTGGTTCTGAACCGGACCGGACCAATGTATATTTTATATATATATATATAATATAATATAATTAATTATATAATATATATTAATAAATTAATGTTTATAAAATATAGTTTCTATTTTCTAAACCTAACCCAAACCCAAACCCTAGGTATAAATACTTAGTGATATTTTTCTCAGCCGTTTATATACAAACATAAACTTGATATTGTTGAACCTACTTTTTTCTCATTTTAGTTTATATTGCATGAACTGGATTGTAATATATGACAATGGTAAATATACTTTTTTTTTTCTTTTTCTTTTGTGAGTTTGTTTGTATTCTCAACATTTTTTCATTATTGAATGCTTTTTAATTGTCTAATGAAATATTAGATTTTATTATTTGTTTGTTAGCTCAAAATTTGAAAGAGTTTATTCCTTCAAAATCGAAAAATGTGCAGGACTGAATCAATTAGAATCGAACCAAAGTATTAGTTTTCATACATTTTGGTTTGATTCCAATTCTAATTTTTTTTAAATCAGAGTATTGGTCTGATTCTAACTCTTATTTTTTTCGCGAAAAATAAACCAAAACTGACCGTACATGACCACCCTACTTTTGAGGGGCAATTTGTAAACATAGAACCTTCTTACTTTAGTCTTTAGTTCCTGATATACTCTCTTTATTTCTTTTTACTTTTTTTTTTTCCTTTTTCTTGGGTACATTACTCTATCTATTCCTATCAATAGTCTATTTATCCTCATTTGTAGAGCCTATTAAATATACAATAAATATTTATGGAGTTGTTTATGGTAATATTTTACAATATTTATTGATGAAAGTAATGACATATCTAAATAAAGTGTGGAAGATTTTTAATTTTTTTTTTTTTAGTTTTAGTTTTATGTTTTTTGATGTTCTAAGGGGGCTTGGGAAGGGATCAAACCTAAAATTTTGCACTTTGTGAGGATCCAACTCTACTACTATGTTATCTTTTAAGATGATAGTGGAAGAACTCATAGGGAGGCAAACTAGTTATGTTTAAAACACATTTTTTTTATGAAAACTTTTTGCTAAATTTAACATTGTCAACAACCTTACTCTTCACATTAACACAATTTTTGATTTAATATTTTTTTATTAGTAGGTGATACTAATTATAACGTAATTTTACCGTTGTACTTAATATCTACTCGTAAAATACAAACACCTCAATCTCACCCACACACATAAAAGCTCATGGGTATAGTTGAATTGAGATTCCTAGGTATGTCAACGTCTCTTTTCCTTTTCTTTTGTTTTTCTAATTTATTTATAAATTTACTTACATTTTGTCTTCGTGTGATGACATGATTAAGCGGAGACCTCTCTCAAGTAAATTTTCTATTTACACAAATGTTCAAACTCGAGATATTTTGTGAAAACTTTTTTTGAAAATATTTTTCTATTTACACAATGGCTCGAATTCAAACCTTCTTTCTTAAGCGGTCAGAACCCCTTCCCCAGTCTCACTTAGGCCAAACCCCATTGATAAAGTCCTTCTTTTTGAAGAAATATCATAATTTTACATAAAATTTGCTAACAAGTGTCCCTATATTAATGACACTTATTAATAATCTGTAGCTAGAAATAATCCACATTAGAAAATCTTTCACAATGCATTAGGAGTGATATCATCTAATATATTGGAAAATTTTCCAATGTGAATAATTAACAATGTCCTAATTAAGGAATAAGTATACTTATTAGCAGAGATATTTAACATTTAATTAAGGTGGGGTAGAAAATTAAAGTTATTGGAGTAAAGAGTCAATTGCAACCATGATGATATTTACAATAACACTAAAAAAAACTCTTACTTTTATTGTTTATTGAGATTTGATTTTCTTTATGATTGGATTCTTTTAATTTCATCAACGTATATTTAAATTAATAACTTTTACATGTCTGTCATGCTGATGTGACAAACATCAAAAAAAATTCATTAAGTGAAAATCTTAATATAGAGAGCAATCAACTTCGATATATATATCAGTTTAGTTCTTATGTCGATATATTCATTTTACGTTGTTATGCTAAGATTACATAGTTTCACTATTTTGGTATCCTCATAAATATTTTTCTTGCAGTTTATTTATGGAATTACTTTTATATCTCATTTTATTCGATAATAAGAGCATACTTAGGCTAGATTGGAATTGCTAGGAAATTCGTAAGAAAACTAGCAGAACGAGGTTTCTTTTTATTGATATTTTTTGCAAACTTATATGTTTTCGTTCTCAGAAAAATAACATATATATATATATATATATATATATATATGCAGGGCCGGTTCTGACATTTTGAAGGCCCTGTCTAAAATTTAAAATCCCATTGCATCCCGTACGTTATAGGCACGAAAGATTTAAGCAAACACAAGAATTATGTAGAGTGCATTAACAAATTTAAATGCTAAAGGAGCCATAAGAATTACATGAAAAGAAATGAACATTAAAAGCTTTGATGAAATATTCCCTCTTATCTTGAAAAAGAGAAAAATGAATTAAAGCAATACAAAAGTTAAGCTAGAAAATAATATAAAATGAAACTTCTCAATTAGGTTGGGGTTTCTACGGTTGGGAAAAATGAGATACCCCATTATGCTATTAATACAATAGTATTATTGACAACTCATGCAGGCGTGAGAATTCGTGTTGTCGTATCGTATTTGTGCAGCACCATTATATTTTAATATTATTTATCTTATTTGATATAAATATAATAATAAATATTATTTTTAACTAAATTTTTAATTTTTTGTTTTTGTGTCGTGTTTTGTGTTGTGTCATTTCTTTTGTAATTCGTATTTATAATCGTGTCGTGCTGATTCGTACATTTGTGTTATTTCAGTCATTGAAACCTGTTTAAAGAAATTATCTTTAAAGAAATATATAATGTTACATAAAAATATTTATGCAAAATTTTTTTCATAAAAACGTGCTAGTATGTATAGTACAATTACTCATTTTAGTTTAATCATAAGTCTTGGGTCCGAGACTTGTGAAAGCGCAGCTGCGTTAAGAATCTTGTTGGGTGAGCTTTATCGTCCTTATTGTTTGAGTTGACTTGAAGGATTAATTTTGAGATTTCAGATTAGAAAACACATATTATAGTGCTATTGAAAACACATATTACAATGCTATTAAAAAATTACATTTTCTTAACAATAAACTCCTAAAATTTTCGATAGTTATAACTCCAAAATTAAAACCTTTCAACTAATTTCATGACATTTGTATAGGAAAACGAATCTTACATTTTAAAAAACAAAAAAGAAATTTCTAAAAAACAAGTTTAAATTAGTAAGTAAAACCCATTAAATAAGTAAGTAAAAAAAGTACAAAAAGACAGAACATAACTTGCAGAGAGGGGACTAACGGTAACATCTGGTTTGGCTGTTCCTCAAAAAGGGCAATTTGGGAACACCAGCCAAAGTTAACGGAAACCACTTCAAAAAGCCTCAGTTTCTTTTCTCCACACACCAGCAAAAGACTTTGGAGTTGGGAGAGTGGGCGGCAACAAGTGCACTCTCTTATTCTCTCCTCTCTCTCACACTCTCTATCAAACACACACACACACACACATCAACTTTCGCTTTTAGCTTTTCAACATTTTGATTCTTCTTTCAGCTTTTTTTCTTTTTGGGTTTTCTTGGCTTTTTCTCATCTCCTTGATTGATTCATTCCCCAAATCAAGCTAGTAGTGATTCGTTCACTCACTCACTCACTAGATACCCACTTCGATTCGAGCAGTAAGAACAAGAAAAAGAAAAATTGGTGTTGTTAGAGAAATGGCAGATGCTCCGAAACCCGAAGACATAAGCCATCCTCCAATGGACCAACTTCAGGGCTTAGAGTACTGTATTGACTCAAATCCTTCTTGGGGTATGTTTATTTATATGTCCATTTCCTAACTTTCTCTGTTCAATCTCTTATCTCGAACTCTTTCGATATAGATGAGATCATTCCTTTTTATGGTATACTAAATAGGCGATTTCGCTATGTCACCAGATCAAGTAACAAACAATTTTTTTGATTCCATTTGTTTGGTTTTTCCTATCTAATTTATTTATTTATTTTTAAATAACAATTTTATTTATTTTATTCTTTTGAAACAGGGGAGTCAATAGCTCTGGGATTCCAACACTACATCTTGGCATTAGGGACTGCTGTGATGATTCCCACATTTCTTGTTCCTTTAATGGGTGGAACTGACGTAAGCCATTTATGGATATACCCACTTTTACTTATCTTCATGGGATTCTGTCAATCTAGGACATATCTAATTTACTATGCTAAGTTAGGGAATTTTGTATATTCTTGGATTTTTCATTCATGCATTATATGGATATTTGCAGAAAGTTAAGTTTTGGAGAAAAATTGTTTGATTACCTAAAATGTGCTACTTTTGACTTAAACTCTCTCTGGTTTCAAGTGTTCCGATTTCGAATAGGAGGGTAAAGTTGAAATTCAAGTGAATCATATACCTTTTTGAATTGAACATTCCAAAAAAGGAAAGTAGGACTCTTTGAGCGAAATAGAGAGGAATTTGTAGTTGTCCCGAATCGGTTCTGTAAGGTTGACATGGCTTTGTATTTCATGTTGGCAGGGTGATAAGGTGAGAGTTGTTCAGACTCTACTTTTTGTTGGAGGAATTAATACATTTTTACAAACACTGTTTGGAACTCGGTTGCCTACTGTGATTGGAGGATCTTGGGCGTTCATTGTACCAATTATTTCAATAATTCACGACCCTTCATTGGCCCGAATCGATGACCCTCATGTGGTAACTATTACAACTTTTCCATCTTCTCGTTATTTGTTGTTTACTTACTCTTGAATTGTATCGATCTGTAAACTATGTACTACGGAGTAGTTCTTTGCGTTATTCATATTGTTTACTTCACAAAAGTGTGACCAATTGTAGAGGTTCCTGTCCAGGAATCAGCGCCTTTGGCGATGACACTTCAAATTAGCTAAGGCATCTCGCAATGTCCTTACTTTTATCACACTATTTCGTTCCTGACTAGTGAAAGCATGTATCAATATTCATAAGCTAAAAATATTGATCTCAACACTTTCTTACAATAAATTCATTCATGAATAACTATCATATGATTCATATCCATATATTAGAAACACTTATCTGATGGTCATGGGTTCTTGCTCTATACTAAGTGATTTATACTCTCTCCATTCTGTGTATAGAGTCCACTATTCTATTTGGAATGTTCCACTTAAGGAATCAACTTTTTAATTATGCCTACTGTGCTCATAACTTTCAACTTTACCTTCCACATGTGACATAACCATCTTGAGCATGATCAAGATTTCTTGTAATTATGACCAACTCAAGGATACTTGTATATCCCTTAATTATTAAACTTTTCAAATGTGGATACTTTGATCGAAAAGGAGTATACTTTGTTGATGAAACAACGATACATGGTCTTTGCTTTCCTAAAGAAAGAGTTATCATGTTATGTTTGAACTCAAATTGGTATCGTCGACTGACTTGGTAGAATAAAATGCTATTGTATTTGTCAATTATTGATTATAGTTTTAATGAAACGGTGGTTCTATTTCCACTTTTAGAGATTTCTCAATACCATGAGAGCGATACAAGGGGCTCTCATTGTTGCATCGAGCGTGCAAATCATTTTGGGTTATAGTCAGCTTTGGGCTATTTGTTCCAGGTGCAATTTCATTTTCTTATAAAAAATTTCATCCTCCTGTATAGGGGAAAATATCAGCTTGTGGAATTGTGTTATGTATAAAACAGTTCCATTTTGGATTTCAGGTTCTTCAGCCCTGTTGGAATGGTTCCTGTAATTTCATTGGTAGGCTTTGGTCTGTTTGATAGAGGATTCCCAGTGGTATGTTTATGACTTTAATAGTGGCAAGATGGAAGTTTTAGTTGTTTCTTCCTTATAATGTGGTTGATTCATTAAATCGTTCAAACAGGTTGGACGGTGTGTGGAGATTGGAATTCCTATGCTCATCTTATTCGTTGCATTCTCCCAGGTGCTGCTGCTATTTCTTTGGATTCGTTAATTAACATTTAGTCTTCATCTAAATGTCTTTACAGCATTTTATTGCCATCCAAAAAAGAGCCCTTATATCATTGTAGAGTTTGTACATTAGCTAACGTTGTTCTTTTCTCTTTTCAGCTAATGTTGTTCTTTCTCTTTTTCTTTTTTTAGTAATCAAATGTTAAATTTTCTTAAAAGGAGTTAGAATTTGTTCCTAGAGTTCCAATACTACTGCGAAGAAAAGTAACTAGAGTTCCTCACTTAATTTCTTTGTTCTGTTCAATTTTTGGTGTGCAGTACTTGAAACAATTTCATGCGAAACAACTGCCAGTGCTGGAGCGATTTGCTCTTATTCTAACAATCTCAGTGGTATGGGCATATGCACACCTCCTGACAGCCAGTGGAGCATATAAACATCGTCCAGATGAAACTCAATTGCACTGCCGCACTGACAAAGCCAACCTCATTTCTTCTGCACCATGGTTGGTACCACTACTACTTATTTCGATTAACGAACCAGCATTATCTCATTCTTTCAGCGTGTTTTGTGTGTGTGTGTGTGTATGAACTCTTGTTAAATTTTCAAGTAATTGCTATGCAGGATAAAAGTCCCATACCCACTTCAATGGGGTGCACCTACTTTTGATGCTGGTCATGCTTTTGGGATGATGGCTGCCGTATTTGTCTCCTTGATTGAGGTATTCTTGCTCATGAAAATTAGTAGATCAAAGATTATTCTATTCATCATTGTCATATAATTAAAGTAATTGTTTTGCTCAGTCAACAGGAGCATATAAGGCGGCAGCTCGGCTAGCAAGTGCTACACCACCACCAGCTCATGTTCTCAGCCGTGGTATTGGATGGCAGGTCCGCAGATTTCACAAGTTTAATAATCCTATTAGAAAATAAATATATAAATTTGGTGCTTAGTGTAAAATACTTAATCTGGTATTTGATCGTATAGGGAATTGGGGTCCTCTTGGACGGACTTTTTGGAACCGTTACCGGCTCTACTGTTTCTGTGTAAGAACTATTACTTCATTGCTAAAATATTTTCGCCGGCTATGGAAACGGCCATAACTTAATTATCCCTGCAAACAACAGTGAGAATGTAGGCCTTCTTGGAAGCACTCGTGTTGGTAGCCGAAGAGTGATTCAAATCTCAGCTGGTTTTATGATCTTCTTCGCAATTTTGGGTAAGTAATTTAAACAATCTTTCTTTAGACTCATTTCCGATTTTCTTTCTACTTGATTTGATAGTTTTCATATGCACAGGGAAATTTGGAGCGCTGTTTGCCTCAATACCGTTCCCAATTTTCGCTGCTGTATACTGTGTTTTGTTTGGTCTTGTTGGTGAGTATCTAAATTTTTCGTTTTAGTATGCTCCTTAGTGCATGGATCGGATCAGCCTGAATTCACTTCACCATTGTTGATAATATTTTGCTTTTCCAGCTTCTGTGGGGTTATCCTTCTTGCAGTTCACAAACATGAACTCGATGAGGAACCTGTTTGTTGTTGGTGTTTCTTTCTACTTGGGCTTGTCGATACCTGAGTACTTCAGGGAATATACTTCCAGAGCTCTTCATGGTCCTTCTCATACCAAAGCTGGATGGGTAAGTTCAAGAGCTTGAATATCAGTTTCCATCTAACAGCCTGACCTCGTGATCGTAACACGATCACAAATGTAATTTCCATTCACCTTTTTGTGCAGTTCAATGATTTTCTCAACACCATATTTTTCTCCTCTCCAACGGTTGCATTGATTGTTGCTGTGTTCCTCGATAACACACTCGACTTCAAAGATAGTGCCAGAGACAGGGGAATGCCGTGGTGGGCCAAATTCAGAACGTTCAAAGGAGACAGTCGAAATGAGGAGTTTTACACCCTCCCCTTCAATCTCAACCGCTTCTTCCCTCCATCATGATCTAGGGCATATCAACTTGTAAGGGGGAAGCATCATTATTTTTGAGTTCGGATTGTGCTGATCACCATGCTTTTAGGAGTAGACGGAGCGATTTTGAGAGCGAAAGAGAGAGAGGTAGAGATAATGTAGTTCAAGAGACATGGCGGCTTGGCCTTCTCTGTAACTCTCTTTCTTCAATTTAATTCATGTAAATTTTGCTGGGGTTATTCTGGTTTAATCCAATAAAACAAAATCATTTTTTTCTTCCAAAGTTTGCAAACCAAACTGCTTTACAAATTTGTTTGAGAACTAATCTTGCTCATATTTTATTGACATTGGCATATATATGTACAACAAGAAACCAGCCTGAGGAGAGTTGGCTTGTACCAAAATTTAAATTTCGCAAACCTAAGGAATGATTATTTCAAGAAACTATTACTGTGAGTCTTACACATGCAATCTGGGCACCTTGGCTGTCGATAAATGCTTCGACCATAACCCCTCGTTCGTACTTTCTGACCTTCCTCGATCATCTTTTTTACTCGATCCTCGAAACTATTCCATCCTATGGTATTGTTCTCCAACAAAATTGCTGCAAGCCTCCTCTTACTAGGTTTCAAGGTTGGAGCATGACCCCCACCATAATAAGTTCGAAAGCCTGAGACCAGTGACGACAATTGGCTTCCAGAGTCTGTTATTGCAAATACATCTGCAGTTGCACAGGCAATGAAGTCCAGAGCTGCCAGCTGCATCCAAAAAGAATATCCGTTGTCATCGTAAGAGAGTGAAACTAAATGCAATTGTCGATAGAGATTGTGGTACTAAATCTGACTCATTCGAGCTCATTAGTGCTTTCAAGAAGTGAAACGAGCTATTATGTCAAGTTATTTGAAGATGAAAGCAAGTTTTACCTGAGAAGAAAAATTCCTAAATGGCGCAAGTTCAGTAGGGGTGAGGAGATCTTCTTTGGTGACCAAATTGGGATAGAGGCTAGTCAAGGGATTCATCCTTGACTGTCCCCCGTATATACGGGACCCAGCGAGATAGATGTAAGTTTCACTCTCGAAACCAAGACTAGCAAGAACAAGTGCTGCTTCTTCTGGTGTTAGCGGACATTTTCCAGATATTCTCAACTCTGCTGGGGAAACAGGCCTTCAAATGTCGCCAATGGGAAAGAAATCAGATAAATGTACTGTAGCATTGACAATTATAAAACAAAAACAAAATCAAAACAAAAAACAGGAAATGCAGTTTCCTGATGCATACTTAGAATTCTTCAACCGCTCAATGAGAAGAGGAAAATGGATTTCTCTGTAAGCTTGAAGTTCCATTTCCTCATTTTCTCCGCCACCAAATTCACATAGAGAGTAGGCCACCATATCGACTTCAAACCTCAAGTGCAGAGAGAGATACTTAATAGAGGCTATTGCAGCATTATGGCCTTGGAAAGGCACTTTCGAGATGAAGTTTCCGAGCAGTTGCTTATCTAACTTGTTCCTTGCGACATCATGTTTCCTTATCCTCCTAATCAACAACGAACCGACCTCTTGAATTTTGGGCACAAACTTCAAAGCGTGAAAGTTACACTTACATCTCAGCCTCTGTAATAAATTCATAAGTTGGTGTTATGCACGTGCAACAATGTTTGATATTATTTCACGATAGATGACTTCCTGTTAGCTTCATGGGTAACTTGTATCATGTGTATATACATATTATTCTAGAAAAATATATCAAACCTGAAGTTCAGAAGGCAATGGGTCAAAGCCGAGTCGGTTTCCAAATCCAAGGAAATGAACAACTCTATCCCTTAACAGCAGAGGAAGTACTGTGTTAACATAGTCATGAGGTGTTGCTTCTTTTGGTATATCAGCATCAGTAACCTGAGAATCAAAAGGATCGAAAGCTCTTATACGTTATTTTTCCAACCAAAAACAATTTCCAGAAATTCTAAGTATAGAAACAGAAGGGCAAAGCATGACATACTAGAGTACCGGTTGATTCAAACTCTAGTGACATCAACTGGGGAGGCAGCTCTTTTACGATATCTATTTCGTCCTTCAAAACATTCATGAAATGCCTCTCTTGATAAATATCACCAAACTGGCTGCATTTAAATGGAATATTTATTTTTACAGAAAATAAATTGTATAGACACAAGAAAAAGGATACACAGGACACATAAAAAATGTCTGCATTACAAGAAAGTCAAAAAAAAATCAAATGCGAAAAAAACCAAAATTGGATCTTGCTCCGATAATTCACAGAACGAAAATGTAAAACAATCTCGTTTGTGGAATAGATCTGGTGACAGACCTTGGATCCTTCCATACATTGCTGAATAGAAACTTGGGAATAACTAATGTTGCATTTAGTAAAGATGCCACAGCAACTGCATTGCAAACCTGCAGGCATAAATGATGACCAGATATAGCATGTTTAAGGAGACAAGAAAGTTGAATGCAAAAAAAGAAACTGAGGGAAGACGGAAAATAAAGAACTTAGGATGAAGGATCAATGAAGGTCTAAAACTTTTTTTTTTCCATTTTTATAGGTACTTTCATTTCCAGAATAGAATCTTCTTGAAAAAGGGCGAATGAAGAATAAAGATGGAAACGTTAATTTCATTTTGCCCGTTGCAAGTGTTTTCTAATACAGCTATATGTGATGGCATGTAAGTAAATGAAGAAAATGTCCCAGCATTTTTTAGAATGTTTAGGAGAAGTATCATTTACACCTAAGCAAACCTAACTGCAACCTAAAATCGATCGACCGGAAACCATCAATGGGAATCATCCGTCACGACCTCAGAAGTATGTTCTTTTTTTCATAATTTCTCAAATACACAACAAAGGTGAAGGAAGATCACCTCAAAGCATCTTACCTCTTTCGATCCAAAGAACCCAAGATACTTCAGGGAAGAATGGATTTCTAAGAAACTACGAGTATCTAAATTACCAGAAGTAGCTTCTACAATTGCATAGTATATGATTATTCACCTCACTGCTTTGGCATGGGCTTATACTTTAAGTTCATGAAAACTACCTTTCTAGATTTCACACAAGACAGAACTTTCCCCTGATCATCAAATTTCAAAAAATGGCTAGTAGTAGCCTTATGAAACTAACGCTGAAACTTTCTGCTCATTTGTTTCGTACTCTGCTCATGTTTGCCCGTGAATTTGTTTAGTTCCAGCTTCTCTTCAATACAGGAATAGTTCCCACACAGTAAAACTAAGTTCTTTCAGGCCTTCTTTAGTTATTCCAGACCACACACCATCCAGAAATTTGCAATATATATTAATCTTATACTCCCTCCGGCCCCAAAAAAATAGTCCTATTGAAAGTCAACCAAAGATAATATTTACGTCTTAGGTAAGGAAATTTCGATCTTTGATGCAATATTATGACTCCTATCAATAACAATCTTTAAAGTTTCCTTAAGGATAAGTAAATTTTTATTAATCTTTAATCAAGTTGACCAAAAAAAGTCAAAAGTGTTAGTTTTTTTGGGCAGAGGGAGTATAATCGTTGCTATCTTCATGTTTCTACTCTAGTGCCTATCTCGAGTGCCCATCATCTTTATTGAGATGCATAATATTACCAATATGCTTGATATACTCAAGAAGGCTTCTCTTTCTTGCAGATTAATTTGGCTGCCAAAATGTGGCATGTTCTGCTATGACTTGAAATTGACCAATTCAAACACTTCTCTTGCCCTACAGAATGATAACATGTAGCAGTCTTTGACATGGTATAGGAGCCTATGACTTCAAACTCACCAAATACAGCCTTCTACTTCCTAACGCACACCTCAAGCAGCTACAGTCGATGCAGTTTCCACGAGGTTGGCAGAGAACTCAAGATGCAAAATACATGCTTATCCATGAGAAAACTAACAAAGAATCAGAAGTCCTCGATGACATCAACCTCTAACAAATCGCAATTCCCCAACTAGCATTGACCAAAAAATGATCTTATCCAGCCAATTATTGGACAAGGCTAGGATTCAGATGAATCTCTATTTAAAAGCAATAATAACGGATGAAAGTAGTCCGCGCAATGCCAGCAGAGCTATCTATTTGCATAATCACAAATAACAGCAAAATTTTACCAATTGATTAATTTCAGACAACTAAAACTCGCGTTGGACTACCTAAAACACTTACGGCAACTCGTTGTTGATTTAGACCTCCATTTGCACTGACCAATATAAATCCAGTGCTGTTCCGGGGTTTCCCTGCACTAGCAACTTCTAACTAATTAATTGGAACGAAGCATGTGAGCGATCAAGCGTACAAATTGAAGTTCTATAGAATCTAAGGGTACCTGCACTTTTTGGTTTCTTTCTATCTGCACAAGGTTTCCAGGCAGATGCCTCAGTGTATGTTTCCTTCCAAAACTTTGATCCATCTTGCTTCTGCAACAATAATAATATTGCAAGTTTAGGAAATTAACATAATTGAAAAGATACGCACTCTTCAACTTCAACTGTAACATGCTTATGTGTAAATGGATGAGATAAGTTTAGGCATCAAACCTCGGCAAGAGAATGCGAAGCCAGGTTAAGAAGCTTGCCATACATCTGAACTGGTGTTTTTTCTTCGTTATCATAACCAATCACATTCTCCTTCAGAAGCAGAGGCATTGGACAAACATTAGTTAGTTTCCTTTAAGAATAGACCAAAATTTAGAAACTAATTAGACCAGAACTTCACATTGACAACCTCATAGTTCATATATAATACACATGCACACAGCAATTCGATCAGCATGTATACCTTTTGGCTCGCAAGTCTTTTTGGAGTTGAACTATTAAGAAGAAATGTGGGATCAAAAACGGAGAACATAAGCGAATCCAAAAGGAAAAGAAAACCCATCAAGCCAAGCGTTAATAGAACGGACCGAACATATTTCCTTAACCAGATATGCCTTTTCCCGCCATTAAATCCTTTGAAGTTTCCATATTTTCCCGAATCACTACTCCTTAAACCTGGCAAAAGAAGGAACTTGCTCCATCGATAGCTTCCTCCTCCTCCTGAGATCCTCCTCCCCCCCAAGGAAGGATCCCAACCTTGTTGAATATCAAAGTATCTACAGTACTGATCATAGTCTTTGGTCCCAAATGAGACCTTACCATCAACTTGTTTCGGTCTCGGCGACCCTTGCTTCTTCCCCATTTAATCAAAATCTATTCCTATGTAATAATCTCCAAGATAACTACTATAATCCAATACTTTCAAATTGTCAAATTTAATACAACTGCCAAAATATTGTTTTAGTTGAATCCAAACAAGGCAAGGCATGTATTGGCATGTATTCCTATGTATCTCTCTCTCTCTCTCTCTCTCTCTCTCTCTCTGTGTGATAAACAAACTAAAATAGGTAGGATGAGAATGTCTGAGTTTGGTGGGGAAGTTGTGAAAGAAATAGGGGGCGAAGAAACTAAGAATTAAGATGAAATAGAAACATCAAAAAGTCTAAATTGGAAGTGAAGCTAAGTTGTTGGTCATAACTGATATTGATAGTTAAACAACAATGCATATATGAATATATATGTCGGGCTGAATATATATATATATATATATATATATATATATATATGTTAGAGAGAGAGAGATGGGGATGAAGTGAGAAATAAGCTAAATCTGATGACTCAAAATTAGAAAGCAATTTTATAAATAGGCAGCTGACCTCAGAATATATACTTAATAAAATACTGGGGGAAGATTACATCTGCAGCAACTACTTCTCAACGAACAGAGGACTGAAGGTGGCGATGCTGTCCAATTGAGAAAGAAATGGTCCTACGGGTTTTGGAGGGAAAAATAACCAAATTATACTCCCTCCTCCGTTCCGGCAAACAATCCAATATACTATTTTTGGATATTTCATTTAAAAAGTTCACTTTTAAAAAATTATCCTTATAATTTTCATAATTTTTCATTGAACCCTCCACTTAAGCTGTAATCATCTAGGTTTTTCACAAGTATTTTTATAATAATGATAAAATTCAATGACACTAATATATCCTTTAATAATTAGACTTTTCATGTTTACCCTCTTGTAATCATCTTGATTTTGCTCAAGTATTTTTGTAATAATGACAAAATCTAATGACACTAATATATCCCTTAATAATTAGACTTTTTAAATCGTAGACTCTTTGAGTAGAACGGATAGAGTAATATTTATTTGGTATATAATTTGGTCTCAACGCTTCGACACTAACGATGCGAAAAATTATTTAGTAGGACCGTCACATAATCATGTCATCTCTCTTTTGATATATGACATTGTAATAAATCAATGAAAATAACTTCTTCCTTCCGTTCCTAAAAAAAAGGTCCAACTTCCATTTTTTTTTTTTTTCGTCTATTACAAAAGAAAAAAAAACACTTTTCAACCTTTCCTTTTTAGAAAGTTACCTTTTATTCCTTCTATTCCAAACAAAGAGTCTACAATACTATTTTGAGATGTTTTATTTAAAAGAATTCACTTTCAAAAAATTATGCTTATATTTTTTATAATTTTTCATCTTTACCCTCCACTTGTGTTGTAATCATCTTGGTTGTGCTTAAGTATTTGTAATTATTATTAACTCTAATGAAACTAATATATCCCTTAATAATTAGACTTTTCAAATGTGAACTATTTGGATAGAATGGTGAGATTATTATTTTAGCCACTTTTTCTTATTTCTTTAACGATGAATCTCACTTGTACATGACCAAGAAAATAATATTTATAATAGAGTTAATTAGTTTTTCTTGATCTGTTTACCGAATCAAACATAAAAAATAAAAAAAAATAAAAAAATTTAAAGAACCAATAGAGCAGGCCTCTTGGATCTAGTTGAAAAACAGTTGGTACATCACACCATGGTGTCACCTAGTGATACAATACGCATAGTCACATTGAGATAGCTAATTTTTTGTACTGATTTAATACAATGGTTGAGATTATGTGTTAGCGAATATTAAGTAAAAATCACGTTGACGAGCAAATATAAACCGATCTTCACCCCTCGTAAAAAAACAACTAATTCAAACCATTTATATTCAATAAACTAGTTAGGTGCACTATCGAAGCGAGAGGCAAATAAATGTGAGGGGATGCTGCTGTTGTGTGTGCAAAGAAAAAAAAAAACAAAAGGAGGGGGCGGGGGTTGGGGTGAGGGGTGCTTTTATGTAATAATACTTAGGGTTAATTACACCATTAGTCCCTTTACTATTAAATTTTTTATGATTAGTCCCTTAAGAAATTATTTTTAAATTTCAGTCCCTAGAGTATTAAAATAGATATGCTTAGTCCTTTTGGTGGATGCCGTTAAAATTTTTCCGTTAAGTTAGTCATGTGCTCAGCATTTGACTTTGGTTAAGGGTTTTTATGGAGTTTCATGTGCAAGATATTTTGTAGTACTTAAACAATTTATTCTTTTCTCTCTCTCTCCTCTTCCCCCACCCCACCCCACCCCACATCTTCATCCCTTTCCTACCATCTTAGTTACTACCCCCACCCCTACCCCCACCCACCACCTCACATCCTTGTCTTTCACCTCACTCTCCCCCACATCTTCATCCTCTTCTACCATCCCAGCCCCCATCAACAACCACCACCTGCACAATTTCCGACGAATCTCTCTCTCGAGGCTTCACTTCCTGTACCATTTTTCTCTCTGCCGTACACGGTGGTGCTGCAATTCCTTCCTTTGCCGCACCTGACAAGCTGAACTGGCTCGAAAACTTCAACTTCTCGCCGTACCACTTTGATTTCGATTTCTTCAATTTCAAATAGGGACATTAGTTCTCAAATCTCAAATTTTGATTGATGGAGAGAGCTGTGCAGTTTCTTTCGCAAGATTGAATTACTTCCCTTCACTAAGGATTGGAACGATGAGCGGGTTCATCAATGCAATATATACGATAGCCATCTTCTTAACCTCTGGCATCAATTCCTTCTCATTGTTCACCGCCGGTGTCGTTTTTCTCTCTGTCGTTCCCAGGTGATCAATGGACTTCTAAAAACTAGGGCTTGTTCTTGAGGGTAGTTTTTATCTTTGGTCTGTTAGGGTGAGTCAGATAGATAGTCATGTTGTTTTTGACTCTTTATATGGATGGAATGGAACTTGGAAAATGAATGGGTTGCTTAATTTTAGATGATTGATCAAATAAGCTCAACACACAACTATTCATAGATTTTGCTTTCGTTAATGAATGCATCATCTGAAGAGTCTTCCAACTCCAAACTTGTGTTTCTTGTAAACACTGTTGAAAATTTTAAGGTCGGCGGCTGTGCCTCTCAAGGATTAAAGTCAAAACAAAAATGATTGTGCTACCCATCCAAAATAATAACATAAAAGTTTAGATATTAGATGCATTTCTCTTCCCTTGTTTGGATAATAGTAATACCAACCTACTAAATTTCATAGCAAATGATCTTTGATATAATCGACGAAATATACACTCATAAGATTGATTCATAAAGTAAGGGTACACAATACAATCCATTCCAGGTACAAACCTACAACATCAGTCCGGTAGGAAGGGGATAAAGATGTGGGGTGGGGAGGGTGGGGGAGGAGAGGAGAGAGAGAGAAAAGAATAAATTGTTAAAGTATTACAAAATATCTTGCACATGAAATTTCATAAAAGCCCTTAACCAAAGTCACGTGTTGAGCACATGACTAACTTAACGGCCTAACGACATCCAACAAAAGGACTAATCGTGTCTAATTTTGGTACTATGGTGACTGAAATTTGAAAAAAAAAATTAAGGGACTACTCGTGAAAAAGTTAATAGTTAAGGGATTAATAGTGTCATTAACCTAATACTTAAGAATAACAATATGTCTATCACATAAGTAAAGAGTAAAGTTGAAAGACTATGAAGAATTAGAGGTTATAGAAATACTTTTTGGAAATAGATTTTTTAAGTAAAATATCTCAAAATAGCATATTGGATTCTTTTGTATGGAATTGTTGGAGTATTAATAAAAGTATTTTTCCCCATTCTAAAATAAGTGTCTCCAATTAAATTTACACGACTTTTAAGAAAAAGATTGACTCTATGCAATTATCTTTACCACTACTAAGAAAATGCCGTTTATCGGCACAATATTTCGTCTGTAAACGACATATTTTGTCGCTAATTTGACAAAGTATTCCGTTGGTACTCTGTAGCTGAGAATTACCAATGGAAGTCAATCCGTCGTTGGCCGTCAATGATTACCGACAGAATATTCTGTCGGAAAACACCTCGACCGTCGATGATCATTATTGACGAAAACTTCCGTTGGTAAAAATAATTAAAAAAGTAAACTAAAATTTTAAAATATTTTATAATTCAGAGTACTTGCTTTACCACAAATTTAGATATCATTAAAAAAATATTAAATTACACTAAAAAATATAAAACATCAAATTAAACAAAATTAAATAAAATAAAATTTCAAAATTCATGTAGAATAATCAAGTGTGCATTTTTACTATTGAAACAAATATCGATTGGAAGAAGACAACTTCCAATAATTTTTTACGTTGCTGTTCTTCCTTAGAGTTTTTCCCCAAAATCCAACATGATTGGATTAATTTCAATGCATATATGATTGTAAAACTTGGAGTCATTATAATAGGATTGTCAGACATCATATACAGAAAGAAATCAGCTGGCAAAAATAGAACCAAATCCATTTGTCTGAACTTCATCTTTCTCAAATCAACCAAGAAAATACTGCCCAGAGAATATTTAGAAATCCTTCGGTTCCCTTTTCTTAATAATAGGTTACGATAATCAACAATAATACACGAAAATGTTCCTAGGGACGAAACAAGGATAAAAGCACATGTTATGTATCCATAATAACCACCATAATATGATTGAACTATCCAAAAATTATACCAAGGACAAAAAGTAGCCCGTCACACTTGAAATAAAAAGCGGCCTTTTGGTTCGAAAGATATGTTTGGGGGAGCTGCTCCTTTGAGTGAGCCGCTTATTGCTCCCCGTCATATATTATACGGAATTATCTCCGAATTATCTTCAATCACATATATCACGGAACTATCTCCTAACGTATCACGTAACTATCTCTGATTTACCGATAATTTCATAACGGATACACTACCAATACCTGTAAATTACGGGATTTGATCGTATCAGTCACAGCCTAAAATTATCTAGCAGCGCTACTCTCTTATAAATAATACTATGAGACATAGTACAAGGTACGCGCAACTAAACACTTTTTGCTCCCTGAATTAGCTTTATTCTTTCTCAGATACACATTACTAATTTTCACACTAGAGGAGCTTTGCAGGGATCCCCGCGCAGTAACTCTTTTCTTCTTTTTAGGCCAGTTACCAGTTATTTCATCGGAGCAAATTTCTATCAGGGCCATGGTGTAAATTTTGGCATCATCAGTAGTTCCATTGCCAGGAACATTTGAAAACCCAGATATCCAAATAAACAGTTCAAACCTTCAAACTCTAGTCCGGTGATTATTACAGGTAACGCGACAACTACTGGCACTGGCAACGATACCGGCTCACCCAACGGTTGAGCAAATGGGAGCGACCAACATACTGCCAACTCCTGCCGCCGCTGCACCGCCACAAGGTGGCTCACAAGCAGAAGAAACTCTGCATGTCTTAAGGAATCGCAAAGAGGTTGCGGCCAAAAAACACGCTAAGGGCAAGGGGGCAGAGCGAGTAAGAAGGCGGTAGAGTCACAAGCAGGGGCTAGTGATCTACGTGATTTGTTGGACACGCGTCGGGCAACCACCGGTACATCCATGGCACCCGAGGTCGACCCGACCGTCTAAGTAGAGGCCCTCAAAGCGCAGACGGTCGCGCTGGTCCAAATAATGCTGAACAACCAACTCTTGCGGTCCATGGGTCAAGTTGAGGTACCCATTCTGTCCACACTATTGGGTTCCTAGACACCAGCACCCCAACCTACTAAGGTGGTACCGATTACCATAAGTGAGTCACAGGGTCATAGCAGATAACCTAAGGGAGAACGCTCAGGTATGGGGGCTGGTCGTTCTAAGAGAAGGACTGGGGAAGGAATTAAGACTAGGCAAGTACGGGAAGATGAATGTATAGTCAGGCATATGGGCGAGCAAGCGCCTTCTCAAAGCAGGGTTAGTATTCGGCACAGACTTTACGATCCACGAGGTCGCGTGAAAGAAGCCTCGGGAAGGACCGCACGAGAAAGAAGTTGTGAGGGGGAGTCTGACCCGAATCTTCACAAAAGATACAGCGGGCATGCCCATCGACTAGCAACGCAATCGAGGCGATCAAAATCTCCTCGAAGTAGGGCTACGATATTGTGTGGGTACTCTCATAAGAGGGGCAGGTCAGCAAGTCAGAAACGGGTGAAATTCCTTGAAAGAAAGCCATCAAAAAATTAGGCAGCCAGCAGGCCCGCACAGGATGAAGTCCAGGATCTGAGAAGGTGGCTGGAGGTCATTGAAACTGAGAAGGCCAAGATAACACCCATCGGTACCCGCTTTAAGCCGTTTGCACGATGGATCCTTGATTCCCTGCATGACCCAACTATAATGTATCCCACTTTTAATGGGTATAAAGGGAAAACCAGTGCACACGATCATCTCAACCATCTTGAGATGAAGCTAGCCCTGCTTACCACGGACGACACAATCATTTACAAAGCTTTCGTGGGTACTCTACAGGGTAAGGCTGCTACGTGGTTCGTCAACTTATCTGAGGGTTCAGTTAAAAGTTGACCAGATTTGCAGAGAGTATTTATGGGGGAATTCGGAACAGCGGGTGCATTACCCAAGGCAAGAGGCGAGCTAAGCAATGTGAAGCAGAAGCTCGTGGAATCCATCCTAGCATTTGTGAAGCGGTTCAAGGGTGTCCTGGACCAAATAAACAATATTTCTAATCAATAAGTTTTGACATGTTTTGAAGGAGGCTTAGCGCCCAATAATCTAAAAACGAAATTCTTTGCTCGCCCGCCTGCGAACAGAGCAGAGCTGTTTCAGTTAGCCCAAAGGATAGGTAGTGCCAAGGGACCGATGAAAAATGAGAAAAAGAAGGAAGAAATGGATAACGCGGGACACAAAGAGAGTGATCGCGGAGAATGATTCAGCTGAGCTTGATAGCAAAAATAGTCACACTCAACTTATTCTGTACTTGAAAAAAATTTATTATCAATAAGACGTACTTTTATTTCATATGTGTGTACCTTTTGAACATTTTAATAAGCACTGTTGATAAAACGTGAGGAATCACGCGAGCAAAAAAGTCCGAATCGGCGATTAACGTGAGGAATTATGCGGGCAAAAAAGTTGAAATCGACAACAAAAAAGCTAAAAAGTTAAGGATAAGACCCTTGATGGGCACCCACGATGCCAAAAAAGTTAAGCCAATAGGCAAGACAAAAGGCTTAAGGATAAGACCCTTAACGGACACCCACAAAAAAATTCAAGCCAATAGGCAAGAAAAAAAGTTAAGGATAAGACCCTTGACGGGCACCCACCAAAAAAGTCAAGCCAATATAGGCAAGAAAAAAAGTTAAGATAAGACCCTTGACGGCCACCACAAAAAAAATTTAAGCCAATAGGCAAGAAAAATGGCTAACGATAAGACCATTGATGGGCACCCACGATGCCAAAATAGTTAAGCCAATAGGCATGAAAAAAAAAACTAAGGATAAGACCCTTGACGGGCACCCACATAAAAATTCAAGCCAATAGGTAAGAAAAAATGCTAAGGATAAGACCTTGACGGGCACAAAAAAAAAAAAGAAGATTTAATGTAAAAATCGACGAGAAGGTGCAACTATTTATTTTGACTGCGGCTCATGAGGAAACAAACTACGGCGGAATAAGAAAATCAAGTGACTCGACAGACTGCTATAGGTGCTCTTCGCAGAAAAAGACAAACTAGGGGCTCTCTGTTTTTCTCACAATGCTATGTGAATAACAAGGATGAAGAATATTCAAGATAATTGCTGAATGGTCTTGACTTAGAAAACATCAAAACCAAAAAAATGTTGGATAAAATTGATGGCTTGCAGTGACTTGTCCCATTAATTTCATTTATGGTTCCCGGGCAATAAAAACAAATCTTATTCAGACAAGCTCACACTCCAAGCTTCACATTGCAATGCCGAGCTATAACAAAATGCCGAGATGTACTGGGATGCCAAGTTGCTTTATTGGTATTAAAAATGCTGAGCTGCTTTATTGATATAAAAAAAATGTCGAGCTGCTTTATTGATACTAAAAATGTCTGAGCTGTGTCGCAAAAATCGAAGACGGTCCGCAACGAATTAAATTTGGGGTTTAATTAAGAGGCAAAAGTATACTCTTTGGTTCGAGCAAGCTCAAACAACTAAGAGTAGGGGACTACTAAACTACCCAAAAATTATACCAAGGATAAAAAGCAACCCGTCACACTTTTAAGAAAAAGCGGTCTTTTGGTTCGAAAGATATGTTTGGCGAGCTGCTCTTTTGAGTGAGCCGCTTATTGCTCCCCGTCATATATTATACGGAATTATCTCTGAATCATCTTCAATCACATCACGGAACTATCCTAACGTATCACGTAACTATCTCCGATTTACCGATAATTTTAGAATGGATACACTACCAATACCCATAAACTACAGGATTTGATCATATCAGTTACAGCCCAAAATTATCTAGGGCAGCGCTACTCTCTTATAAATAATACTATGACTCTATGAGACATAGTATAAGGTACACGTAACTATACACTTTTTGCTCCCTGAATTAGCTTTATTCTTTCTCAGATACACATTGTTAATTCTCACACCAAAGGAGCTTTGTAGGGATCCCCTGCGCAGTAACTCTTTTCTTCTTTTTAGGACAGTTACCAGTTATTCCACTGGAGCAAATTCTTATCAGGACCATGGTGTAAATTTTAGCATCATGATCAATGATAAAGGAGAAATGTTTGAATATAGAACAGAATAGATAAAATTAATGTTTGTGACAAGGAAAGCACATTTATTATAAAAGTAGTTATTGTGTGAGATCGTCTTACGGATCATAATTCGTAAGACGGAGCTCTACTCTCTCATAGGTCAGCCCATAAATACACAGTGGGTCGAGTTAGGGAGATTCGTCTTACATTTCGTAAGACTATTTTTTCTAATTTTTTGCTATATATATATATATATATATATATTGTATGTGTTTGAAGCTATCTGTTTCTCTCAATGCAACATTTGAGTAGAAACTTGAGTAATTGATGGAGATACATGTACTCTCTTGAACACTAGAAGCCAACTTTGGAGATCCTTGGGACCAATGGTTATGTAGGAGCATCCCAGCAACTATTTTGATCCCAAACAGGGCCTTAAGTTACTACGTTAACGTGACACTATTAACACCTCAAAACCTATTAATACATCCACCTTCTGCATACAAAGGGCCGACCCTATAAAATTTGAGGCTCAAGGCCGGTAATGTGAGACGGGGCCTTTCTAGTTTGTAGCATTTTTTTTTAATTTAAAAAATAAACATAAAAGATAATAAACAAAATACTTTATTCTAATATCATGAACATAACACATGACATATTTACAAAGTACTACTTAAACATCGCTCTTCTAACACATTTAGAAGCAAAATCAGTAATCAAATTACAATAATCAACTTTTTCAACCATGTTCTTCTCAATAAATATCAAAGTAGAAATAGTCTAACTTTCACCAAAGTTATTAGAGGTAAAATACTTGTTAAGATAACCATTTAAAGCTGCTCCAAAAAGGGAAAATTATCTCTTCCCCCGAGAGCCCCCACACCCCAGCCCCATGAGAATGTGAGAGGGAAAATCATGGTGACTCGGCGATTAAGTAGCTAGGAGGACACGTGCCTAATACCTAAATAACCACTTAAAGCTGCGTTAATTGTTCTTGCTTTTGCTTCTTCTTTCTTTTTTCATTTTCACAAAGATACTTTTGTGATGACATTTTGTCTACGGTCTACCTATAATAATTTCAGCAAATATTCTATTACCAAACAAATATATATATATATATATATATATATATATATATATACACACACACACAACAATAACCCAAACCAAACAAATTCCCAAAATATCAATTCACACATAAGTAAATGAGTAACAACAAGTTTTTAAAAAAATTCAAATAAAAAGCAATGTTATTCACACACAAGTAAATCTGTAAATGAGCCAACAAGAAATTCAAATAAAAAGCAATGTTGTTCACACACAAGTAAATATGTAAATGAGCCAACAAAAAATTCCAAACAAAAAAATTCCAAATAAATATTCCAAATAAAAAATTCTAAATTCACACACAAGTAAATTAGCCAACAAATAATTTCAACAAATTTGATATTACCTTCAAATTGTTCCAAGATAAGCTTAACCAAAGCTCTAAATGTTGTTTTCATATACAAATTTATCACTTAAATTAATTATTTAACCCGAAATTACAAGTCTTAATTTCGGATAAAATAAAGAGGAAAGAGAGAGTGTGTTTATTACCAAAAATTCTTTGAAAAGCTAGCTTTAATCAGTGACCTCTTCAAGCTTTGTGCCAAAATCCACATTAAAATCACAAATTTTGTGGGTGTGTGTGCGTGTTTCAGTGTTTGGGAGAGCCGAAAAGGGCTGTGTGCGTGCTGTGTTCTTTATGTTTGATGGCTGTTGAAGGTAAAGAGAATAAGGGGTTAAAAAATAACTTTTTCAGTGAGGCCTCTCAACCCTAGTAATTGATAGTAAGATCCATAATTTTGGGCCCAAAAAATTCACAAATTTTAGGGGCCCAAGGCCTGGGCCTCATTGGACTTGCACTAGGGCTGGCCCTGTGCGTACATACCCCATTTTTATTTTTAACCCATCCAAATACTATATACACTCTCCATATAGTCCCTATTTTACCCTTCTATATCAATTCCTTTTCCATCAATCAAACCTCCTCACACTTCTCACTCCCTAACACCACCCTCTCCTACTCCTTCTTCCTAAACAAACACGCGACCTCCTATTCGTGTATTGCACTGTAACTACTTTGCTGTCACAAATACAAATACGACATCCCCAAAAACCCAAATCACAAAGTAATTCTGATTCCTCCACCACCATTATAAACGCCCATACCACATCACATTTTCGGTCGCGAAATTGAGTTTGTTGTTGTGTCCTCCTCGGAATTTGGCTTTTGGAAATCGGTCCAACAATCGTGTTGGGTTTTCAAAAGTTGTGAATTTTTATGGTATTCTGGGCGATGTTCGACCTGGTTCATTGAACATTCTAGTAATTTCGGTTGACCATGGCTGGACATTTAAGGCATATTCGGCTAAGCCTTTTGGAATAATGCCTGAAATGTTGGACTAAACCAGCCATGACTAGAATGTTCGACTAGAGTAAGCCGAACATGAATGGTAAGGACTATGAACACTTTAGTCGTTTTAATTGATGAGGGGTATTTGTGTCTTTTATTCATTTAAGGCAACAATAACTTATAGCCGTCTTAAAAATATTGTTTTAGTTATTCGCAGCAACAACCATTTATGATTATTCTTCAGAATTACATAAAATTAAGACCTCGTGGAACTGCTAAGAGCCTTAACGTCTTATTTCCCCTCTGATTCCTACGCCCATTAGCATCCTTCATTATTTTTGTCAAACTAGTTATAGACCCAATGGTTTGCACGGTGCAATTTAACTTTGTGGTTAATTGATATATTTTAGTAATATTTTTATATAAAATTATCATTATTAGATATAGGCGTTTGTTGGTTTAATATCTGATAAAAGTTTTAGGTGACGGATGCAATTTAACTTTGTAGTTAATTGATATATTTTAGGAATATTCTTATATAAAATTATCATTATTAGATATAGGCGTTTGTTGACTTAATATCTGATAAAAGTTAGGTGTTGTCACCATATACAAATTGGTAATCGTTTAGTATAGTACTTTCGTTTCAGAATAAGTAATTTTTATTGATTTTTTGTATAGATATGAGTAAATAGTTATTTCAATACATTTTTTTTTAATTTTTAAAGTATCCTTTAATGATATCAAATTGTTGGATTTTTTTTTCATCTCGCACTTAATAAAGATATTATTGACATATCCAGAATTCTTACAAAATTAAAAATAAAATATTTACTTTGGAATATGTTGTAGGAAGATAAGAGTCATCTCTTTCTGAACAAAGGAGAATGGTTTAAGAATTGAATATAATTAAAAAAAAAATTGATAATTTTTGAAGAGTCTAGATTTAGGAATAAAAATTAGTTGGTTTATATCATAAATCAAAATTTAGAATAATGTAATATATTTTAAAAAATTTTAATTATATGCAATCATTCAAGTAATTATTGTCTTAATATCGGTTACTATTTTTATGCAAACTGAAAGTACAATGCTTGATACAATGAATATGGTCTTTGTTATAGTAATTTTTTTGTGAATGCAACGTGACCTCACTTAACTATAATATATATAATATTCTAAATAAATATATATAATATAAATGATTGATTTGGTCTAAAGTGGGTGTTCATATTCAAAAGAGTGTGGGTACTGGGTTCTAATCTTGTTGGCAACATCAGTTTGTTTTGTTTTTCTACTTTTTCATTTCATTGTCAATAGTTAAAGTTCTTCTACAGAATTCTAAAAGCTAAGCCTTTAACCAAAGGGGTGAGGTGTCATAACCTAAGACATCCTCACCAACTTTAAATATATATATATATATATATATATATATATGATGGAATATTCAATGGTTATTACATCTTTCTAACCATCAATGGTTACTGTTATATCAATCATTAGATCAATAATTAAATGTTGAGATTAATTGCATTTAATGACTCACATACTTGCATTAATTGCATTTTCTAACTAATCATTGAATCTTAATCTTTGATTTTTGATCTAATGGATGATAATAAGAGTAACCATCAATACTCACTTACTAGCATTAATTGCATTTTCTAACTAACCATTAAATCTTAGCCATCGATTTTTGATCTCATGGATAATAATAATAGTTACCATTGATAGTTAGAGAGATATAATAACCATTGAAAACTTCCTTTTATATATTTGTTGTTGCCTTTAGCGTTTTCCTCCATCAAATGGAACCAAATTCTAGAGACTATGTCAGGTTTGGTGCCTAAATTAATGAAACAGGAAATTACTGACCGGTCCACTTTCAAAAACTTTTTTTTTCTCCAGTCCACCTTTTTTTTTAACCGCTAAAAGGCACTCTGAGAATTTTCTAACTAACCATTAAATCTTAGCCATCGATTTTTGGTCTCATGGATAATAATAATAGTTACCACTGATAGTTAGAGAGATATAATAACCATTGAAAACTTCCTTTTATGTATTTGTTGTTGCCTTAAGCGTTTTCCTCCATCAAATGGAACCAAATTCTAGAGACTATGTCAGGTTTGGTGCCTAAATTAATGAAACAGGAAATTACTGGCTGATCCACTTTCAAAAACTTTTTTTTTTCTTCAGTCCACCTTTTTTTTTAACCGCTAAAAGGCACTCTGAGAATTTTCTTCCTAAAATGCCCTCAACAACATCGCTACTTCAGATTTGGGGTTCGAATTGATGTATAAATGATTTTATGTTGTTAATATAGTCTTCCCTCATGTTTGGATATCAATTTCCATGCATAGAATACGAATTTGATCACAATTTGATCAAATTCGAATTTTTTGAGTTCATCCCATTTTTCTTTGTTCTTGGGCTAGTTTGGCCACTTTAATCTATTTTTTAAGCTTCGAATTTGTTTAAAATTAATCACATATTGTTATCTTAACTTAGTACTACATTTGTGCACAATTTTTCTACCAAAAAAATACTATTGTCAAGATCCAAATCGAGCTTGGCAGTGTGCTGTCCGAAAACAGAGGGAGATGTTCTTGGACTGATTTTGGGACTTTAATCAATGATTTGAGTTTGAATTTTGTATAATATCAATACCATACTGTTATAGGAAGTCAATATCATGTTTGTATGTAAATTTCCCAACAAAAAATAACCATTTTGATCGATTTTGATATTATATTAAATTGGGCATCGGGATGCCTTAAATTGGGCATCGGGATGTCTTTAATTCGCCAATCGCAGTATGATGGGCAACGCAACGGTACCTCCAGCGATTGAAATTCAAACGGTGCCGTGGTTGCTCATCGCGATGCCTTGGTTACTCATCGCGATGTCCTTGTTACTTATCGCGATGCCTTGGTTACTCATCGCAATGTCCTTGTTACTCATCGCGATGCCTTGGTTACTCATCGCGATGCCTTGGTTACTCATCGCGATGCCTTGGATTACTGATGCGCGCGTGTTTTTCTTTCATTAATGGCATAATCGTCTTTTCGCCCCAAAAATGCCTTTTATCGGTTTTAAAAACAGATGAGTGGACTGAAGCGATGACAAATGTTAAAAAAAGGACCGGCCTGTAATTCACCCTTAATGAAACCACTAGCTACTGTCAATAAGCCCGCAAAAAGGTTAATAACATTTAATCATTTGATCATATCATTGAGGTAAAGAACAACCACCATAATCTTATAGATGTTAAAAGGGTCACGGCCCGTAGGGCCGACCTATTTAAACTGAAAAAATATATGGTTAAAGCTCAATATTTCTAGACCATTTGAAATTCAGACTTTCAGCTCAATATTTCTAGACCATTTGAAATTCAGACTTTCGGTCCAAATAGCTAGGACCGCGGGCTAAACAGGCTAGGAGAAATCGATGAGCAATTGTATTAGAACCAAAACTATTGTTACTAGGATTCAATCTCAACACTAAATAACCCTAACATGGAGTTCTTACCACTGCACCACAACTATATCTATGAGCGATTTAAGCATTCAAATTATATATTTTTGGTTTTCTTTTGAAATGTTATTGAGTAGTTGTGTTGGAAGAAAAACTAAGGCTCTTATGATTTGAATACATGCCTCCACACCCACAATATGAAGTTTTTACCACTACGCCACAACTACTTTTGTTCCACAACCCTAACACCACTGCACCACAACCATATTTATGCCTAATTTAAGCATTCAAATTATATATTTTTGGCTTGCTTTTGAAAAGCTATGGAGTAGTTGTGTTGGAACAAATACTATGATTTGAACCCAAGCCGCCACACCCACAACATGGAGTTTTTACCACTACACCACAGCTACTTTTTAAATTAATTTAAGCATTCAAATTTTATATTTTGTTTTCTTTTTAAATGCTAATTTTGTTTATTTAACAAGTATGAATTGATTTATTTATCTTTAAAGTGATGCTTTTATTTTTCTCTTTTCTTCACTTAATTGTGTATTTGTTTGTTAAAACTAATCAGAAATAAAGTGTATCCATTTTTTCCTCATAAAAATAAGTAAACTAAGAAAACATTTTTCCCTGCATAATATATATCAAGATCTATTTACAACTTTAATTAATAATTTTCATTGAACTATTAATATCACAAATGATTTTAAGTTAGTATTCAATCATATTATAGTAATAGGACATATAATTTTCATAAAATAATGATTAGTACTTAGTAGTAGTGGTTGACTACTTGATTTCTATAATTTATTTTTTAAAATTTGTCACTTAGATGATGTTGTTCTATGACTCCTCTTTGGATTGTGTTGATTTTAAATTTTAAAATTAAAATTTATAATTATTTAAAATATTTAGTTGTAACCCGAAGTGGCCTGCTTAGCTCGAAGCCCGATAGAATTGTGTTATGTCTGCATTATTAGTGGTCCGAAAAAATTGGACCGTTTAACACGCGGTCTGTTAGAGCCACAACCTGCTAGGGCTGGCCCGAAATCACCAAGGTCAGCCCGTTTAATATCTCTACGTGTTGAACTATTACAGATAAAAACAAAAATGATGATCCAAATAATTAAACTCCACTTCATAAAAAATTAACAACTTCGATCTACCCATTTGACGATCAAATGAATTGGAACTTCAATAGAGAATGATTGCTTACTTCGTTGGGGAATCTACATCACCGAAATGTTGCAATGCCTACATTGAGACTGCAATAATTATATGCATCTCAATGGTATGTTTACGTTCGGCCTTCGGCCTTCAGCCTTCAATTAACTCCCCTCGTAATATCAAAATCCTCATAACAAGTACTCCCTTCGTCTCTAAATTATTGTCTTGTTTGGTCTGACAAACGAATTAAAAAAAATTGACTTGATTATTAATATTAGTATAATATGTAGTTTCCTTTAATGCCCATATATATGTGGCTTATAATTAAAGTATGGAGAAAGGAACTGGGATTTGGTCCGACATTCGTGTCCGCAGGTCGCACTTGCACACGAGTTCACTGGTCCGGACCTCAAATTGAACCGATATTTGCACCCCCTGCAAGCGTGCGCGTGAGAGAGAGCCTCTATGCTGTACAAGCTTACTCCATACAAGAAAGGAGCTTGTATATAAAGTAGCTTTGTTTTTGCTTTCTTTCCAATGTGGGATAAACTCACTTATCCAACTTCAACCCACTTACTTTAGGCATTAAAATCTCCATCATCCAAAAATTATTTTGGATGAATAAATATAAGATTTCGATGCTCACACGGAGTAGAGCACATTTTCACAATAAAAAGACAAGGGAAAGTTAGTAATTTTACAAAGAGGGGGCAGGCTGCGTTTAGCACATAGGGTGAGACTGCGTTTAGCGCCTATCTTTAGGGACAGAAAGAGTAGTTTATTCTGTACTTTCGCTCATCTTATTTTCAGTAAACAGTACTCTTTCCGTCCCAAATGAGTAATAAAAATGCCATCTAATAAGCTCTAGCTTAAGTGATACTGATCACTTCTCCTAACGGAGAGATCGAGTGTTCAAGTCTCACTAGAGACACCCTGGTACGCAACTACACTCAACAGAGAGGTTGGATGTTTAAGCTTCACTAGAGGCACTATTGTTGTTCAAGTCTCACCAAAGACACCATTTAGTACTTGAAGATACAAAAATATTCACCTCCCACGTGGCACTAGAGGGACACGTGGCCAAGCTGATCTGGAGCCCGGAAGAGAGGAGTCATCATCCCGAGCTTGGAGTGCAACCCGGAGCCCGGGTGCTCCGTCCGCTCCCGACTTCCCCGAGGAACTCAAATATGGCCCTCTACTCCGCTCAGGAACATAAGGAGCTCGCATGGTCTCAGACCCGAGCTGTCTTGCTAAAAACCCCGAGATGTCCACCCCAGGAAGCGAAGAAAGTCAACAAAAGCTGCCGCAATCTGGCGTCTCATTGGGCGAAAAGGATACTTGCCCTCTAAGGAAAGCTGCATCTAGAAGGTCAAGGGGACAAACATGGAAGTTCTATCCTCTGCACCAAAACAGGTCACTTCCACATTAAAGCTCATCAATGCATATTGCGGCTGTCAAAGATGAGCACATGGCAGCTCACCCCAGGTCAACATCTGGCAGACCCACTTGCCTCAGACCAACATTCCACTAGTATAAATACAAGGTGATAGCCTTCCTTTATGGTCTAAGTTCAAATTAACACTCACAACTACAAACTCTCTAAAGAATTCAGAGCATACACTCTCAAAGAGCAGCCTGAATCCTCACCGGAGACCATTAACTTCACCATAAACTGATTCTCTCACCGGAGGGCTTTAGCTGGACCAACGTCTAGCTCCCTAACGGTGCATCTTCTTCAGCTCAGGTATCTACCGGAGGACAAGTCCCACCTAAGCTTGTGCCTATTGAGAGCCAGGGCATCCTGACCAGAGACTAGTTGCTTACGTGGACATCGACAGATCACCAAAACCGATTTTTCCGTGATCAGTACTACTTGTAGTCTTCAAGACCTTAATAATAAGGGTTGGGATAAGGTCTATGCCCCCTCTAACCTTAAAAAACAAAAAACCTAACATGAATGTTCTTTCTCTATAAATTTACTAATTTCACCTTTGCTAACTTACGTGTCCTTAGTGTACTCTATGAGTGTCCTTTTCTCTGTGAATATACTAAGGCATTCAACTATTCAAGTATATGTGCTAATGAGATGTGTGCAAGTCTTCATTAAATTCTATAAAAAAAAAAAAAACTAAAATTACACTTATTTTGGGATGGAGGGAGTAGTGCATATTAAATAACAACCAAAATGAAAAGAGTTCAAGCAACACTAACAGATGGAGAATAACGTATAAAGCTATTAGCCATGTCTAAGTACATGCATTCTATTTTTGGATCCTTATGAAGCGAGTCCATGTATCCTAAAATTCATGCTTCACCCGGATCGGATCTGAATTCTAGACAAGTACATGCACTCACGCTCGAGTCCTTGTAACATAGTCCATATCCCTTTAAATGTGGTAAAGCTACATGAAACTCAAAACCGTTTCTAGCATTTTATAGGCCCGAGACAAAGTTTTAAAAAAAGACTCTTATTTAATTATCAAATTCAATATCTATACAAAAGTGTCCCAAGTCATAAAATACTTAAGAAAGCCCTTATATAATTACCAAATTCAATACCATACATACTCAAGTCTAGACATGCCCAAACGGTTCGGAACCGGCGGTTCGAACCGGAACCGAACCGCCCAAAAAACCGCATAAACCGGAACCGTGAGGAACCGGAACCGTCCCTGAACCGGAACCGCCGGTTACACGGTTCGGTTTCGGTTTCCAATTTCTCAAAACCGTGAACCGCCGGTTTGGAACCGGGAACCGGAACCGCCGGTTCCAAACCGTGAAAAATCGCCAAAATTTAAATTTTTTATTTTGAAATTGCCTTGTTTACTCTATAATTTCAAAAATGAAAAGTTTACAAAGTTTAAAAAATTCAAAAAATGCTTTGTACAAAGTTTTAAGATGAAATCTTTTTTAAAAAAAATTATAAGAAAATATTAAAAAATAATTAAAAATTACGGTTTGGAACCGGAACCGGAATCGGCTTAGCCGGTTCGGAACCGGAACCGTAACCGTGATTTATCGGTTCGGTTACGGTTTGTTGTCTGGCGGTTTTTGGAACCGGCGGTTCAGAACCGGAACCGGCGGTTCGAACCGTTTGGGCATGTCTACTCAAGTCATAACATACTAAAAAAAAAAAAATACTAAGACTAAATTTTTTGTTCAAACTCTGTTCAACTGTGTACCTAGCATTCAAACAGAATCAAACAAATATTACTACTCAAATTTTAATCTCATGCATTTTTTTTTCAATTTAATTTGTTAGAGAGACACAAATAATTTTCGCTATCAGTACAATTTCAATAATGAGTTTTTACTAAGATGAATTCAAGTTTGGAGAAACATAATTGATAATTCAAAATTAGATTAAAAAAAAAACAAAGTGTCAAAGTCAATGTCACTTTTAATTTTTAAACACACAAAAAAATTGTAAAAACAAGAACACCACCAACACACACGCACACACTGACACATAGTGTAGCGCCCCAAACCCGAGACCCGATTTGGTACCTCGTGTTGGTGCACTAAACAATAATAATTAACGATAAACACATATTACATGTGAGCCTTACTAGCTCAGAATCACAACAATAATTACCTCAACGGCTATAACACAAGCCGGAGAATAACATAATAGTACAATCACGAACTAACAGCTTGAGAAAATAACTTGTAATAATCAGGGCTCGAAGCCACAACTGATACAAAACAAAACCAGCGAAAGTTATACTTATACAACCTCGACCTTACAGGTCAATATCAAAAGAATAAGATTACAAATTACAACACAATACTACCCAACATACTGAGCTTATATAACCCAGCAACAACTCACGTCCTCACAAAAGAACTATATAGAAGTTCTAATAAAGCATTAGCTAATATACAACCTGCTATCAACTTTCAGCTAAACTGTTCTTACCGTGCTGGATCCCCTTGCCTGTTAGAGTCTAAGGAAAAACAAATAAAAGGAACGGGGTGAGACGAATCTCAGTAAGTTACTAAATGCAACTATATGACATGACATAATGCTCAACTATAATCGTAACAATGTGATAGCATTTCTATATCACAACCAACATGAAATATCATCTTTGATATACAGCTCACGTTAAACACATAGTACCTTGATGTTCACATAAGTGCTTGTAACTAATTCACATAATAAAGGATATCATTTCTCTTTATTCGTCTTTACGTTGCTCCTGCAATACACAAAATAACCAATGTGTATCGATACTCGTGTGTGATGTATCGGCGTCCCCGAACCTGTCGGGTCTCCCCGAAAACCTATCGGGTCTTAGCAACCAAAGTTACACGTATTTCAACAACAGTGGGGCTACCTCTCACCTGCGGCCACAGGTGAGGTGTGTGTGGACTCCGGCACGGCGACTTATAGCGATTCCAAACATTGATTTGTCAAGGCTATATGTCGTCTCACCTTAACTCATTAACAAATGTCAACTGGATTCGATGCAATGCACAAGTAGATGTTTACTTGTCATGCTAAACTTAATCATAATGTGTTCTTATTGAATCACATATAGTCACATTAAACCATGAAGTGTTCTACTGAATCACATACAATCACATTAACCGATGTGTTCTACTGAATCACATATAATCACATTAACCACGATGTGTTCTACTGAATCACATATAAACCATACTAACAATGTATGTGTTCTTAGTGAATAACATATAACAACACAATATATTTGATGTCTTACGTATTGTAAGTTATCCAATGACCAGCCACCAAGGTTAGTCATATAACCATTTACTACATAATCTCTGCAAATTTATACGTATCTTGCTTTTATCATGTACTGTACATGAACTATTATATACCTATTATATCACCTATAATAGAGTGATAGTAAGATAAGTTATTAACTCCCAGCACAAGATTAAGTCGTATATCATTTATTAATGATTACTGTCATCTTGTATATCACGGCACGTGTTATGGTACGCAACTGTCTAAGAGTTATTCAGTAGTAACTGTTATCATTTCTGCGACAAGCTAACTATAGTTTAATCTATCCCTCATTTAACTGTAGGGAATAACATAACCATCTAATTCAACACATAGTCAACCATCCTTGACATAGCAAATTAATATTACTAATTTAACTATGTCTTTATTAAATTTTAACTATTTCCTTAACATCATATGAAACTAACATATAGTTCGTAATAATTTATATTACACGCTACTCGACCTCGTGGGGTCAATTATAACCTTACTTAATTTATTATTTTATCCGACATAATTTTATTATGTCTTATTCAACTCCATTCGAGTTAATTAAAATTACAAATTAACTAGTTTAATAGTTCGATGTAATTTTCATTACGTCCTATATGACTCCGTATGAGTCAATTAATATTTCTAATTAACTTTCCACTAACATGATATAATTTTTATTATATCCAATTTGACTCCGTTCGAGTCGTTACTAATTTTCAAGTTATCACGGCGACCCTTAGTACCATCCTATATTTTTAGTACTATTTTTAGCGCTACTATTAATATCACCTATTTGGTATAATTATGCACCTAAATAAGCTAACATAAACATCACATCAATTATTTAACAAGTAGTATTATTTTTACTCATTATCAACAATTCTAGCATGAAATTTATCTATTTAATTATGTAATAACAATTACAATAATAAAAAAATTAGTAACTTATCAAATTAATATCGTACTCAAAATAATATCACACGGCTTATAGAGACGAAGGGACGACGGACAGTGGAAAAGTGCACCGTGTGTTTGTTTTTGTTAAATCTACTAGAGATAATTTATCTCTGCCTATAATTATATACTCCCGCCAAGTCGGCCATGGCAAGTTAAAAGATTTGGATAAAATTCATGTGGGTCCCACCTCAAAACTTACTAACTAAGAATCCTACCAATTCATCCGTACACCAACAAAAAAATCAAACCAAATTGTGTAAATTATTTATTATTAAAATAATAGATGTGTTATTATTTCTTTTAAAATAGTGTAAAATATTAAAAGAGAGTCAAACATATAATTTAGTCAAATTTTATAAAAAATTCTAGTTTATTATCTAAAATAACATAGAAAAGTCAACAAAATATCACTTGGTCAAATTACCAAAATAGTATTAAATTTGTTTATACTCTAAAATCAAAATAGATAATTTTCGGAATCTCACACATAGCCACAACTCACACACAAAAACTCACATTTACATTTTTAATATGATAAAGTCCTCTCATTCTCTAAAATCTAGACTCTAAAGTATTACCATTCACCATTAAAATTTAAAGCCATTTTCAAACCTAAAATTAAAAATTGCAAGAAATCAAATTCAAAACGGAAAGACTCACACAATAAAAATTGAAATTTTCCTGAAAAATAAATAAAATAAAAACTCTTACAAGCAGTAAAATCTTACCAATAATTGCGAAAGATTCAAACTTAGAATCAATGAACCATAGATCTACAATGGTTTACCAATATTTTTTCTTCAATCTTGGTGAGTTATTGAGTTAAATTTGCCAAGAATATTTTTGGCAAGATCTACCTTAAATCTTTAATTTTTTTGCGAGTAAGCGATATTCAAATCAATTAGAATATTTGATTGAATGAATTCTATAAAAGATTTTAGAGGTCAATGGATCGAGATTCGAGACTCAAATTTAGAATTGGAACTTGGAAGCTGAAAAGACTGAAGATGACAATTCCTAGTGTCAACAAAATGGCGCGCCGTCTAGGACTCCTTCCGGCGTTCCATCATTTTTAACCTTTTTGAAATTCTGACGCTTTGGCCTTTGGGTTTGCACTTTGTCGTTTTGGGCCACAGTTTGGGTAGACTAGGTAGTAATGTAGTATTTTTATGAGTGAATTATAGGCCGATCCCTTTTTAAACATTTGTAATCGCTTCAGTCTACTCAACTTTTTAAAAAACTGAAAAAGGCATTTTTGGGGCGAAAAGACGATTATGCCATTAATGAAAGAAAAACACGTGCGCATCAGTAACCCAAGACATCGCGATAAGTAATCTAAGGCATCGCGTGGGTTAATCATCGTGATGAGTAACTAAGGCATCGCGATGAGAAACCAAGGTATCGCGATGAGCAACCAAGGCATCGCGATAAGAAACCAAGGCATCGCGATGAGCAACCAAGGCATCGCGATGCACCACTTTGGCATCGCGATGCACTACTTTTGCATCGCGATGCACCACTTTTACAAATTGGGGCATCATGATGCAATAATTGATCATCGCGATCATCGCAGTGTGCCTTAGGGACCAATCGGTGCATGCCTTAGCGAGCAGGGGGCCAACTGAAAAAATTAAATTGTCGTTGCTCGCTAGGGCGAGCTTTCCGTTGCTCGCTAAGGCGAGCTGTTGCTCAAGCCATCCATTTCAGTTTATTCACAGAGACAAAAAGCGATGCTTCACTTTGTCTAACATGTATTGTTAATGGAATTGCAAATATTTCTCCATATCTGTCCTGTTCGTCCAGTACCCTTTCTTCATTGAGTTGGTTTTTCTAACTTTCACTTGCAAACAACCTTTGTTGCCATCTTATTCAAAGGTTTCTTTCCGAATTGGACATCTCATTCAAAGGTTTTTATATTTCTCAGATTTAAATGATATGAAGCTTTCAAGTGTGGGAGCTGGGGCTGTGAAAGTCAATCTTCATCATTTTTTTAAAAAAAAAAGGTGAACTGGAGAGAATAAAAACTTTTCAAAGTGTACCCGACTAGCAATTTCCTGTATTTTTATTTCACCTATATATATATACTAAAACTAAAACAGTCTAAATAATTTTGGGCCCCCTCTCAGCTTGGGCCCAGGGCAGGTGCCCAGCTTGCCCTTGCCTCCTTGGGTCGGCCCTGATGAAAATAAAAGCAAGCCAAACCAAATAAGTTACTTATCTTATTTAAGGAGAAATTGCTGGCCGGTTCACTTTTTTAAACTTTTTTTTCTCTCCAGTCCACCTTTTTGTTTTTTTAACTGCTAAAAGACACTTTGAGAATTTTCTTCCTAAAATGCCCTCAACAACATCGTTGCTTCAGATTTGAGATTCGAATTGATGTATAAATAATTTCATGTTGTTAATATAGTCTTTCCACATGTTTGAGTATCAATTTCCATGTATAAAACACGAATTTGATCAAATTCGAATTTTTTGAGTTCATCCCCTTTTTCTTTGTTCTTGGCTTTTTTGGCCACTTTAATCTCTGTTTTAAGCTTCGAATTTGTTTAAAATTAATCCCATATTGTTATCCTAACTTAGTACTACATTTGTGCAAAATTTTTCTACCAAAAAATACTATTTTTGAGCTCCAAATCGAGTTTGACAGTGTGCTGTCCGAAAACAGAGGAAAGATGTTCTTGGACTGATTTAATTCGCCAATCGCAGTATGATGGACAACGCAACGGGGATCGACCTGATGCGAGCATGTGAAGCATCGCTTTTTGTTTCTTTGAATAAACTGAAATTGATGGCTTGAGCAACAGCTCGCCTTAGCGAGCAACGGAAAGCTCGCCCTAGCGAGTAACGGCAGTTCAATTTTTTCAGTTAGCCCCCCCTGCTCGCTAAGGCGTGCACCGATTGGTTCCCTAAGGTGCGCTGCGATGATCGCGATGCACCAATTGTTACATCGCGATGCCCCAATTTGCAAAAGTCGCATCGCGATGCCAAAGTGGTGCATTGCGATGCCTTGTTTGCTCATCGCGATGCCTTGGTTTCTCATCGCGATGCCTTGGTTGCTTCATCACGATGATTAACCCACGCAATGCCTTGAATTACTTATCGCGATGCCTTGAGGTATTGATGCGCGCGTGTTTTTCTTTTCGCCTCAAAAATGCATTTTTCTGATTTTTAAAATAGATGAGTGGACTAGAGCAATTATAAATATTTAAAAAGGGACCGGCATGCAATTCACCCCTTATTTAATCATCGATTTCTTATAGAAAAAGAGCGGGAGCAGGCTACCATGATACAAAAAGATCTTCTTTCCAAAAACTTAGTATTCATTTCTCACGTGATTCAATTTCTTAGCATGATCATCAGTAACACAAACCATGATCAACAAGGTCATGGACATATATGAATCAAGGTCACTTCTGCAGTTCTGCTATACGAGTTAAAAACTAAATACATTTAGTTTCTAATGAATAATTTACAAAAACTAGATCCTTAAAAGCACTACTATATAACGACAAAGTAATAAAACAGATCTAACGTAGTTATATAATTCGTCACATTTAGATGTGGCGTTTATATAATATGATTGGATTTATACTTACAACTTTATCTACACGCTCTTCTGTAAATATAGTATTCAGCTTTCTTTTATTTGATGTAGAATCATGTTTCTCCTTTTCATTTTCCTTTTTCTTTGCCTTTTTTGTTCGGTTTCTTCTTTCCTTTCTCTAACATCATGATACTCAAGGTTTGGAGGAAATAGAGGTTCTCGCGCGGCCACTCAACCAACAGAATACTACTGCATAATGTTTATAAGGACCTTGGAAAATTAAGATCAGATTAAACTTCTCTCAGGAATCACTAACTCCCACAAAATTTGATTTTCATCATATGAAGATTTGATATGATAGTGCGGGTCAAAATCATGAAAAGGAAAATTTGATACTCGTGGCATTTTATTCTTTACAACTCAGCTTTTAAAGCACAATTAATGCAAGAACTTAAATGGTACAGATACCACAGAAGACAATTAAAAGACAACTTGATCCATTTTCAAGTGGGTTGCGTTGGAGATGATTTTATTTTAAAGAAACATGGGCGGAACCTTTACTAGTTTTATTAATAATAATCAAAAATTACAAAGGGAACAAGTAGCCTTGCCCTATAAAAGGGGACACAAAGGAGCTTTACCTCTATTAAATAATACAATGATTACAAATGCGAACATTAAGTTTCTACTTTCTAATTTACAATTAACTTACCTCAAGGAGTGGCATAGCTCAATCACTCTCGGTCGATGATTCACCTTCATCATTCTCCTCATCCGAACTAAATTTGACTTCTTGTAGTCTTTCTTCGGCTTTTACCCAATCACCTAGCAATGTTTGGTTCTCTAGATTTTTAACGGTCAAAGTTGATTGTCTTTCATCCAAGATTTTGTTTCCCACATTAAATGCATATTCCATGGAGACGGTTGAGGCGGGACATGCTAGTATCTCCTTTGCAATCAACGACACAATTGGAAAAGTTTTGGTCCTCCTCGACCACCACTTCAAAATATCGAAATCATCTACAAATGAACTAGACTCAAAAGTAGTGGTTAAATAACTTTCAAGTTCTTGATAAGGATTAGTATCAAGGCCTCTTGCATGCTTTTGTGATCTTGAATCATAAAAATTTTGTAACCACACACTGATTGGATCAAGACTACCACCACTAGTTGTTGAACTACTACCTTGATCACTAATAGTAGTATTTTGATCACCAAACTTTGTCTTATATTCTTTAAAAATATCATATATATATTTTTTAGCATTACCAATAATCACACTCGGGTTCGGTACATCATAATCTATGTTGAGCAAATTATCAGGGAATAAATTTGCATAATAAAAAATTACTAATTCTTCTAAACCATCCATTCTTACTCTAGGATCTAATAACTTAACAACTAAAAACACACTTGGAATTTCCAAAAAATATTTTAACCATTTTTCTTTCATACTTGCAATACATCCACCTAAAATTTGGCATGAAGCAAACTCTTTAAATATGTATGCAATTTTAATACAATGATCTAAAACTAATATAGAAGTAGAATAATATGTACCAGATAATTTTTCGATGGTATCTTTAAATTTTTTTAAAATTTGACATAAATTATAGCATGTATCCCATTGATAAGGAAATAAAACAAAACCACAATCTAATGATGTAAAGAAAGTACATAGTGATTCCCTATAACTATAAGAGTCATTTATTATTTTAGAGGTGTAGTTCCACTGGTTTGTCACATCTAGTGGGAATCTTTTAGGTTTAATACCAACATTCTTACAAAATTTAATCCATTTTTTTGTTAAACTTGGATGTCTAGCCAAATAACAAATTGCATTTCTAATAGGATCAACTTCACCGCTTAAAGCCGTTAAACCATCTTGAGCACACAAATTTAAAATATGACATATGCATCTAAAATAAAAAAAATTACCACCAATTGATGGTTGACAAATTCTTATAAGTGATGGTAAACTAGCACTATTAGCACTAATATTGTCAAATGATATTGAAAAAATTTTATCAACTAAATTATATTTTTGTAAAATTGAATGAATTTTATGACAAATATTTTGAGCCGTATGCTCAACATCAAACGCCCTAAATGCAATTAATCGTTTTTGTAATGTCCACGTATCATCTATCCAATGACAAGTAATTCCTATATAATGATGTCTTTGCCAATGATCACCCCAAACATCAAAACATATTGAAACTTTACTTGTTAAATTAGCAAACAATTCAATTATAACTAATTTATATTCACCTACCATTTTTGCAATATCACGAGTAACTATAGAGCGTGGAACTCTTTGAGCCAATGGATTTAAAGTAAGTTGAACTAAATCTTGATAACATCCATCATTTGCAAAATCAAAAGGAAGTCCACTAGTACTAATAAACTTTGCTAAACATTTTCTATACGTAGCATCGTTATATCTAAATAAGTTAGAACTCGTACCACCTTGTGAAGATCCCGTAATTTCTTGTAGTTGTGTTTGAAATTGATTGCTTCCAATTTCGTCAGACTCGGTCATCATTGCACTTCCCTTGTTGGATCGGTGGGAAGAAGTAGCCATTTTTTTTTTTTTTGTAATGTAGTAGAAAGTATATAAAATTTAAGTGTATAGTTTATATCTTAGAAAGAAATAGAAATGTATAGTTTATATGTTTTTGAAAAAAAAATGAAATATATAATTTATCTTTTTTCTGAAAAAAAATGAAATGTAATAGAACGTATATAAAATAGAAATGTATTACTTATATTTTATAAAGAAACAGAAATGTAGAATACTTGTAGGCTTGCACTTGTAGCTTGAGAGCTGAGAACTTTAGAGATGAACTGAGAGTTGAGACTTGCGAGAAATGAGAGTTAGAATTTGGTGGGGGGGGAAATATTGAGAACTGGGGTGGTATTTTATAGGTGAAAATGTGTAAAGTAAATAAAACGGTCATATGATCCGTTGGGAACCGTCACTTAATATCAGCTGTTGATCTGCCAACCGGCACTTAATCTCAGCCGCACATTCAAATTAAAAAAAAAAGAAAAAACGGTTTCGAACCGCCGGTTGGAACCGTGAGTTAGTGGTTTTTTGAAACCGTGCGGTTTTTCGAAATGATGAAACATAAGCGCACCGTGTAGGGCGGTTCCGGTTACAAGCAAGCGGTCGACGGTTAACCTAAAGATCAGGAAAGAGAAGCTCAATCGCGAGGGCTCGTCGAACAGAACACTACCAAGGAGGGATACAGTTCCACAAATCCAAGGAATCGTCGGCAGAAAGCCGGCATCAAGAGCACCGACGTTATCCTCGAAATTGGTGCCGGTACCGGAAACCTCACTAAGAAGCTTATAGAGGCTGGTAAAATCGGTCATAGCCGTCGAGCTTGACCCTCGTATGGTTCTCGAGTTGCAGCGTCGCTTTTAGGGCACTCCTTATAGTCTCCAACTCCCTCAAGGTAACTTAACTCTTTCGGGTTTTTTCAATCCTAACTCCCATAATTTGTTTTTAATGTTTACATAATACAATTGTAAGTTTGTAATTATCACTATAAGTTATTAGGATTCTCTTTCTGGTTGGAATTGTAGTTCAATTTTAACCTAATCTGTAATGAATTCATGAACTGAAATGACAATAAAATTGATAGAGAAGCTATTTTTGTGATTTTCTGTGTAATTTTTTCAAGGGAAGCAACAATAGCTAATGAACACGAATGAAGAAGAAGCTAAAGCAGAACTGTAAATCAAAAGAACTTTCAACTATTAACGTTTTCATATAGATTAACAGTCAACTTTAATTTCTTAAGAGGTCGTTCTTTTGTTCGGGGTAAAACCTTATTCCTTGCGCGTTGTAGCCTAAAGGCTTTCTAAGTGGTCAGATTTAAGCCCCCACTTCAATTTTATTCTATTCATTAATAAATTTAGAGGGTGCTGCCCCTCCTTAATCTAAAAAAATTAATACAAATAAACAGAAAAAAAATAAAGAACTTTCAAGACAGCTATATTAATGAAGGAAATTAACTAAGAATTGAAAAATACAAATATCATTCTTCTTTCCCATTTCTGATTGCTGCTTTTCTACCTAAAGAGGTTTGGGACATGTAATTGCAGAGCACCAAAGGTGTCGTTGGCAAGAACTGAACTTAACAGTGATATATTTGTCATTGCCCTCGAACTGTTAGCATAATAGAAACATTCATGACATAATTATTATACTCCAGTTTCATTCAAATGCATGAATACAATGTTGCCAAACATATAGCAAAGTGGTGAATTCTTTTTGTTTGAAATCTGCATCTTTAAAGCACTAGGGTTCCTCCTTCCAACTTGTCCATAATTCCAACTTCTCTTTCTAATCCGCAACGGAATGAAATTCATCACTGCTTGCCAAAAGCTGCTTGTCATCAAGCTTTCTCACATAAAACAACTTCAGTTCACGAGGCTATTTCACCATTGCCAACTTTAATGATCATGAATAATGCGGTTAGCTATGGAAACGGGTATCATGAGAATGTTCATAGCATCATGATCGCAGAAACTCACAAATCAGATCTCAATCTTCCATTGTGTAAGTCCACATGGTGTCTACTGAATCGTTGTCTGAGCTTTCTATTGTGGTAGAAAATGAGTTGTCAATTTTTCGAACACGCAGAAGAGCTTGTTTTGGATTGTCAATTGCATAATCTTCCTACTACTTATATGAGTCATAGCAAGAATAAGGAACCCCAACAATCATTAATCACTCTTCAAGATAAGACCAAAGTTTCAGAGGAACCTGTCGAGGTTGAACCTGCATTACAGAGTATAATTTCTGAGGAGGTTGAATTTTTGAAGTTTGAGATTCATCCAGTTTTGGATGACCCATGGCATGTATTTTCCAAGCCGATTACACATCTAACAGAACTTATGGTTCAACAAAACATCAAGCCATGATAGAGTATGTCGATTTCCAAATCTTCTGTCCTCACCTTCAAGTTAGAAGAAAAAGGCAAATCCAAGTACAAGCTCTTTACATGAAAACGTGGATGCTTTTTTGAAGCTTGTGAATTTTCATACTACAACATTTTAAAACTCGAGGTTGAGTTTTCATCAACAAAAGGAGAATGATGCAGTTAGAGGAGTCCCATGAAATGTTGGATATGCCTGCCTTAGTTATCTATTATCTGTTGTTGTCATTTGAAGCTTGTTTACTAAGGGAAGTTCTGTAATTTATCTTAACTTTATAGGCTGCCAGGGTGCTTTTTATTCTTAAGTCAAAGTTCGTGTGCTGTGTAGGCTGTTGTGAGGCTGTGTAGGTCGCTGTGAGGGTTGCTGTGAGGGCTGCTGTGAGGGTTCTTGTGTGTGCTATGTGTGCTAGTTTTTGCTGAAGTTAGTTAATGGTTGGGCTCCAATTTGTCTTGGTCCCAAGCATTGGTCCTATTTATACCTTGTATTTGTTCAAATTAGGAAGAGAGAGAATACATAATATTTCAACTATGTGCTGCTCAAAGAACCATGGGTGTGATGCCTAGGCCTGTCTAATTTTATGCAAGTTTCTATCTATCTCCTAGTTGTTCTCGTCCTATATTTCCTCTCTGCTTTAAGTTCTGCAAATCACGTTAGACCTGAATTCTTCCATTTTCAGCCCCAAAATAGGCATATGCAAACCCTTGTTGAAACTCTAATCCTCATAATCCTAGCCCCAATGCTTTTTATTCCTTTTTAGCCCCTTAACATCCAACCAATCGATAGCTTAAATACTCCCTGCTGCTGTCGTCCTGCATCACTTATTTAACTTATTAGTGCATCGACAATAGCATTTCAACCTCCTCTCGAAGTAGTAGTCATGGTGATTACCTTTATGGACCTCTTCTATCATCGCGTCAAGAAACTTGTACAAAACTATCTTAGTCCAAAGAAACCTGTCATTCTCATCATCTTCTTCGTTCTTTGGAACTTTTTCCTCCACCATTTTATTTTCTTTCCTTTTGTCTTAAACACTTGCACTTCATCATGATCACCGAATGATTCAACCAAATTACTAGGGATAGAGCTTCTAATAGAGGATTCCATCTAAAATGCAATTGACACATATAGTGGTGGGTTAAGTAAAGGTACATTACACTAGTCAAAAAGTTGGTTGATCAGCATTCTTAATCATCACAAATAGACATGAAGAGCCACATAATAACCATTCACAATTTGTAAATCCCACTCAAAATTAAATGAAGGAACAAATCAATTTAGCCTAAAATTGAGACTCACCGAGGAACAAAAAAAACTTTTAAAAAACAATGACTGTAGTTTACGGACAGAATGACCATTAGTTACATTCAAACTCAAGCGTCCTTTAATGAAGAACATGATTAAAGCCAAACGAAACAAGATCAGTTTCCTATTTGATCAATCAAACTTGAACGGAACAAAATGAAATACACAATGTACAAATAATCAATCGATATAATCTCTAGGAAGTATTAATTTTCAACGATCAGGGATTGTATCAACAACAACAGCTACAGGATAAAGCACAAAACATAATACCACTTGATAGTAAACGAAGAACAAATTAATTTAGCCTAGAATTGAGACTCAAATAGGAACAAAATAAAATGTTTTGAAAAACAATGACTGTAATTTACGGATGGAGGGACCGTTAGTCTACATTCAAACTCAAGGCTCCTATAATCAAGAACTGATTAAAGCTATATGAAACAATATCAGTTTCTTATTTGATCGATCAAACTCGAAACTGAAAAGAACTGAATACACAATGTGCAACTTATCAATCATTATAAACCCTAGAAAGTAATAACTTTCAATAATTAGGCAGAGAATCAACAAGATAAAACACAAAACAATAATACCATTCAAAAATATTTAAAAAACACAATAGAGCTGTGTAATGAATCTGGAAAGACAATACTTGACACAGGAGAGGGCGCGAGAGAGAGAGAGAGAGAGACACTACTGTTGGCAACCATCCGTCTTCTCAAGACATATCTGGGAGAAGACAATGGAACTCGGTCTTGTGTCTCTGTTGAGAAGACGGGTGGTTACCAACAGTAATAGCTCTAGGAGGTTACTGTGTGGAGGAAAAGAAAAGAATTTGGGGTGAGAATTTGTTGTGGCCAACTTTAAAGGTGCGACCTCATTTAGGTTGGGGCTTCCGTGCTTTTACTGAGAAATATTTCTCCTTAGCGAGAAATCTTTTTTTATTTTTTTTCGTTCTGAAATTTGGGAAAACATGAGAAACATTTTTGGTTGTGTCAGAAATAGAAATGGTTTTCAAACGCATTTCAATTTCCGTTTTTCACCGAATTGGAAATAGAAACAAAAAATGTGAAAGCAGTTTGAGAGTAACCCTGCCCTAAGTTGAAGTATGAAATGTACCTTTAGGAGCTTGACATTATTTCTACCTATATTCAAACACTTGTTATTTCATTAATGTTCATTACAAGCAACAGATGTATTCATTGGAAGCAAAAAGGCAACAAAAATACTTGTTGTGTTTGAGAGTAATCCTTGAACACCATAAGTTGAAGAACGAAATATGCCGTTGGAAGCTTACATTATTTGTAAATAACTAAATATACTCCAAAACTTTTAAACTTATTAAAGTTTATTACTGGCAACTGACATCAAGCTGCTAGGTAGGTCTAGTGTAGAGAAATTGAATGTCTTTGCATTGCCTCTCTATGCAGGTCATACAAGGAGACGTGCTTAAGTGTGATCTTCCTTACTTCGACATTTGTGTGGCAAATATCCCATACCAAATTTCATCCCCTCTCACGTTCAAATTATTGGCACATAAGCCATCATTTAGATTTGCTGTGATAATGTTCCGGAGGGAATTCGCTATGAGATTAGTTGCGCAATCTGGTGACAGCCTTTAATGCCGTCTCTCCGTTGACACTCAACTCTTGAGCCGTGTTTCCCATTTACTGAAAGTTGGAAATAATAATTTCAGACCTCCACTGAAAGTTGATTCTTCTGTTGATAGAATTGAGCCTAGAAAGCCAGCTCCTAGTGTGAATTACAAGAAATGGGATGGTTTAGTCCGGATCTTTTTTAATCGAAAAAATAAAACCCTTGGTTCAACTTTTCGACAAAAGAGTGTGCTCTCGATACTGGAGAAGAACTACAAAACCTTGCAAGGATTACAATTTTCAGAGAATGGAGTGATGGCTGTTGATGTGACAGCTCGTGGAGATGCAGGTAAGGACCTGAGTATGGAGATTGAGATGACATGGAAGATGAGGAGATCAATATGGAGATGGAAGATGGGAATACAGAAGGGTCTGAATTCAAAGAAAAGGTTTTGGCATACTGAAGCAAAGTGAATTTGAGGAGAGATCTTCTAAGCTTGCACAAGCAGATTTCATGCACCTACTCTCCTTGTTCAACAAGGCAGGAATACATTTTAGTTGATATATGGGATGACAAAATGATGTACATCCTGTCATTTTTGTTTCATTTCTGCTTTCTATTTTTTTATTTTGGCCACTCTTCATCGTTGGAGGTTTAGTGTAGTGGTTAGGATTGTCTATACCTTCTCTTCACTGTACGAGCTTTGTTTGATTGGACGATAAGTATCTTAGATGAGAGGATATTCTAATGTGTTATTTCCTGCCTATTCTGCTTTCAAAGGAAGCAAGATCAGAAGAGCATTTTTTGTTTGGTTCATTCTGTAAAATAATCAATAAGCAAGTTCATGTTTATACCTTTCTTTTGTTAGGGCAACACCAAAGGGTTTCTTCTGATTTCATTTTGTTGGTGGGCTGATATTGCATGGTCGGTCATAAACAAAGATGAGCTTGTTACAGAGCTAGCCTGAAATTTCATTTGGTGCTTATTTTCGAGCGTCTGTGGCTGGGAATGGAACACTAAACATGCTACTCTGAACCAGAATAATCCGGTGTATACTGTCCATTATGTTAAAATAATATGGGTTTTGCTGAACAGCCAGTGTGCAGTAGCCCCAAAACTTAAAAACATAAATTAAAAAAATATTATGTGTGTGTGTTTGTCTGTCTTTGTGTGTTTATGCTAACTATTAGAGGTGGACAAAGTCCATACCAGAAAGCTGGCCCACAATCTCGTTGTGCATGTTACATTTCTTGAAGTTTTAGATCAGCTAATGCCGGGTTTGATTCTTGAAGTTGGCTCAGTGGGTTCTCATTAATCCATTGCTAGCAAGGTGCTTCTCTCTCTCTCTCTCTCTCTCTCTCTCTCTCTCTCTCCATCTCTCTCTCTCACACTCTCTCCCTGACCTGAATTAGCAATATTGCAATGCTCATTCATAATTGGTTTCTCTTTATTGTGGACTGATTACTCTAGCAAAGGATGTTTGATGCAAAGACAAAGGAAGCAAAAGATACTTTGGAGGTGAGCTTTAGGCTTAAGTAGTCCAAGAAACCACCTGAAGTTGCTCAACTCCTGATAGTGTCACCTATTAAAATAAATAGTTTGGCATGACATAGTATCTGTACATGTGTAATTGCAGCAACGACAGTTCACAGTTTCCTTTAACTTCGTGCCTGAGCCTTATATTTCTGTTCCTTTTCAACTTTTATTGATATTACAATAGTACTTGACTGGAGGCTATTGTTCAAAGATTGCATAAATAATTTATGAAATTGCTTTTATGAGCAAATTTGTCTAACCAGTTATCTAAATTTTGGTTATTTCTGGTGCTTCCTCCTTTTGAACCTTGCCTATCGTTGCCACCTAGTGATGTTGACTTGCATTTCATTCTTTAGTCAGGATGAAAGTTCTCAGAGTTTAGTCTTAAGATTGTAAAGCTATATGAATATCAAAATGTTACCTAATTATTGCCTCTTTTTTATTTGTTAGTCCAGTATCTTCTGCCTTCTCTGACATATCTATATTTGAAACTTAACAATTCACTGCAGGTAGATGCTGCATTTTCAAAGAAGGGCTTGGTTTGGAGAATGTAAGTGACTCAGTGATGGTGCATTTTACTTTCTTATAGAAGATCAATCTTTCACAAGTACTACAACCAAATAATGATGTATGGTTGTCTATTTTACAGATCAATGTACAAACTCAACATGGATTCATCCCTGTTGATGAACATACGCAAGTGATTGATACAAATGGGAAACTGGTCAGTCATGTTTTTGTCTCTCTCCCCACTGATCTATCCGTGTATTCTGCATGTTATGTTTCATTGACACATAATCTTGGTGATTAGGTCCCTTACTTGTACAGCATTGATGATGCTAATGGAAAACTGATGCTTGCTCGGCAGCAAGAGCACAAGGTATCTCTGGTAATCTTTACGTTTACAATTACTGAGGCGAGTTAATATAAGTTAATTTGGTCCTTGTATGACAATGAGCATTGTTTTCTGAACATAGTTGTTGAGCAAATCACTGAGTAGGACCTTGTGCTGAAACATCTGAGCATCCCAGGCGCATGCATGTTTCAACCATCCTGAAATCAGTATTGTTGGATTGACAGAGTTATGCTTCTGCCTTAAAGGTTCCTGCTCATCCCCACCCCCCACCCCAAACCCGTACCCCGATCCCCTGCATGCACGTATATAGGTACAGAAGATAGCATATGCTTCTAACTGCAAGCTCATTTTGCTTGTTTCTCTGTTTCACATAAGCCTGGTGCAAAGGACAAACCTTCGACCATTTGTGAAAGACAATGGCAACTTGTAGTCAGTTGATTCCATAGGTATCCTTTGAGGTAATGGAGCTGACATGTATATAATCTAATATATAGATGACTTTGATTAGCTGGAGTGGATGTTAGTTAGGTGCATACTTCAGCTGAAAGATAGAAATACACAACCTAATGAAAGATCTTAGGCTTCCGAGTGCGCTGACATTAAATCTAGCAGAATCCTGCTAGTTAATGGTGTGCTCAAAAATATATATTGCAATCGTTCGAGCATTAAGGCTACATCATAAATAGCTTAAAGCCCACAAAAACCTTAATTTCAGACAATTAAAAAGCTTTTTCCCTTGATACTTTCTTACATTAAGCTTTCAAGGTTTGATACAAGCCGGTCTTTGATCTTGATTAGAGTTGCTAGGACGTCGCTCATGCCAATTCTCTGCAGTGGTGAATCAGCAGAACAACTTGTAGCCAACTCCATGATGGATCTGACACATTCAACCTTTACCGTGTAGTCTTCACCTTCTTCTCCCCCGATCAAATTAATGTCAACAATCTGAGCAATTGCATTTGGAAGTGCCTCAATAACATAATGTTTTAGGCCCATCTCTCCATCAAACATTTCATCAGTGGGTCTTATCCGCGTAAATGTTTCCATCAGCATTATACCATAACTATAGATATCGCAACTTGCAGATATTGATCCTTCAGATCCATATTCTGCATGCACATAATTAACATAGGAAAAGGTATGAATAATACGAGCAAAAAGATTAAGAAGTTAGTAATATTGAATAATGCAAGATAAGCTTCTATGACCTGGTGCAAGATATCCAATCGTGCCAAGAGTTTTGGTATGCGTCATATGCTCCCCATCGTTCAAGATTTTTGCAATTCCAAAGTCGCTCACGTGGCCAACCATATCTCTATCGAGTAAAACATTGCTAGGTTTCAAATCACAATGAACCACAGGTGTTGCAGAACCATGATGAAGATAGTTCAGTGCACAAGCTACATCGATCATTATATCCAGCCTTTGCATCAAATGTAAGAAGTTATTGTGAGAATACAGCCACTTTTCGAGGCTCCCATTTGGCATGTATTCGAGTACCAACGCTCTAAAATCAAGGTTAGTGCAACTTGTGATTACTTTGGTGAGATTTCTGTGGCGGATGTTACGGATTACCTCACATTCTATCTCAAAGCTCTTGAATGCTCTTTCTAGTGGTAGCTTGAAAACCTTTACCGCAACAACTAAGCCATCTGAAAGTACTCCTTTGTACACTGATCCATAGCTTCCATTACCCAGCAAATTGCTGTCATCAAATCCGTTTGTTGCTTGCGAAAGTACGTGGTAAAGAATTCTTTCACGTGCTGCTACAGGCTGGAAATCGTTCTGGATTGATACACTTGTGTTTGCTCGGCATCTTTTCAAGGCAAATACAAAGATAATGACAAGCACAACTGACGCAATTGTGGATGCAACAATTGTGAGTACTAGCATTGCCTTCGATCGATGAACATGAACCACATTGTGTTTGCATGGTTGGACATTAAGTCGAGGAGCACCACATAATGCTTCATTAGGCATGAACGATTCGCTTGAGAAGTTGACAAAAGGTCCTCCACTTGGGATTTCTCCCGTTAAGCTATTGAAAGACACATTGAAATAGCTAAGATAGACTAGTTCTTCGAAGGACTTGGGAATTACACCAGAGAGGTTGTTTTGAGATAAATCTAAGAATTCCAAGCTTAACATCTTATGAAGTGCGTCAGGGATGGATCCGTATAATCTATTATGCGCCAAAAAAAGGCTGGTTAAACTTTGCATACCTCCGTATATGCTAGGGATTAAGCCCGAGAAACGGTTATATGACAGATCTAGCAGCAACAAGGCCTTCAAGTTACTAACACTCGAGGGTAACGGACCACTTAAAGAATTTGACGAAACATCCAAATATAAAAGATCATTAAGTTTCTCCAACGATGAAGGTAAATTGGAAGTTAAACCATTGGAACTAAGATTCAAAATTCTAAGAGAAGTAAGATTACCAATGCACAAAGGCACCGAACCCAAAATGTGATTTTTGGCCAACTCTAATGACCCCAAGTTCGGTAAATAACAAAGTTCACTTGGAAGTGATCCTCCTATCTTATTCTCACTAAGATCTAACACTTGAAGCTTCGATAAGGATCTAAACGTCGTTGAAATGAAGCCGGTCAAATCATTTTCATGTAGATGTAAGAATGATAAACTGCTTAAGTTACCGATTTCTTCAGGAATCTTACCATTAATTCCACATTGACCTGCGGCTATGTTTTCAAGAGAATTGGACAGATTTCCAATGGAGGCTGGAAGACGACCATCTAGAGGATTATCTCCAAACCACAATACTCTTAACCGTCTGCAATTTGTCAAACAAGAGAGGAAGCTCAATTCGGAGTCCCCAATGAAATTGTTTACTCCTAGGTGTATCTCTTCGAGGTTTCCTAAATTGCCGAGAGAACATGGAATTTTTCCGCTGAACTGATTTGTGGAAAGGTAGATGGCAACGAGTTTAGTAGCATTAGATATAGAGTCGGGTAAAGTTCCACTAAGTTCATTAGAATTGAGAGAAAACTCCTCAAGATTGGGTAGCCGATAACCCACATCAGATGGTAGTTTGCCTGAGAGGTAATTGAACTCGAGTGAAATGATTCGGAGGGTTGAGATATTGAAGATCATTTCTGGAATTGTACCTGTAAAAGCATGACAAAATTTATATATATCATGAAATTACCTTAAACTAAATAATATTTTAGATCATACAAATCATTCTCTAATAAGGTGTTATAAATTCTTAACAAAGAAAAAGAAAACTCTGATGAAATGATGTTAAGAGTTTTAAAAGTAGAAGCCAGAGTGAGACCTGTCAGACTGGTTTTGGCGATATATAGTCTTTCCAAACTGTGTAGCTTACCAATCTCCTGTGGAATTTCACCTGTAAGCAGAAGGGCAAAGATCAGTTTATAGGGAAACACGGTGAGAGCCGAAGCGAGTAGAAAATATTAAGAATTGAAATAAGGAGCAGAAAGATGACAAGAAGGAGACGAGAAACAGACCAATAGCTCTGAGTTCATATCAGTTCGATAATCATGTCTGAATAACTTTTGAGGCATTACAATCATATTTATATGCTGCAACTACCCTTCTAATACTAGGACTAGGGATAGGAATAAGGTAAAACTTCAAAATTTGGCTTCCATTTACAACGTGGCATGTGGCGACGACTTAAGAATACAAGTATTGCTTTAAAGCCAGCCAGGCCTAGTAAACTTCCTATGCTTTGTCTCCAACATACCCTTTTCGAAGTTACTGACTTAGGCATTGGAGAGTCTCCCCAGACTGAAAACTTTGTAGACTTTAACTAGGGTTTGTTTTGCAGGTGCGCAAGGTTTCAACCTTTTTGCTACAACAACTATGAGTAGGAAAATAACTATTATGTAGTAATAAATGTTCCTAAATAATAAAGCAACAAAATAAATAAAACTCATAATCTACAAAGAACACTTCCAATGGTTATGAACCAAAAGACGTTGTTTGACGAGCACGACCCTTGGGCTGTGGATTGGGCCTCCAGAGGCAGGCTCACGAGGCTAGTTTGTTGTCATATATCAACTCTCTTCCGCTAATTATTGATAATACTTTTAGTAAGCTCGCTCATGGAGAAGGTCACTAAGTACTGCTTGTTCACCCTTAGATTTGAATTAGTAATCCATGCAACAATATAAGGCTTGGGTAGTATTGAACTTCCAGTTCCAATTTCTTCACGGCATCCTCGGATATAAGATCAGCACAGGTACCGGTATCAATGACCATAGAGCACACCTAGATAACCTTTATCATTTACCTTTGTTTGGAAGATCTTTCCTTTCTTGAGGAGCATACCACTTTTAAATAATGCTATCTATGTTAAGCTATATATACACTAATTAGGAGAGTTACAACAATGTTTAGTAACTAGATCTAGAAATCTTAGCTGCAGAGCGAATATGAATGATGCAGAAATTGGAGCTTAGGGAGTGGAAACTACTGGCAAAGAGGAGAGAGAGAGAGAGAGAGAGAGAGAGAGAGAGAGAGAGAGAGAGAGAGAGAGAGTATATTCATAAATATATATACCTTCGAAGTTGTTATTCCCAAGCAGAAGGTCTGTTATCATTGTCAAGTTTCCAACATCATTTGTTATGGATCCACTAAAGTTATTGAGCGACAATGATAAGGTTTGAAGTCTCGAGCACTCATATAAACTCGATGGAATCGGACCAGAGAGTTGGTTCAAAGACAAAAACAGTCCTTCAAGTTCTCGAGCACGATCGCAGATTCCCACTGGAAGATTACCAGATAGAGTATTGTTTGTAATGGATACATACCTAAGTGTCGATATATTGAACATCTTTGGTGGAATGGAACCACTGAGTTGGTTAGATACCATATATATACCCCTTAGATTTTGAAGTTTGCCGATCTCAGCTGGAATAGTACCTGTCATGCGTGGAAATGAAGCAAGAAATTTAAGTCAGAAATTGTTAGACCGTCATCTCTTATAAATATGATTTCCGAAAGAAGTATAGTTATCTCAGATAATAGGGTTATACCAAGGCCGGCTTTGAAATTTTGGGGACCATGGAAAAAAGAAAAAAAAAAAGAAGGTAAAAATAGAAAAATAAGAATTTTTCCCAAATAAATTTTCACTTTTCATTGTTCAAAATATTGAAAAAGTACAACATCTACAAACATACAAGAAAAAATATAATCAACTAATTATTGAAAACTACTATCTGCACCGCTTTACACAATTTACAACAGAATAATATACTTTATTTGTATCTTTTGAGTACATTATTCATTTTATATCTTGATTCTCTCCATTTGATAATTTTCTTGTAAAATATTGAGAATTTACATATAAGATTTCTTGTTTTATTATAAATGTTATCCCAATTCTTGGATCATATATTCAAAGCATGACTAGTTTGTTCAGATTCATTTTCATTTTCATTCTCACTTGTATTAGAAACTTCTTCATTGAAATCATCGTTATCATCTTCTCTCATTTCTTCGTACTCATTCATTATATGTTCATTTAGTTCTTATTGATTACTTGATTGTTGTAATCCTTCAATTAGATCTTCAGCCAAAAACTTGTTTTAAAAAACTGTCCAAGAGCTTCTCTTTGAGTTTTAATGATCACCTCATCAATTCTTTTTCTTTATTTCTTTTTTCATTTTCGGATCGATATTTTCTTGGTGATATGTTTGCATTACAATTTCAAGTAAAAAAAAAAATGCAATCAACTAATGAATCTAAGAATCAAAAAACATAAACAATGAAAATGATAGTCAAGTAGCAATAGAACCAGATTTTTCCTTGGAATATTGATATAATCTATCGAATGATTACTATAATTAGACTTGTTTTTCAATATAAGAATTTTTATATAACCAAGGTAAAAAAAAAAATTTGATGGTCAACTAACTTTTTTTATAAGTAAATTCAGCGAACCTAAGATTAAACAAAGGTTTGATGCAGTACCTTATCTATTGGGTCACAAAGTAAATTACAAAAATTATAACACAGGTTGGACAACTTTGCTAGGCATTGAATCCAAAATCTCTAGTTCCATAGACCACTACTTATTCATTGGGTCAAAAAGTCAATTGTAGAAATTATATTACATTACATATTATATACATACTACATACGTCTTGAAATAATTGTCGTTTTAACAATTTGCACGCAGATTAAGGAAGCTTTCATCTACCCTTTTTAAGTTTAATTATTGTAGATAAGTTGTAGAAGTATTTTTCTTTTTCTTCTTATCAATCATATTTAATGAGAGTAATAAATAGGGACAATTTTGACAAAATATGGGCAAATGTTTCTTAAAATTTTATAACAACAATTATTTTGTAACAAAAAAACTTTGTTAAAACGATTATTATTTTGGAAGGGTGTAGTATATTATAAGGTTATATGTATAACTTTGGGCCCTCCAGTTGATCGCCTCCCTAAACATGGTTCGGGCCGACCCTGGGTAATACGGAACCGAAACATCTAGGGTTTCTAAATTTTCTAACTTCCATGAGTGAGATTTAGCCGATATATTAAAATTTGATGACCAATGGTTGAGATTAGCTGATTTCAAACCCACGTAGCTTTGAACCAAAAACAAAATCTCAAACTTTGTGATATGGTCAAATTTTTGTGGCAAACTCCAATGACTCCATTTATGATCAAATCTAGAGGTTCCTAATTCGGGTTATACTTTTTAAACATTTATAACGAGGCAAGTATAAGAAGACATACAAAGTTAGAGATTTATAATCAATGTACATAATGACTAGAGCATGACAGCAGTGGCCAGGCCACAGACACCACATACCTGAAAAGTAGTTGAATGAAAGGCGTAACTGCTCAAGACTTGTCAGGTTTCCAATATCCTTCGCTATGGATCCAGAGAAACTGTTACGCGGCAACGATAGAACTTCAAGTTGTGCACATTCATATAAACTCATTGGAACTTCGCCGGATAACTGGTTACCATCCATGGCTAACCACCTCAGATTTTGAAGATTGCCGATGTCTGCAGGAATCCCTCCTTGTAGGGAGTTGAAACGTAAATCCAGCATCTCAAGATTTGACATGTTAGTTAGAGAAGCTGGAATGGTGCCCGTAAAACTATTATTAGCAAGACGCACGACCTGAATTGTACTCCATGAAGGAATCCCTCCGCTGAAGTCATTGTTTGTCAAATCGATTTGTTTTAGTCGGCGCAAGCGTCCCAACTCAGTGGGTAGATGACCACGGAAGCCGTTGTAGCTAAAGTTGAGCGAGACAAGGAACGAGAGATTTCCGAGGTTGGGAGGTATGGTGCCTTCTAGTCCCATGTTAAAAAGATTTAACGCCACGACTCTTTTGTGGCGACTACCACAAACCACTCCAATCCAATTGCAGAGAGAGTGAGCAGTGGACCAGTTGCTCGTTACGATGTCGTGAGGGTCAAATGTGATGTGGGATTTCAACGAGAGAAGAGCAGATTGGTCGGAGGAGCTGACGTTAAACTGAGCACTCCTGACAAAGCAGATACTAAAACATAGCAGGGAAATAGACAGCGTCATACAAAAGAGGAAGTAATAAGGTTTCAACATGGCTCTGAGTAGTGCAATTTGGGATAGAGGATGCAATCGGTGAAGTTAAATGGTAAAGAGAGATAATAATACAACTTGCAGCTCTCAAGTCAAAAGATTACAGCTTTGCATATGATCTTTTGCTAGAGACATGATCAGCAATTGATTGGTCAACACCATTTATATACCCCTCAAAACGGAGTCACATTTGACAAATCAAACTTTTTTAATATCGTATACTTTTGCTTCTTTACATTTCTTTTAAATTGTACTAAAGACTTTGCATATTCTTTTTATAACACATTAGAGAAATATCATATCATCGGAAAGAAAGGTACAAAAAATGCGATTTTTTTTTTCTTTCTTTTCGAAGGGAGGGAATATATCGCTATCGCTATCGCTATAGGTATGAGTTCAATATAGTCTTCTCTAGTTTGCCAAAATTCTAGTGTACGTAGACATGAAAAGAAGACCACACAATCTTTCAAGTGTGAAAACAAGGATTGGAAGAGAACATATATTTCGGCTTGTCAACATTTCATTGTCATGATTTCCTGTTCAAACAAAAGGAAATTAGCGGCCAAGACATGGATGGACATGGACCAGTCACTTATAAACAAAGTCGCATTATTTTGAAGTCGACGACAGTGTTCAATTGGAGAAGTTATGTGTACTGTCCTTAATTTATTAGTTTCTTGTGAACCCAATCAGAGACTTTTTGAGGTACAGACACTATTTTAAGGAATCTTATTGACATTTTGACTAGGTGATTGCATCTCTGTTAATGGTAATGGTGCAAGAATGGGATTGCAATCGGGTCGGTCTTAAGCGAGTTAATTAGTTATAAATGGTTGATCGGTTGAGTCTGACGACATATACTGGATATCTTTAAGTATAAACTTTAAAACACAAAAATCGATCGAGTACCGTGATGCAGGGGCTGAACCGTACTAAGAGTCTCCAAAACTTAAGTTAGAAAGCAGGTTGTGAAGAGATGTGATAATAATTTGACCGAGTAAAGGTATATGACTTTCACTTCAAACCTTCGACCATTTGTGAAAGACAATGGCAACTTGTAGTCAGTTGATTCCATAGGTATCCTTTGAGGTAATGGAGCTGACATGTATATAAGCTAATATATAGGTGACTTTGATTAGCTGGAGTGGATGTTAGTTAGGTGCATACTTCAGCTGAAAGATAGAAATACACAACCTAATGAAAGATCTTAGGCTTCCGAGTGCGCTGACATTAAATCTAGCAGAATCCTGCTAGTTAATGGTGTGCTCAAAAATATATATTGCAATCGTTCGAGCATTAAGGCTACATCATAAATAGCTTAAAGCCCACAAAAACCTTAATTTCAGACAATTAAAAACTTTTTCCCTTTATACTTTCTTACATTAAGCTTTCAAGGTTTGATACAAACCGGTCTTTGATCTTGATTAGAGTTGCTAGGACGTGGCTCATGCCAATTCTCTGCAGCGGTGAATCAGCGGAACAACTTGTAGCCAACTCCATGATGGATCTGACACATTCAACCTTTACCGTGTAGTCTTCACCTTCTTCTCCCCCTACCAAATTAATGTCTACGATCCGAGCAATTGCATTTGGAAGTGCCTCAATAACATAATGTTTTAGGCCCATCTCTCCATCAAACATTTCATCAGTGGGTCTTATCCGCGTAAATGTTTCCATCAGCATTATACCATAACTATAGATATCACAACTTGCAGATATTGATCCTTCAGAGCCATATTCTGCATACACAAAATTAACATAGGAAAAGGTATGAATAATACGAGCAAAAAGATTAAGAAGTTAGTATTATTGAATAATGCAAGATAAGCTTCTATGACCTGGTGCAAGATATCCAATCGTGCCAAGAGTTTTGGTATGGGTCATATGCTCCCCATCGTTCAAGATTTTTGCAATTCCAAAGTCACTCACGTGGCCAACCATATCTCTATCGAGTAAAACATTGCTAGGTTTCAAATCACAATGAACCACAGGTGTTGCAGAACCATGATGAAGATAGTCCAGTGCACAAGCTACATCGATCATTATATCCAGCCTTTGCACCAAATCTAAGAAGTTGTTGTGAGAATACAGCCAATTTTCGAGGCTCCCATTTGGCATGTATTCGAGTACCAACGCTCTAAAATCAAGGTTAGTGCAACTTGTGATTACTTTGGTGAGATTTCTGTGGCGGATGTTACGGATTACCTCACATTCTATCTCAAAGCTTTTGAATGCTCTTGCTAGTGGTAGGTTGAAAACCTTTACCGCAACAACTAAGCCATCTGAAAGTACTCCTTTGTACACTGATCCATAGCTTCCATTACCCAGCAAATTGCTGTCATCAAATCCGTTTGTTGCTTGCAAAAGCACGTGGTAAGGAATTCTTTCATGTGCTGCTATAGGCTGGAAATCGTTCTGATTTGATACACTTGTGTTTGCTCGGCATCTTTTCAAGGCAAATACAAAGATTATGACAAGCACAACTGACGCAATTGTGGATGCAACAATTGTGAGTACTAGCATTGCCTTCGATCGATGAACATGAACCACATTGTGTTTGTATTGGACATGAAGTCCAGGAGCACCACATAATGCTTCATTTGGCAAGAACGATTCACTTGAGAAGGTGACAAATCCACTTGGGATTTCTCCCGTTAAGCAATTGAAAGACACATTGAAATAGCTAAGATACACGAGTTTGTCGAAGGACGTGGGAATCACACCAGAGAGGTTGTTTTGAGATAAATCTAAGAATTCCAAGCTTAACATATTATGAAGTGCGTCGGGGATGGATCCATATAATCTATTATGCGCCAAAGAAAGGACGGTTAAACTTTGCATACCACCATATATGCTAGGGATATAGCCCGAGAAACGGTTATATGACAGATCTAGCAGCAACAAGGCCTTCATATTACCAACACCCAAGGGTAACGGACCACTTAAAGAATTTGACGAAACATCTAAATACAAAAGATCATTAAGTTTCTCCAACGATGAAGGTAAATTGGAAGTTAAACCATTGGAGCTAAGATTCAAAACTCTAAGAGAAGTAAGATTACCAATGCACAAAGGAACCGGACCCAAAATGTGATTCTTGGCCAACTCTAATATCCCCAAGTTCGGTAAATAACAAAGTTCACTTGGAAGTGATCCTCCTATCTTATTCTCACTAAGATCTAACACTTGAAGCTTCGATAAGGATCTAAACGTCGTTGAAATGAAGCCGGTCAAATCATTTTCATGTAGATGTAAGAATGACAAACTGCTTAAGTTACCGATTTCTTCAGGAATCTTACCATTAATTCCACATTGACCTGCGGCTATGTTTTCAAGAGAATTGGACAGATTTCCAATGGAGGCTGGAAGACGACCATCTAGAGGATTATCTCCAATCCACATTACTCTTAACCGTCTGCAATTTGTCAAACAAGAGAGGAAGCTCAATTCGGAGTCCCCAATGAAATTGTTTGTTCCTAGGTGTATCACTTCGAGGTTTCCTAAATTGCCGAGAGAACATGGAATTTTTCCGCTGAACTGATTTGTGGAAAGGTGGATGGCAACGAGTTTAGTAGCATTAGATATAGAGTCGGGTAAAGTTCCACCAAGTTCATTAGAATTGAGAAAAAACTTCTCAAGATTGGGTAGCAGATAACCCACATCAGGTGGTAGTTTGCCTGAGAGGTAATTGAACTCAAGTGAAATGATTCGGAGGGTTGAGATATTGAAGACCATTTCTGGAATTGTACCTGTAAAAGCATCACAAGTTTATATATAACATAAAATTATGTCAGAGATTTAAAATTTGAAGCCAGAGTGAGACCTGTCAGACTGGTTTTGGCGATATATAGTATTTCCAAACTGTGTAGCTTACCAATCTCCTGTGGAATTTCACCTGTAAGCAGAAGGGCAAAGATCAGTTTATAGGGAAACGCGGTGAGAGCAGAAGCAAATCTAATACTAGTACTAGGGATATGATTAAGCTAAAACTTTGAAATTTGGCTTCCAATTACAACGTGGCATGTGGTGTTGTAAATTTTTTAAAAGAATTTGACAAAACAAGCCACATAAGATAAGGTTCCCAAAACCGGATTTGACAAAACAAAAGAAATGATTCCCGAGGCGTGCAATAACGCACTGTCCCTAAGGATTTTATTTACAATCCCCCAGGATTCACCAAGATAAAAAAATGACAACTAAATTATTTAATAACCCAGCTAAACAATGACTTTGTTTAAGAAAGAAAGATGAAGAGTTTCTGTCAAATCTAAGAGAGAAGAAAGAGATCTAAGTCCTTGGTATCTTTCAAATCATCAAGTGAGTACCCCTATTTATAGTAGTTGATCAACCAATAAAACTAGAATAAAGGGGACTTCAACTCGTCTAATCCCAATTATCAAGGGATGAGATAAGGGTTTAAATTTTAAACTTAAAATTATTGTTACTCTTTTGAAGAGAGAAGGAATGACTTGGTCAGAATATTTCCCTATCCCTTTGATATGGGAGATCCAATTCTTTTGAAACACTATAAAATGAAGCATTTTATCCAACATGTGGCGACTACTTAAGAATACAAGTAAGGCTCTAAAGTAAACTTGTCCTAGGAAACTTCCTATGCTTTGTGTCCAAGATACCATATTCCAATCTTCTGGATTCTAAAGGCCAACTCCAAAGGCAAAAAGGACTTTACCTAGGAAACTTCCTATGCTTTGTGTACACTTAGAATGCTTTTAGGGGTCGTTTGGTAGAAAAATCAGGATAACATTAATTAATACTATAACATATATTATTTTAACCGAGATTATTTTATCTCGGTTATAGAGTTATCTTATGTTTGGTAGATTACGGATAAGATTAATTTATTCAGCTAGTTATCTAATTTGAAGTTTGGTAGCCCAAACTAATTTTAGTATTACGCTATTTTTCCAAAAACACCCTTATAAATTAGGTTGATTAAATGATGACTCGACCTTATCTCACTTGAGTTTTTTTCTCCGAACTACTATTGTCTGCATTTTTATGTATAATATAGTTAATTCCATTGTTTAATGCAACATCAATATTTTTGTAAATTAGACAAACCTAGCTATTTATAATTATTATAAAGTATATAAGGATAATGAAATTGCAAATTTATAAATTTTAAAGTTCTTTTTAACCTCAACCTAGAAAAAGATATTAATATATTTAGTTTATTTTAAAAAATGAATATATATATGTATTGTACGTATAAATAAATTTATACATAATATAGTAATATAAAAATTAAGAAATGAAAAAGGAAAAAAAAATGTTGGTTGGTTGGTTGGGTGGGAGGAGCTGTGGAGGAGGGAGGAGGGAGGGTGAGTGAGAGAGGGAGGACGATACTAAAAAAAAAAAGGGTGGGTTGAGGAGAGGAGGGGGTGGCGGGGAAGAGGGAGGAGGAAGGGGGGGCCGAGAGCGAGGAGGGAGACCGGGAGGGTAATTTAGGAATAAATAATAGTCTCAGTTTTTGTTTATCCGGGATTAAATTATAACAGGGGGAGGAAGGTATTATTTAATCCCTGATAAGGGGTGATAAGGGGTTATCCGGATAATTTGGATATTTTTATCCTTCATAAAAAAAAGTTACCAAACAAAGAATATGGATAATTTAGTGTTATCCCCCTATTTATCCCTCTACCAAACGACCCCTTAGGATACAACAAGAGAAGCATAAATTTATCCGATCGAACAAATGAAATACCTCGTAAGGTAAACTATATGAAAAGTTAATAATTGAGATGAAAGACATGCTTCTTTTTTCGATTACCTCGGCAAAGCGATATAGAGCTATCTACATTTAGACTTTCAGTAATATGCTCACACTTTTCGAAGTCAGACATAGTGGAATCGATGTGATCTTCCTCATCCTCTTTGAATACTTCTAGCAAACTATTAAGGGACAAATTAATAGATGTCGTGGTTAATTTCCAGGGCATTAAATCGATTAGGCAAAATAGTAATCGTCTCTGAATGCAACGCGTTATCCTCCTTATTTTCCCCATCACTTCCATGCATCCATAGTTTGCTAACTGCGTAGAATTATTCGCCATAATTTCATCATCTTCACAAACTTCCAAAACAGCAAAACGGTTAGTTGGAATTGCTTGGAGCCGCTTCTCCTTCCAAATTTGTTTGTTCCCCAATATCCATGGCATTAACAAATTCATCTTCTGCTTCCAAACCTTGTGTCCTTGCAATCTCAACCGCTGCATTGGGTTGCAAGTTTTCGTCTCCTGCTTTGATTGTAACTCAGCTATTTCATTTTCCAGCTACGAAGAGGGTAGCTCCATGAAGATGTCGCCTATTAGAACTTGCGGCTAAACATAAATTCGATGATGAATACTTACAGGAGAGTTCCCTCATTAGATTTTTCTACAACCTAGGGGTAATGTCATCGTTAGGGATTTCATTTACACCACTGCATGGTGTTTGCATTGTCTTAATAGGAACTGATTCAAGGTTGACCTTGGGGACCCATGCAATGTTCGGTGCTTTAGGGTTTATAGTGGTAGGGTTATCAGTCTGGGTGTCTTTAACGTTTTCAACTGTTTTTATGGTTTGTCCTTGCATGTCTCCTCAGCATGACCTTGACAAAAACAATGGGAGCAATATAGAGGTAAACTTTTGGCTTGCACAGAATGCCAAAAACTAAAGAATTTGGACCCGCAATCGGTCCATATCCTATTCGGGAAAGGCTTAGTTAGGTCATTTCAATACAAACCCTAGCAACACTAGGTTGGGTCAAAGCGGCGGTAGGGTTATCAACCATGAGTGATTTTTCTATCAAGTTTGCAAGAGAGAAAATGGTTTGCTTGTGAAATAGATAAATATGGAGGCTAGGTAGAGAAAACCATATCGGGACTATAGGGCTTTCAACATCAGAGCTAAATCCAGTGTCCACTTGAACACTCACATCAAAAAAATTCCAAGGAACCATTGGTCTTTCATCCATAATCATTGGTAGTCTGCTTCATGGTTGACTTGGATAAGGATGTGTTTTGAATCAAGGTGACCGAGAGATACTGCAACTTTGAGGTCGAATGTGTGGAAGATCTTTTTGCGGCTTCTATTGAAGGCGTAGCCGTAAGAGAATATATTGATTAGAGCAACTTTGAATGGTTGCACAAGGGTGTATATAATTTTGTCTGAGAGACGTAGGGCTAGCTCACCCTTGAACGAAGTGGGAAAGATAAGAGGGATGTCAATTTTGCATTGTTGTTGTGGATTGATGGAAGCAAAAGATTTTTCGTGCATTGGAGACACTGGCAAACGAGGAGAAGGGGCTGAGGCAGCCATGGTCGTAGCCCGGAAAACTAAAATGCGCAACCCTAGGACAAAAGAGGGAGAGAGAATTTTTAGGTTGAATTTTATTCTGGAAGTGGAATTTCTCATGTTCTTTTATAATGCCTCTCTTTTTCTCAATTGAAGTTACTGACTTAGGCATTGGAGAGTCCTCCCGGACTCAAAACTTTGGAGACTACTAGGGCTTGTTTTGCAGGTGCGCAAGGTTTCAAACATGTTGACTAGGATCTCCTATTACGAGTTTTTGGCAACAACAACTATGACTAGGAAAATAACTATTTTAAGTGATAATAAATGTTCCTAATTAATAAAGCAACAAAAACATAAAACTAATCATAATCTACCAAGGACACTTCCAATGGACCAAAAGATCTTGTTTGACGGAGCACGACCCTTGGGCTATAGATTGGCCCTCCAGAGGCTCACGAGGCTAGTTTGTTGTCATATATCATCTCTCTTCTACTAATAGATAACACTTTAGTAAACTTGTCCATGGAGAAGCTCACTAAGAGCCCGTTTGGTGCAGCGTTTACAAAACGCAGTGTTTTAAAAACACAGCGTTTTAAAAAACGCAATGTTTTAAAAACGGAGGTCTTTTCTTATAAATATGTTTGGGATATCACTTCAATACGCAGCTTTTTTTCCTAGTAGCGTTTTAAAACCTGCGTTTTGGGAAAAAGTTAGGAATTCCAGCGTTTTCTGCCGCAGTATTGAAACACATTTTTTGCAAATAAGCAGCGTTTTATTCCTGCGTTTTGGCTAAAACGCTCGACCAAACGGGCTCGAAATACTTATTGTTCACCCTTAGCTTTGAATTAGTAATCGATGAAACAATATAAGGCTTGGGTAATATTGAACTTTCAATTCCAATTTCTTCACGGCATCCTCAAATATAAGATCAGGACAACTACCGAAATCAATGAACATAGAGCACACCTAAATAACCTTTATAAGTTACCTTTGTTTGGGAGATCTCTCCCCTTTCTTGGAGAGTATACTTCTTTCGAATAATGTTAGTAAAGTTAAGCTATTCACTAATTAGGTGAGTTACAACAATATTTAGTACTTTAGATCTAGAAATCATAGCTGCAGAGCGAAGAGAAGATATGAATGGTTTAATTTGGAAAATGGAGCTTAGGAGTGGGAAATACTGACAAAGAGGGGATATATATATATATATATATATATATATATATATATATAGAGAGAGAGAGAGAGAGAGAGAGAGAGAGAGAGAGAGAGAGAGAGATTGGGAACAAGAAAAGAGAGGGAGAGAAATATGGAGAAGGTGAAAAGAAAAAAAAAATAGGTGACTTGCTTAAAGGGTCACTATGCCTTTTTATTGAATCTTCTTAATTAATTCTGGAAAATTTTGATAAATACTATATACTTTAGAATTTTATTAAGAAACTTATAGTGGCAATAAAAAGTTTAAGATGCACATAACTGGAAAAAATGAAGAAGTGCAAGAACATATTTATTTATTTTTTAAAAAATAAAATAAAAATAAGGAAAACAAAAACCATAGTATATTCATAATTACCTTCGAAGTAGTTATTCCCAAGCACAAGGTCTCTTAGCATTGTCAAGTTTCCAATATCACTTGTTATGGATCCACTAAAGTTATTGAGCGACAATGATAAGGTTTGAAGTCTCGAGCATTCATATAAACTCGATGGAATTGGACCAGAGAGTTGGTTCAAAGACAGATACAGTCCTTCAAGTTCTCGAGCACGATTGCAGATTCCCACCGGAAGATTACCAGATAGGGTATTGTTTGTAAAGGCTGCATACATAAGTGTCGATATATTGAACATCGTTGGTGGAATGGAACCACTGAGTTGGTTATATACCATTTGTATTCTCCATAGATTTTGAAGTTTGCCTATCTCAGCTGGAATAGTACCTGTCATGCATGCACGGAAATGAAGCCAGAAATTGTTAGACTGTCATCTCTTGTAAATATATTCTCAGAAAGAAGAATAGTTATCTGACTGACAGGGTTATATGGATCCGAAACATCTAAAAATGAGGTTTCTTAACTTTCTAATAAATTCCATGAGTGTTATTTAGTTAATAAATTAAAATTTGTTCATCAATAGTTGGGATTAGTTGACTTCAAAACTACGTAGTTTTGAGCCAAAATAAAGTGTATTGATTTCGATCACTGGATCAACAAACTTTGTGATATTGTCGAATTTTAACGGTAAACTCCTTCAAAACTACGTAGTTTTGAGCCAAGATAAAGTGTATCGATTTCGATCACTGGACCAACAAACTTTGTGATATTGTCGAATTTTAACCGTAAACTCCATCGACTCTTCGTAGGATCAACTCTACAGATTCTAAATTCGGGTTATAGTCGTAAAACATTTAAAAATAGGCAAGTATATAAGAAGACATGCAAACGTAGAGATGCATAATTAATATACCTAATGGCTAGAGCATGACAGCAGTGGCCAGGCCACAGACACATATTGTGGGTTACTTGACCCCTTTAGGATTGAGTAGTTGACTAGTTACCACCATTGAATTTAGAAAAATTATTTTTTTCCTACTAAAAATAGCAATTTTATCATATTGACCCTTAGGAAGAAATTGTACAACTCCCTCCGTCTCCAAAAAAATAATAATAATAAATTCTTCTTTTCTCTTTGGTTTATCTTAAAAAATAGTCTCACTTTTAAAAAGAGTAAAATTATAGTGTCATCTCTTGTAAATACAATCTCCAAAAGAAGAATAGCTATTTTAATTAGATGATAGGGTTATACGGATCCAGAATATCTAAAATTGAGGCTTCTGAACTTCCTAAATTCCATTACTGGGATTTAGCCGATACATTAAAATCTGTTAATTAATAGTTAAAATTAGCAGACTTCAAAATTACGTAGTTTTAAGCCAAAAATAACTTTTATTGATTTCAACTATTGGATTAACAAACTTTGTGGTGTGGTCAAATCTTGAATGTAATTAAACACTTAAAACGAGGAAAGTACAAGAAGACATGCAAACTTAATGGCTAGAGCATGATAACATAATGTCATATCCCCGTGACTCAAGAGTCGGTGCATACCTTTCTCCCTAAGAGAATCCTCATTCTTTTTAAGTAATAAATTTTGTTAGTTTTTTTTTTTTTTGATATGCAAAGGCTGCTGATTTAAAATTTTGGTTAGAATAAATAGTTTTGAGTAATGCAAATAGTGAAGCAATTCCATTAAGCTCCATTTGTTTTAATGAGAATGACTTCCAAAAAATGATTTTTGAAAAATGAAAGTCATCTATTAGGAGTTTGATAAATCTTTTGAAAAGGCGTTAAAAAATGTTTTCAAACGTTTGGTAAACACTGAAAATGTAATGAAAAACATTAATTCATACATACAAAAAAATTGTATTTTTTAGAACTTAAAAATTATAAGTAATTCATTCAAAACTGCCTTACGGGGGTGCTTGAGAAGAAACACTAATCGGTTATCGTTATCGTTTGGGGGATCAAATTTGAATGTAGAGAGTTTAGAAAAATGACTTACGGGGGTGGAGGTATGAAAGTCATTATTTGGAGAAATATTTTCATTTTTTGTTGACTCGTAAAAGATTTTATATTAATTATATTTTTCAAAGTTACCAAATACCGAAAAATGCAAATATCATTTTTCAAAAGTCATTCTTTTTTAAACAAACCAACCTAAATATCACAACGAATTGCTGCTACACATACTGAATATGTATTGAATAAAATAGGCCCTTGTAATCTAAAAATCATATATTCCCTCCATTCTAAAACAATGATCCATCTTTCCTCTTTGGTTTCCAAGAAATATATATTTTTTTTTAAAAATAGTAGTAACAATTTTAATACAATTGGAAGAAGGTATAAACATATGAAGCTACTCCTTTAAAAAGTTTGACTTGTCAAATGATTTTTTAAAGACAAAAGGATTATACAAGGAGTGTCTAGAATCTTAATCGAGACATTATTTTTGTAGTGCAAACCTCTAAGACCTATATATAGCGTACAGGGTCGGCCTTGGACATAGGCCTACTAGGCAGCCGCCTAGGGCCCCCAATTTTTTTCACCTAGGCAGCCGCGTACACACTTTATGAGTGTTTTCCATTCTTGTAAAATTTGAAAAGTGTTGGGCTCATACAACTTTACTGTAGAGAATATTTTTTGTGGTTCAATCTATTTTTTTATTATTACCTGATAGCATTTCAACCTTGAAAAGAGGAAAAAAGAAACCTTGATGATGAAATAGTTTACAATATAATATTAATGATATATCACTAATAGCTAGTAATAAAGAGGTAATAGTAATAAGTTACTAGTAAATTAATACTATAAAATGATATCCAAATGGGGTATTGGTAAGATTTGAATGGATGGTGCCTTTTTGTCTTACTGGCTTTTTTCTTCAAAAATTTACTTGACTGGGCAAAAAACTGATATGGGAAATCAGGTACAGTATATTCTCCAAACCTTGTTTGTAGAGATTTTAGCTTTAGGCCGGACAGAGAATACATGTCATGGACATGCATGCCTGCCATGACAAAATATGTATGATTATGATTATTCACCACATGCTTGCATGCATCCTCTCGGTATGGTATTAAGTCTAACCATATATATGTATGTACGTTTTTGTAACTGTTTAGCTATTTATGGTAAATTTTGTAAATATAAGGAAATTAATGTGACCTGTGGGTAAGAAAATAAACTGCAAGGACTGACTAGTATGTTTGTTATTCATTCATGCTTTTCTTTTTTTCTTTTTTTTTTCAGTTTGATTGATTTTATTGGAGTGATTTAGGGGGGCCCCATTATCAATTTAATTAATCTATATTTTATGGACTAAAACGCGTTTAATTATTGAATGCTTGTGTCTCTCTTTTGTCCTTAACCTCTGTTAGTGTTTGTTGAAAAGAAGCAATCTTAGTATTGGCCTCCATTATTTGAATTTTGAGATAATGTTATGGTACACACAAGTCCAACCTAGCACATGGTGTGCCTATTGAGTTATGTAGTTACCGTTAACATGCATGTATGAAGTATATATAATTTACATGGAAGAAAAATTATTATAAATAATAATAAATAATAAAAAAAATAGGGAAGAAGGGGAATGGAATATGGCTCAAATGTAGGATTCGATCTGTTATTATACAACTGGGATTTTAGATATGGATTGGCCAGCCGCTGACAACAACTATCCGGAGTTACTTGACCCCATTTTAAAATTGAGTAATTGATTATTTATTACCCAGAATTTAGAAAAAGTTGATTTTCTTTCCTATTAAAAACAGCAATTTTATCATTTGACCCTTTCATTTAGGAAGAAATTGCAGTACTCCCATTGTTCCAAAAAATATACTTCCTCCGTCCCTAAATTATTGTTTTGTTTTTCTTTTTTGTCTGTCCCCAAATAATTGTCTTATTTGAACTTTTCTTTTTAGGACATTATTTTTATGATTTTATACTTACTTTTTCTCCCTATTTTAATTATGGGCCACATACACATGGACATTAAAGAAAACTACATACTATACTAATATTAATAATCAAGTTAATTTTTTTTTTGAAGTACATGCATGTAAAACTATAATTTTAAAAAGTTTGACTTTTTAATTAGAATTTTTTTTTTTTTAGATTCATTGATTGCTCTACTGGTTAGAGCCTCACTCCCCCTTTTGGGGGGTCTTTGGGAGTTTAGGGTAATTTTTTTTTTTTTGAGGGGGAGTATATTATAAGTTGGATCCCCATTTGAGCTACATTCAGATACTAGTTTGTGATTTTGTACACCTAAAATAATCTCGACCCCTTTCTAATCAGATTAGTGGCAAAGATTTTGTACACCTAAAATAATATCGACCCCTTTCTAATAAAATCTTGGCTTCGCCACTAATCGACTGTGTCGACATAGTCGAACGTACCTGAAAAGTAGTTGTATGAAAGGAATAACTGTGCAAGCCTTGTTAGGTTTCCAATATCCTTTGCTATGGATCCAGAGAAACTGTTACGCTGCAACGATAGAACTTCAAGTTGTGCACATTCATATAAACTCATTGGAACTTCGCCAAATAACTGGTTACCGTCCATGGCTAACCACCGCAGATTTTGAAGATTGCCAATCTCTTCAGGTATCCTTCCCTGTAGGGAGTTGAAACGTAAATCCAACATCTCAAGGTTTGACATGTTAGTGAGAGAAGCGGGAATGATGCCCGTAAAACTATTATTAGCAAGATGCAGGACTTGAACTGTACTCCATGAAGGAAGCCCTCCGCTGAAGTCATTGTTTGTCAAATCAATTTGTTTTAGTCGGCGCAAGCGTCCCAACTCGGTGGGTAGATGACCATGGAAGCTGTTGTAGCTGAAGTTGAGTGAGACAAGGAACGAGAGATTTCCGAGGTTGGGAGGGATGGTTCCTTCTAGTCCCATTTAAAAAGATTTAACGCCACAACTCTTTTGTGACGACTACCACAAACCACTCCAATCCAATTGCAGATAGAGTGAGCAGTGGACCAGTTGCTCGTTACGATGTTGTAAGGGTCAAATGTGATGTGGGATTTCAACGCAAGAAGAGCAGATTGGTCGGAGGAGCTGATGTCGGTAAACTGAGCAGTCTTGGCAAAGCAGATGCTAAAACATAGCAGGGAAGAAGACAGTGTCATACAAAAGAGGAAGTAGTTAGGTTTCAACATGGCTTTGTGTAGTGTAATTTGATATAGAGGATGCAATTGGTGAAGTTAAATGGAAGAGATATAATAATACACATGACTTGCAGCTCTCAAGTCAAACATGGATAGCTCTCAAGTCAAACATTACAGCTTTGCATATCATTTGATATAGATATATACGACCAGCAATTGATTGGTCAACACGCCAATTATATACTCTCGAAACTGAGTCGCATTTAACAAGTTAAATTTTTTTAAATATTGAATATTTTTGAGTTTTTATATTTTTTTCAAATTGTTATGAAGTTGCATAATTTTTTATAACACATTACAAAAATATCATACCAACAAATACGTAGATCATCAGGTGGTTAAGGGGTTATTCTATCTTAACTATAGGTGTTGAGTTTCAGATTTACGGGAACGCGGCTGAGATAAAAATCTTGTTATTAATCTTGGGATTTCAGGCCCGGGGACACTTTGGGTGGAGAGTTTTACCGTCCTTGTGATCCGACCCAGCCCAGATGATTAGTTTTGAATTTTTAAGCCTGAAAATACCTTTGGAAAATCATATCATCAGAAAGAAAGGAACAAAAAAAGTAAATATTAAACTTAATTTTAGAAATACGATTTTTAAAAAAGAAGACCACACGAACTTTTAAGTGTGAAAACAAGGATTGGAAAAGAGCATCCATTTCCGCTTGTGGACGTTTTAATTAATGTCACATGATTTCCTGTTGAAACAAAAAGAAATTTTATTTATAATCGTTCTTAAATTATTGTTATATTTGACTTTCTTTTGTCAAATATGCGGCCAAGACATTGATAGACCACACTAATAGTCCGTTTGGTCGTATGTTTTTGGTAAAATGTAACTTATTTATAAAAATTATGTTTTAATGTTGTAACAAAAAAGACTTTATTTTAAAAATACAGCTGCAATTAAAAACGTTGAAATTATAAAAATATATATACTTTAAAATAATATCTCAAATATATTTAAAAAACAATAACATTTTAAAAACGACCACCAAACTAAGTTTAATAAACAAAGTCACCAAGACAATGAATTGAAGTCAACGGTAGTGAGCAATTGGAGAAGTTATGTACTGTCCTTTATTAGTTGGTTGTCAGTCAATCAGAGACTTTTTGAGGTACAGACACTATTTTAAGGAATCTTATTGACATTTTGACTTGGTGATTGCATCTCTATTAATGGTAATGGGTCAGTATTATGCGGGCTAATTAGTTATAAAGAATTGAGTTGAGTTGAGTTTAGTTTATGATACTGAATATCTTTAACTATAAACTTTAAAGCACAAAAATCAAGTACGGGATGAAGGGTTGACCGTACTGGGAGTTTCAAAACTTAGGACTTGTTTCGTAGTTGGACAAGGAGAAGAAGTATTATTAATTCCGGTGCTATTAGCGCCCTCGCTATTAGTCCCCACTTATAAATCGGGGGTAATTTTAGATTTAAAAATGTTAATCACATATTATTTTTTTTAGTGAGGGCGCTAATAATACCACCCTCAACTTCGGTATTATTAGCGAGGGGATAAGGACTTTATCTGGATAGCTCGTACTATTAGTCCCGACCGCCTATTGCGTACCAAACATCTGACTATTGGGCTTATTAATCTTATCCGACCTTAATCCTAACTACCAAACGACTCCTTAAGTTAGTAAAATGGAGTTTTTTTGAACAATTAAGCGTATCAATAGGTTAAAAATGCATCGTTTTGCAAATGGCTCGGGATTTCTACCGCTACAAAACTTTTCGGGGTATCTTCAAAAATGACCTAGTCAAACCCTTTGAGATCTTATATGGCCTAACTTATTTAAAAACAACTTATATTGTCTTTTTTCTTTAAAATGACTATATTACCCTTATAGCTTCACTTCAACACTTCACAAGGCCTCAATAGGAAATGTCCATAATACCCTTTTTTTGTCCCTTCAACCAATAAGGCCTCAATAGCTCTCTCTCTCTCTCTCTCTCTCTCTCTCTGTCTCTCTCTCTGTCTCTAAAATTGAATCCCTAAAATTTCATTTATCGACCGTTCACAACTCATCGTTTGTCCATACATGTGAGTAATTTCTTTTTTTTAATTCAGGTTTGTCTTTCGCCTCGCCCCTTCATTATGTTAATTCATTTTAATGCACTCATTTTACTACAAATTCTAATGGAATATTCGATTTGGGTGAGGTATTTCGTATTTGAAACTAAGGTAGAGGTGTCGTTTATCGGTCATTAAACATCATTTGAATAATCGTTTAAACGAAGCTTATCGGACGTTTAAACGAGTGTTAAATGATTGTTAAATTGCATAAACAGACTTCGTTTAAAATTTAAAATGGAGCTTATCGCACGTTTAAACGAGTGTTAAACGACTGTTAATTTGTATAAACAGACGTCGTTTAAAATTTTAATTGATCTTTACTAGTCGTTTAATCGACACCATATCTCTTAACTAACTTAACGACAATTCAAAACATCCCCTTCTGTCTCATTGTTTAAACGATACTAGTTGACCTTAAGTGGTCGGTTAAACGACCTTAATTTGTAACTAACTCAAACTCCATTTAAAATTTTCGTCATTTAAACGACAAAGTTAATGTTGTTTAAACGAAAAATGCAGTATCAATTTGTTATTTTTATTTTAATATAATATAATGAAACTGCAATCTTATTTTACAATTTTTCTATGCATTGCAGATGTCTTCCCCTTATTGGACTACTATGACATTTTATTGAGGATGGAAACAAAGTATGATCCTGGAGATTCAGTGGCAGCCCGACGACCGTAGGATTTTTACTAAGTATAGACACTTCATACGAAGAGTTATATGTTACAGCACAAAATATTTGCAAAGTTAATGATATAGAGATTGGTTTTCTTAGTCCAGGAAATCCATGTTTTCAAATTCCTGTCCGGATTACTTCAAATGACCATGTCAAATGGTGCTTCAATTTTAATAAACAAGGGTATTATGCTCCTATTTGTATTATTATTTTGAGCCAAGAAGAAAATAATTTATTTGGTTGTGGCATACAACGTGAAGGAAATGAGGGAATTGGCATGGAATCGAAAGAAAATAATGGAGTTGGTGGTGCTGAAATAGAACCGAAAGAAAATAATATTGGAGTTGGTGGTGGTGCTGAAATGGAACCGGAAGAAAATAATGGAGTTGGTAATGGTGCTGAAATAGAACCGGAAGAAAATAATAGAGTTGCTGGGGGCACTGATCAAAATGCGAATGACTTCAATGCACCGCCGGATATGATTTTAGTCAAGAAAATAACTTCACAAATGAGCATCTTATTTCTTCAGTTGGAAGTACATCGCGATTGGTACCCGTAGACTTTGATTTGAAGGTTGACCAAGTATTCAATAACAAGAGAGAGCTTCTGGAAGTTGTGCACATAATCGCATTGCATTACAACTTCCAATTCAAAACAAAAAAATCGAACAAGAGTATGTACACAGATGTGTGTGTCGATGATAATTGCACATGGCATTTGCGACCAACAAAGTACTCGGAATGTGATTATTTTCAGGTTCGAAAATATACAGCTGATTATACTTGCCTTTTAAATATGTCCACTGCTGATCATAGACAAGCAACATCGTGGATTATTGGAAAATATATATATCTCGCCAAGGTTCGAGGACTGCAACATTACCTATAGACCTGCAGACATCATGAATGACGTTCGTCGAGACTTTAGGGTGCAACTAAGTTATCAAAAAGCGAGGAGGTGTAGAGAATCTGCTTTAACACGGATAAGGGGTTCACCTGAGGATAGTTACACTAAGTTGGCCGCATATGCCCATAACTTGACATTGGCTAATCTAGGAACTGTCTACTTTTTAGAGCGTGACAGCGAAAACCGCTTCAGTAAATATTTTTTTTTTTGGCTTACAGTCCCTGCATTTATGGATTTCACCATGCAATGCGTCCAATAGTTGTTGTTGATGGAACATTCCTTACTAAAAGATATAATGGTACGTTGATTATCGCTACCTGCCAGGATGAAAATATGCAGATATATCCTCTTGTGTGGGCCATTGTTTATTCTGAGAATGATGCTTCGTGGCTTTGGTTTTTACGAAGTTGAAAGAAGTAACAGGTGACGATGATGGACTTGTTGTGATATCTGACTGACATAAGAGTCTTATTAGTGCTTTCGAAATTGTTTTTCAAAATGCAAGTCATGCGCATTGTATCTATCATTTAAAAAGCAACTTAAGGACTGTAATAAGAGAGCGGCAGAGGCTTATACCACTGATAAGTTTCGAAAGCATATGTCCCAAATTGAGAAAACTGACGAGAAGGGGTGGAAGTATCTTAGTGAAACAAATTTCGAAACATGGGCCCGGTCACATTTCAAAGGAGATCGTTACAATATCATGACCTCAAACAATGCTGAGTCTCTGAACTCAGTGTTTAGAAAAGCCCGACAGACTCCTATACTTGCACTATTTAATAGTGTTGGGAAAAAGTTACAGGCTTGGTTTTCTGAGAGACGTGAGGACGCACAACGTTATGGAACCCAATTAAGCCCAACAATGGAAGAAAAATTACGCAAGTCTGGTTAATTGTCCAAGAAGTTCACGACTGAACTCATTGATGCGTACAACTATGTGGTGAGGAGCGGTACCAAGAACTTCATTGTTAATTTTGATGGGAGTACTTGCACTTGCAGAAAATTTCAATTAGACCACATACCATGCGAGCATGTAATAGCAGCGGCAAAACAGAAAAGTTTTTCGGTCTACCCGATGTGCTCAACATTTTATTCCGCTGAGTGTTGGAGATTGGCATATGTCGGAACAATCTTCCCCGTGCCAAATGAAGATGAATGGGACATTCCAGACAATATTAAAGAAATGATGATCTTGCCACCTTAGCTTTAGTCCGACCACAAGGTGGACGTCGTAGAACAGCGAGGATACCGTCAACTGGAGAGTTTCCATCGATACAAAAATGCAATAGGTGCCAAAAAGTAGGGCACAACAGACTGTCCTGTCATGATCAAACACCTATGAGCGATAGGCAATCACATATTTAGTAACTGTTTGAATTTAATTCAAGAATTCAGCGTAGTGATTCTATTGAATTTAGTTTGGATTGTATTTGTATTTAAATTTAGTAATTGTGTCTATGAACTGTTTAGAAGTTTAAATTGGTTGTTTAAACGCTAAATATTCTTTCATCATTTAATTTATTTTATTTAATTCCAGAATTCAGCGTATTTGTTGTATCTGTTCCCGGTCGTTTAATGAATGGAAAGTCAGTAGTTTTGTTACATTAAACGATCATCTATTAAATGTATAAACGTCTATATCATAAATAATGGATGTTTAAACGCTGAATATTTTTATAATTCTTTCTGAATATTTTTTATTTGATGTTTAAATGCTATAAAAATTAGATGTTTAAAAGCTATATATTTAAACGTTTAATAAATGATCGTTTAATTAATTTTATTTCATCGTTTAAAAGTTTAAATTGTATGTTTAATTGCATTATATTTTTATAGAAATTCAATTAAAGTAAATGATCGGTTAAACGATCCAAACGAAAGTTTAAACTCTATATATATATATTTTTAAATTATTTCTGAATTTTTTTGAATTCCTTTTGGCGGGGAAATAAAGGTTAGATTTTTTGGCGGGAAATAAACGTTTAAACGTTTCTGTATAAACGTTTAAACAGTATGGCTTGAAATGTTTTGAATTATTTCTGAATTTTTTTGAATTCCTTTCGGCGGAAAATAAAGGTTAGACTTTTTGGCAGGAAATAAAGGGGAACATAACGACATGTTTTAACTAAGCGACACATAACGATTTAACTGAGCGAAACATAACGACATATTTTAACTGAGCGAAACATAACGATATGTCTTAATGAAACATAACGACATGTTTTAACTGAGCGAAACATAACGATTTAACTGAGCGAAACACAACGACATGTTTTAACTGAGCGAAACATCACGATATGTCTTAACGACACATAACGACATGTTTTAACTGAGCGGAACATAACGATTTAACTGAGCGAAACACAACGACATGTTTTAACTGAGCGAAACATAATGATTTAACTGAGCGAAACATAACGACACGTTTTAACTGAGCGAAACATAACGATATCTCTTAACGAAACACAACGACATGTTTTAACTGAGCGGAACATAATGATTTAACTTAGCGAAACATAACGACATGTTTTAACTGAGCGAAACATCACGATATGTCTTAACGACACATAACGACATGTTTTAACCGAGCGAAACATAACGACATGTTTTAACTGAGCGAAATATAACGATATGTCTTAACGAAACATAACGACATGTTTTAACTGAACGGAACATAACGATTTAACTGAGCGAAACATAACGACGTGTTTTAACTAAGCGAAACATAACGATATGTCTTAACAAAACATAACGACATGTTTTAATTGAGCGAAACATAACGATATGTCTTAACGAAACACAACGACATGTTTTAACTGAGCGAAACATAACGATTTAACTGAGCGAAACATAACGATATGTCTTAACGAAACACAACGACATGTTTTAACTGAGCAGAACATAACGATTTAACTGAGCGAAACATAACGATATGTTTTAACTGAGCAAAAAATAATGATATGTCTTAACGAAACACAAAGACATGTTTTAACTGAGCGGAACATAACGATTTAACTGAGTGAAACATAACGACATGTTTTAACTGAGCGAAACATCATGATATGTCTTAACGACATATAACGATATGTTTTAACTGAGCGAAACATAACGATATGTCTTAACGAAACACAACGACATGTTTTAACTAAGCAAAACATAACGATTTAACTGAGAGAAACATAACGATATATCTTAACGAAACATAACGACATGTTTTAACTAAGCGAAATATAACGATATGTCTTAACGAAACACAACGACATGTTTTAATTGAGTGAAACATAACAACATGTTTTAACTGAGCGAAACATAACGATATGTTTTAACGAAACACAACGACATGTTTTAACTGAGCGGAACATAACGATTTAACTGAGCGAAACATAACGACATGTTTTAACTGAACGAAACATAACGATATGTCTTAACGAAATATAACGACACGTTTTAACCGAACAGAACATAACGATTTAACTGAGCGAAACATAACGACATGTTTTAACTGAGCGAAACATAATGATATGTCTTAACGAAACATAACGACATGTTTTAATTGAGCGAAACATAATGATATATCTTAGCGAAACACAACGACATATTTTAACTGAGCAAAACATAACGATTTAACTGAGCGAAACATAACGACATGTTTTAACTGAGCGAAACATAACGATATGTCTTAACGAAACATAACGGCATGTTTTAGCTGAGCGAAACATAATAATATGTCTTAACGAAACACAACGACATGTTTTAACTGAGCGAAACATAACGATTTAGCTGAGCGAAACATAACAATTTAACTGAGCGAAACATAACGACATGTTTTAACTGAACTAAACATAACGATATGTCTTAACGAAACACAACGACATGTTTTAACTGAGCGGAACATAACGATTTAACTGAGCGAAACATAACGACATGTTTTAACTGAGAGAAACATCACGATATGTCTTAACGACACATGACGACATGTTTTAACTGAGCAAAACATAACGACATGTTTTAACTGAGAGAAACATAACGATAGGTCTTAACGAAACACAACGACATATTTTAACTGAGTGAAACATAACGATTTAACTGAGCGAAATATAACGATATGTCTTAACGAAACATAACGACATGTCTTATCACATGTGCGAAACAAAACGATATGTCTTAACGAAACATAATGACATGTTTTAACTAAGCGAAACATAACGATATGTCTTAATGAAACATAACGACATGTCTTATCACATGTTGTGCACGTGGCCATAAGTGCCCTTAACCCAAACGCTCGAGGCATTTCACGTCATTTGACTTGGTTTTCATTATCACTGCTTGACTGAGAGATTGAAGAATTGAATTGAAGAACGAGGGAGAGACTGAAGGACGACTCAAAATTCAAGGTATGCAAACTTGGTTTGATGTCTTGAAATTAGGGATTTTGTTTGATTAAAATTTCAAATTATGATTATTCTTTACAATCCCTAATTTGTGATATAAAATTAGTGGTTTGATGTCAAGAAATTAGGGTTTTTTTTTCGTCATAGTAGATTTTGAAGTAGCATGAACCATTCGTTATGCAAAGAGACCAAAATTGGGTTGAGAAATGTTGTAGCTGTAGATGGTGCGACTGCTCTGGTAAAAGTTAATTAAAAATAATTGTTACATTGTATTATATTATATGCTAAAAATAACTCAGCTCGTGATATCGTATAGTTTGAATTAACATGTTTTTTGTCGTTGTTGTGCACAGCGGAAGACTAGCAAACAAATTAACAGAGTATAATAGGATCAATCACAAAGAAGAGAGAGATTGGGGTCAACAGACTGTCGAAATTTTATTAGAGACTCACCACTTTCAAACGTTCTAGGTATACAACTATTTATATGGATACAATAGAAACCCTAAAACCCTTAAAAAGCTAAAAAAAACCCGTCGCTATGCGGTCGCACTATGCGGCCGCATACGATTTCCAAAGATTCCATGCGAACGCCCTATGCAGCCGCATGGTTTCCAGGAACTTTATGCGCACGCCTTATGCGGCCGCATGGTTTCCAGTATGCCAAGCGCACACCTTATGCGGCCGCATGGTTTCCAGTATGTCAGGACATCAAGTCATCACATCCAACAGTCGTTAAAATAGGCACCTGCAGTTACTGATGGGCTAGCTGCAACTACAACGAAAGTGTGTGAAAGTGCACCCAAGAGAAGTTGACAAAGGATTGAGAAGTACGTGTGGAAGCGCAAGTGCCAAGAGAATAAAGGAGTTATTATAGTGATTAATGATTAAACGTCAATCTTTTAATCTTTTTATCTGGTCGTTTAAACTTTTTATCCATTCATTTACTTTTGATTTGGTCATGTCATGTAATGTTTAAACGATCGTTTAAACGATCGTTTAAATTTTTGATTTGGTCATGTAATGTTTAAATGTTCGTTTAAACTTTTGATTTGGTCATGTAATCTTTTTATTTGATCGTTTAGAAGTTTAAATTGGTTATTTAAACGCTAAATATTCTTATAAACTATCGTTTGGATTAAATCATCGTTTATACGATCACCTTAAACGTTTAAATGTTAAGACTGAATTAATTTTTTTGAAATATCTTCTGAATTTAATTGAGTTCCTTTCGGCGAAAAATTAAGTTTTTGTATATTATATTATATCTTCCTTCTTTATTCTATCTCTCTTACTTTCTCCTCTCCTCTCTCTCTCTCTTAAATCTTTCTTTCTCTCCCTCTTATATATATATATATATATATATATATATATATATTTGTTTCTTCTTTATTGAACAATTCATGGCTTCATCTTCAACGATTGGCTCGGCTCAACAACAGAGCAACAAATCTCGAGATAAATTTTGTAGATGTGGCTTGAGAGCTCCAGAATGGACGTCATTGATCAGAAAACACCCAGGAATGAGGTTTAATGGATGTCCGAATTACAAGGTATTCGACTTTTATTTTATCCTTTCTGTATTAAAAGGGATTATAATATTAACGATATGTTCAATTGTCCAATTATTTGTAGGACCCCAAAAAGAATTGTGGGTACTTTGAATGAGTTGATCAGTTTCCTAAGAAAGCGATTGAGGTAATCAACAAACATAGAGATGAGGTACATAATTTGCAAATGAAAATTTCGATGATGGAAGTGAAGTTGTCCAAGAAAGAACTGAGAAATTTATCTCTAAATAAAAAAATTAAAAGGCTTGAGCTTGAGTTGAGAATGCTAAAAAATAAAATACTTGGAGGAAGATGTACATGAGAATTGTTTTTGTTTTATGTATTGTAAATGCCTATTTTGTTTATGTGCTTAAAAATGATAGGAAAGGACAGTTGATGTTGTCATAACGAAATGTGGTTTAAACGAAATGTTAGTTGTTGCCTTATTTATGTCATTATTATTAACCTAAACATTATTATTACTAGAATAGCTTGATTCTTCAAGAAAAAACAAAATATAAGAAGAAAATTAACCTAAACATTATTATTACTAGAATAGCTTGATTCTTCAACCTCAATAGTCTTCTTTGGGACACTCAACAACCTCATTTTTTCAAATGTACGTTTAAACGGTACATTTACGTTTGAACGGATACCTTTACGTTTACATTTAAATGACAAGTCGTTTAAACGTTTATTTTCCAAAATGATATAAGTTTAAACGTTTATTATGTATTCTGTTCTGAGTTATTTTAAGCAATTACAACATATAGTTTTATCGAACTTATATTTTCATATATATAGCCGTTTAACATCCATCCAAATAAATAATATTCAACAAAGCTTATATTTTTATATATTATAAAGCCAAATAACATAAATGGATCATACATTTTGAACTGGCATAAGAAGTACAAAAAAATAGAAAAAAAAAAAGGAAAAATAACCTATACATCATTACTACTAGAATAACTTGATTCTTCAACCTCAATAACAGGTACAGACTCCTTTGATTGAAGAAATGCATCAAACATTTTTAACAAGGGAGTTGGGTGCACAATACACTTACGGATCGCATCTTCATCAAACCAATACGTCAATTGTTTCATCAATTCAACTACTTCGCTTCGTATTGCATTACGTTTTCTCTCCATATTGTTGTTGTTGTTTGGCGTAGAACCGGCCATAGAAATATCGTGATGAGGTAATATTTTAAAAAATGAATGTTTGAGAATTGCTTGTTTGACTTCAGCATCTCGGATTTATAATATAATACAGGGAGTCTGAACAGTCTTTTTTGGGAATCTCAACAACCAGGTTTTTTTAAATGTACGTTTAAACGGATACATTTATGTTTAAACGACAAATCGTTTAAACGTTTAAATGTAATAAACGTTTAAATGTTTAAATGTAATAAATGTTTAAACGTAATAAACGTTTAAACATTTATTACGTTTAAACGATAATTTGTTCAATGTTTACTAAACTGTTATTAGTGTCAATGAAATTGTGTTTTCATATTTTACAATTAATTTAAAAAGGTTGATACATCTTGTCAACTAGGTCTGCCGTTTGCACATCAACTTTTTATATTTTTAAAAAGCAGGTTCATGTACCTTCTTTTTCAAAGATCTTCTAAACAATCTTTTTTGGGAATCTCAATGGCCAGGTTTTTTTAAATGTATGTTTAAACGGACACATTTACGTTTAAATGACAAATCGTTTAAACTTTTAAATGTAATAAACGTTTAAACATTTATTACGTTTAAACGACAATTCGTTCAATGTTCACTGAACTGTTATTAGTGTCAATGAAATTGTGTTTTCATATTTTACAATTAATTTAAAAAAGTTGATACATCTTGTCAACTAGGTCTATCGTGCAAACATCAACTTTTTATATTTTTAAAAAGCAGGTTTATGTACCTTCTTTTTCAAAGATCTTTAATTGTTCATCTTTCAAAAATATTTATGTAAGGAACTCAACTCTCATTCAAAGCCTTACACTACATTTCTTTCAAATCCCTTAAGATAAGCAACATCATGATCTAACCTAAATGTCCTGGCTCGTCCCGCGTAAATATTCTTGTTTCCCATGGCATTATGTCAAATGGACATATGCCTGTTCCAAGATCTGTCCGTTCCAAGAACGCAAGAAGTATCTTATGGCGACCTCAGGAGCGCAAGAAGTATCTTGCGAGCCATCATGACTTCCGTCATCACCTGGTATGGGATGAAGGAGACATGGGGAAGACGCCTTCTTGGCCATCGCCACAACACCCATCTTTACGTGAAATGCGATCATAGAGCAAAATGGTCAACAATCATAGAAGGGGGAAGACCTAAGATCCAGGATCTAATTCTTCATGTAATTCACCCTTATTTTAAGCAATTACAACATATAGTTTTTCGATGTTTAAACGAACACCTTTACATTTAAAAGGCAAATCGTTTATTATGTATTTTATTCTGAGTTATTTTATGTTTAAACGATATAAATTTAAACGTTTATTATGTATTCTGTTCTGAGTTATTTTAAGCAATTACAACATATAGTTTTGTCAAACCTATATTTTCATATAGTCGTTTAACATCCATCCAAATAAAGCCAAATAACAGAAATGGGTAAATAAATAATATTCAACAAAGCTTATAACTTTTTATATTATAAAGCCAAATAACAGAAATGCATCATACATTTTGAACTGGCATAAGAAGTACAAAAAAAACGGAAAAAAAAAACGAAAATAACCTAAACATCATTATTATTAACACTTGAATCAGTGGATCCTTCAAGGTCAAAAGCAGGTATGGCTACCTTTGCATCAAGAAATGCATCATTCATTTTGAACAGAGGAGTTGGGTGCAGAAATGGGTAAGTGAGCATATCTTCCTCGAATGACGATATCAATCTTTTAATCAATTCAACAGCTTCACGATGAATTGCATCATGTTCTCTCTTCATTTGGACAGAGTAAGCATCCATGTTATTACTGTTGTTGTTATTGTTGTTGTTGTTGTTTGGTGTAGTATTGGCCATGAAAATAGTGTCGTGATGTATTCTGTGGAATGGTTGAGAATTCCCATAATGGCTTGTTTGAATTTATATTAAAATACCTACCGATTGGCCGAACAGCCTCCTTTGGGATTAGTGCAACAGTCACACGATATTTTAAGCTAACCGTTTAAACGGGGAAAATAAATAAGCATATTAAACACATATTTTAAACGAACCGTTTAAACGGATAGAATAAACGAGAAGATTAAACGGTTATTTTAAATTATTCCACTTAAACGGATAAATCAAAGAGAAGATTAAATTGCTATTTTACACTAACCGTAAAATTGTTTAACAGAACGTTTAAACGATCGTTTAATCGTTTAAACGATTCGTTTATATAAATCGTTTAATCATTTAAACGATTTAAATTATTCCACTTAAACGAATAAATCAAAGAGAAGATTAAACGGCTATTTTACACTAACCGTAAAATAGTTTAACAGAACGTTTAAATTAAACGATCGTTTAATCGTTTAAACGATCCATTTATATAAATCGTTTAAATTTTTAAACGATTTAAATTATTTCACTTAAACGGATAAATCAAAGAGAAGATTAAACGGTTATTTTACACTAACCGTAAAATAGTTTAACAGAACGTTTAAACGATTCGTTTATATAAATCGTTTAAATGATTCATTTAAATTAATTGTTCATTTCAGTAGACATATCAAGATCCCAAAAAAATAGAACATAATATAGTAACTATAAACAACTAACTAAAAATCTAATTATAAACAAATCATATTATTATTCTTTATGGATCTAGATCTAAACAATAAAGGTCTACAGCTAACTTTTTCCTCCAGTTCATTATATGAGGATTGTCTACAAGATCCACCGACTTTCCTGTGGTTAAATACTCAATATATTTGAGCACAAAAACTCCACATGGACCCCTGTGACATATTCAAACCACTAATTATTTCATACAGTCAATGAATAATTTTAATATAGCGAAACATATCAATTTAATGGATCACTTACCCGTGACTTTGTCTTGGATAGCCTTTTACCCTGTCTATGGTGAGTCTATTATATTTAATTCCACCCTGCTTTGCCGTTCGTGGGATCACCTTGAGAGCAGGATCAATTTCAGTGGCAATTTGCTTCACGGTTAGGCAGGCCTGATCGGGGTCATATACATACACTTTTGACTTCTCAAACTCAACTACGCATAAAAACCAGTGTTCATTGAGGCGACTGGAAAGTATATGTGAGTACATTCTTCCCATGGTCTCCCATTCTTATTCCAAGTTCCGTAGACAAAATTCATAATATGTGTTGGGAACTTGTAGTTTTGAATCTCTTTTTTAGTTGAGTAAGTAGCCTTCAAATTTGATACCTCAATCTTAATGTTCTCTAGGAACACAGTATCCATTAGAGCTCCAGGGTGCCACCCAAAAGATAAAGGATAATTCAATTGCCTCTCTCTCATAAAAAAATGGCTAAATCAATATGCTAAAAAGGCAAAAATTAAAATATGAGAGTTAAACAGTATTATTAAGTTAAAATGTAATTAATTTAATAGAATAACTTACCCGATCGTCAAGATATTCTTTTTCCTCAAGAACAAGTTTAAACCACGCTTTGCCATCGGCGATATGATATCCACCTAAAGTCAAACTCTTCGATCTGTGGAAATTAAGAAATTATAGAAGTAATTAAATAAAATGATAACAAAAAATAACTAATTAGTTAATTGTTATTTAAATAGGAAAGTAAAGAGTTTTACTTAATACTGTCAATTTCGTACCAACGCATGAACCGTTCGAGCTTAGCAGGGTCTGGATTCTAGAAGTGATCAATTTCCGAACCATCGATGAATGTTCTGGATTTTTCTATTACCGGTGGGCTCACTCCAGTAGTGTAGGGAGTTCTCATAAATGCCGATGGTTTTTTCTGTCTCTTCACTCCAGTCTTCAGAACATTCGCAGAAATGAGCACTTTCCTTGTCCTTTTAACTCTAAATCCTCCTTGATTTGAGCTCTCCTCTGATTCTGAATTATCCTCGGCCTGCTCTTTCTCTACATTATCCCCAGGCTGCCCAGCCTGCTCTGTCTCCACTATGATATTATCACCATGATCCTCTGTCAGAGTCCTCTTAGGGCTCTGTATCGTCCCCGTCTCCACTTGATCCTTATTGTGTGTCTCTACACAAGCCTCAGGGTTCTGCCCCGTCTCTATCCCTAAAACATCCCGGGCTTCCCCACCTTATAGACTGAAGTCTGGTTAAAAAACTATCCCGCTTAGGGCTCGACCTCGCCCTCCTTTGCACAATCAATGCATCAACCTTTTGGTCTAATGCATCGATCTTGCTTCCCAAAGACCTCTCCAAAGTTGCCACAGAATCCAAAACCTCCCTCATCAAATCAATGAAAAAATGATCTCGAGGGGTACCTCTAGGGGCATCTGTAGTGGCATCTATACGTGCATCCCTACGAGCATCTCCCACATTGATTTCAGGTTGAGGCAAATGAGAAGGTGATGCTTCTTCTCTCTATTGTAGAGATTGGTTTTCAGGTGCAACGTCTTCATCTGCCTCATTTGCCTCATCTGCCTCTTCCTCAATATAATAATCAAAGTTTTGTACCCACGTCAACGGATAATCAAGAACATAAGGCAGAAGAGATTCTTCAGAGGTCGAGGTCAATGGCATAAAATCACCATCCTGCCAATTCACAAACAACACATATAAGTTGTAAGGGTGGTGTGTGTAATTTCTTAATAGCTTAAGTGTGTAAGTGATGTGTTAATTTTTTTCGGTAGTTAAGTTGGTTATAAGAGAGTTGTATATATACTCTCTATCTCTTAATTATTTACCTGTGTTATCTCCAACAATGCAAGAACCTTATCATATTTGGCATTTTCTGCCAACTTCCCCACCACCTTCCACTTGCACATCCTAGGATGTTTTTGCTCGGTCTCTTGCAAATTAAACGCCTTTCTTATGCCGGAGAAGGACTCAAATGCCCAAACCTACAGAAAATTGTATGTTAGAAACATGATATGAGAATAAATAGTTGTTATTTAATTAATAACTGATTTTAAACATTTACCTATAGTGCATATGTGAAGTCATAGTATGATACATGGTTTGTGCGACCTTCAATTTTTCTTGTGAGTCCAACTAGGAGGTGATTATAAGTCTTTGCTCCCCATGGATATCTATTGAGCACCTCTAAGTTGTCGACAATATCCAAAATCATTGCGTCAATTTGTGTTGTATTTTTCCGAGCTCTCAAAACATATTCGTATACAAGTGCCAGCCCCAACTTGTATCGGTCCTCCTCATTGTTTACCAGATTCAGAAATGCCTCCATCAATTCTTTAGGCTTGATGGATTTTTTGACTCCAAAATATTCATTCCTCAATCTGTTTCCACCAAGGATTTCCAAATAAAATTTTCCTCAATACCTGGGTGTAATCCAGTAATGAGGGTATAGTCTGAGAAGCCAAATATGATTTTTTTTTACCCCCAATACAAAACCAGACCTCTTTTAAACCATTGATTGGCTTAATCCTCATCATATTTAGTACATGGACAAGTTTGCACACCATATTCATATTATCCCGCATATTGTATAAGTTTCCAAAGCAAGATGTCTTGAACAGATCTTTGTGTGCATCGTCTAATTTGTTATACACTTCATCTACTATGTGTAGTCTACACCGGCATGTAACTTTTGAGTTGAACCATTTTGAACGCTCAAGAAGGAATGCTATATTGTCTGCAATTGAAATATAAACTGTAAACAGAAATGACATAAACAATTCATTTTAAACAAACCAAACACACAACACACAGATTAAAAAAAAACCAATTGAAATACAAAATTTTTACAAAAAGAGCAATCAAAAGAACATAAAACCTAAACCAAACACAGAACTGAAATAAATTTAAGCAGCAAATAAAGTTGCAAAAAAATTAATTATAAACGATAACTGAACGAGGGTTAAACGTTTTGGAAGAATTATCTTTTTGTGATTTTACGGATGTTGAAGTGTGAGTTGGAGTGTGCTCGATTAAACGCAATGCAAATAGAGGAAAGGGTTTAAAGTTTTGCTGTGATCTTTCGAAGAATTACCTTTTTGTGATTTTACGGATGTTAAAGTGTGGTCGTAAACCCAACTGAAGAAGATTCGAAGTATGGAGTGATTCAAGTACAAAGAGTTGAATTGAAGTATTGTCGATTACACGCAATGCAAATAGAGGAAAGGGTTTTAAGGTTTTACTGTGGTCTGAAAATTGAAGGAAATTAACTTATTAGTTGTGAACAAAACGACGGTCGTTTAGTACGCGTTTAAACGGTCAAAATATTCGTTTAAATTTTGGTCAGCCTGTTTGGTACACGTTTAATCGTTCAAGGCGTTTAAACGGTCAAACTATTCGTTTAAAATTTTGGTCAGCCCGTTTGGTACACGTTTAAACGTTCAAGGTGAACTTACTTTCCTTTAACCGTTTGATAAACATTTTAATGAACGTTTAATCGTTCCATTATTTGTTTGGTCGTTTAGTTATCGTTTAGTATTCGTTTAAATGTTTAAACGATCAACTAGCCGTTTAGTGATTGTTTCATTGTCGATTAAACGGCACTATAAGTCACCGTCTTAATTGGGATGGGCATTTTTGAAAGTTCACTTTTACGCCTTTTGTTTTCTTTTTTTTAAAGGAGCTGACCAGTCAAAGGCCATATAAGTTGTTTTGTCTGGTCAGGCGGCCATACTTGATAATGCCACAAACTTTTTCTCTAAACCGCTGCTATGAAAACGCTAAATTTTTAGAATGCACCAAAATACCTTTTGTTATGTTTCTACACCATACTGCTCCCTCTAACTAAATATTCTATATTCAAGATTGCCCGGTAACGGCGGTGAAGGAGAATTTTACATATTTTACTTATATTTTAAGGAATAAAATTTTATTAATTAAAAACTATCTTAAGAATACTATGAATTACAACTTTCATAACTTTGTAAAAATCACTAAATTAATGTTAATTTTTTGTCAAACTTTAACTAAATTGACCGAAAAAATTAAAAATTAATTCTTTGCCTGGAGCAGATGGAGTAAATATATATATATATATATATATGTATATATATATTACTTTTATTTTTATTTTTGTGTTTTAAGGAAATGTGTGGAACATATTAGACGAGACTTCTCACTTTATAAAGTTCCAACTCTAACAATAGGCTACCCTTAAAGACCGAAAGCGTGGGATATATGGGGACGTTCAGTTGGTTTAAAACTATAGAGAAAAGGTGAGATTTTGTTATATATTTTCAATCTCACCGTGCCTTTATGTATGTTTTTTATATTTATTTATTACTATTATATGACAATTATGTAATATATATTATGCAGCATTAAAATGAATTATTTATATATATATATATATATATATAACTTTAAAAGGGTAATATTGTCATCATTGATAAATAATCATGTTACAAAAGTAACATCTTAAAGTGCTACACCATATACATTTCTGAAGAAAAAGTTATATATATATATATATATGTATATATATATATATATATGGTATTAAAATAAACTAATAATGTACAAAAGGGTAATATTGTCATCATTGATAAATAATCATATTACAAAAGTAACATCTTAAAATGCTACACCATATACATTTCTGAAGAAAAAGTTGTATTTAAAAACGGTGCATTTTCAAAAAATTATATTTTAAAATCGATGCACCAAACTGACCCTCAGGAAAGGTATATGACTTTCACTTTGTACCTTTGGTTCGGAAAGGAATGGTATTTATAATGGATTCATGTTGGGTATATCTTCTGCATTTTATATGTTATTAAAGTGAAAAGTTTTCAAATTGTAGCCCATTTGGTGCATCGTTTTCATGATCAAAACATATTTTTTTTAAAACGCAATTTTTTGAAAATGCAATTTTTTCAAAACATAACTTTTTTTCTTAACGCGTTTAGGATACCATTTCAAAATGCATCTATTTTTTACTAGCAGCATTTTAAAACGCATTTGCATTTACAAGACACAACATATTTTATCGCACCATTTAAACGCAATTTTTATAAATAAACTTTGTTTTATCTTTGTGCTTTGGTCAAAATGCACATCAAACGGGTTCTTGGAGTCTGTTTTATCTTTATTTATTTTTTTAATTGGAGTTAAAATTTTGGTGTTCTGTGACCTTTTTGGTGTTCTGTGACCTTTCTACATTAATAATTTTAATGAAGTTGTTGGTGGTTTGAAATAAAATGAAGGTTGAAATGAGAGAGGGAAAATTGGTATGGTATTTATCTTTCTAAATTGTATCTACAACTCCTTAGGAAAACACAAAAGGATCTCCTTGGCTTTGTGAAGGGAATGAATGGGGAACAATCACGAATAAAATGTATCAATACTACGTAGGAATCGCCACAAGCAAATATTATACTGAAACACGTAACTAAGGCGAGAGAGAAATGGTTAAAGGATGAAAACATTCCGATCAAATTCAGTTTTTGGCACCAAATCTTGAAGATTCAATAAAATCCAGAAAAACCGTTCCAATTGAATATTGCTGATGCAGAACATGAGCTATCAGAAGGCTGTTTTTAAGAAGAGTAATGTTATGGGTAATTTTTTTACATTAAATGATGTACATTAATTATAATTTTTAATTTTATTTTTTTGTATCACATTAGCTATTTTTTGTACCACATTAGCTGTTACATCAACTGACACATTATTTAATACAAAAATTTAGTACTCTTTAGGTACCTATATCATTACTCTTTTAAGAAATTCAAAGGGTAGATTAAAAAGGGGCAGGGTTTTATGGTACTTTAGGCTTGTAAAACAAGAGTTATAGTTCTAGGGGTATGAACAGTACCCTTGAGGTCTTGAACAATAACTATGGTAGAAAAAGGGGTAAAAAGTTTAGCTTTACGTAACCTAGGGAGCCTTAGGCGTCACATCTAGGGTTCTTGAGCGTCACACCTAAGAGAAATGCGTCATCACAAAATTCAATAAATCAAAACTTATTTGCTACTGAAAATTTTTTTACTTTCTCGGTCTACTCAAATAATATACGTTTAAAAATTTTAATTATTAAAAGATGTATTAGTATTATTAAATTTAATTATAGTTACAAAAATACTTAAATATCACCAAGATAATTACAACAAGTGAGGATAATAAAAAAAGATTATGAAAATTATAAGCATAATTTTTTAAAATTGGACTCTTTAAATAAATTATCTCAAACAAATATAATGAACTATTTACCTAAAACAGATAGAATATTTAATTTGTCTATATATCCTTTGAATTGAAAATATTACAAATTATGTAGGCTAATACTAATTCTAAACCCAAAAGGATTCGGATTTCTAAACTAGAAATTAAAGTAAATAAAGACAACTCAAACATAACTCTTGTAAGGATATGGACTCAACTTAAATAAACTGACTAATTAAATAAGACCCCTAGGTTACGTAATATTGACACCTATTCCTATCAAATTGGAAAATCACAAAAATACCCTTGGTTGTGAAAAAAAGAAAACTAATATAAAACTTACTTAATCTAAGAACACCCTATAATAAGACTCTATTAATAAAATTACTTGACTAATAACAAACTAAATAAAGCTTTGCCTCGAACTTAAGCAAATTATGAATCCTCTAGCGCACTTGAGTTTGCTTTTCCTTGACCCATTATTGACCCCATCAATTGCTCATGGACATGGATGGTTAGCTCAATTCAAGTTGAAAAGTTGATCTTTGACCCTTCTTGAGTATAGAGTGACATCTAGATGGAGAAGAACGTAACGTATGCACTATCAAATTATAGACACCTTACCAATCAAGAAAAATGGTAGCAAAGTTATATTATGGGTCCGCCCTCATGGCGTGATTTAGCTGATTTGTAGTTTTAGACTTGTTTTCTCTGTGGTCTCATCAACTTAATTTCTCTTTGTCTTTCTTACTTCTTCTTCAGTCATTACAAACTATGAATGTAATGGTGCAGCTTGACCGAGAACTAGGTCAGCCCTTGTATTTATATATTTACAGATTACAAAAATCATCCCATTGATATCATTCTTACGGTACAAGCTAGGGTAAATCTTTCTAAATCAATACAAATCTACTACAAATCGCCAAGAGATTACGTGTCATATATACAAACCTTGGAGAATACACTAAACCCTCGCAGTCAAACGGGAGGACCCAGGTGAAGAGTGGAAAGAAGCAACTAGAACCGGGAATTGGAGAGACCTTTGGTAAAAATAAAAGCAGTTAGATCTTGAGTGGAAATGTGACGAACAAGAAGATCACCAGTAGCCACCTTTTCCCGAACAAAATGAAAATCAATTTCAATATGCTTGGTCCGAGCATGAAACATCTGATTGGCTGCCAAATAAGTAGCCGAGATATTATCACAAAATACCATAACTGGATGCGGGTGAAAATATCTAAATCACGTAAAACATGGCGAAGCCAACAGGTCACAGCAACAAAAAAAAGCTACGGATCGATATTCAGACTAGTATAGGAGCAAGAGACATTGGGTTACTCTTTAGCATACCACTAGATCAATTGGGGCCAAATTAAATTGCATAGACCGTCGACTATCTAAACTATCTACCTTATCAGCGTTAGCGTAAGCACAAATGGAAAAATTGTTAGTTGTTGGTAAGATACGAAGACCATGCATGATCCTAAGTACCATGCTTGCAGGTATTGTGACGACCCGAGTCCGAGGTTTGATGTTGAACCCCAACTCGGAACGCCAAACCGAAGAGAAACTATCACAAGCGAGCCACAAAATCATAAACCCAAAATCAAGCAGCGGAATACTAAATAAAATATGAGTTTCAAAAACTCGAATAACAAAATCTCGACCACAATATAAAACCTCCATGGCTAAACAAGCGCCGGAAAACAACAACTACAACACCACGAGTCAAACGCTCGGAAAAATCATAAATAATACACCAACGTGCCCAAGGCCACACCAACCAAGGAAACTGAAGATATAAGAAGAATACAACCGGCACGAGTCCCCAAGTCATCGCCAAAATATAAGTCTATACAAAATACAAGAATCTCTACCCAACATACTAAGTTTACATAAGTCAGTTTAACCCACGATCTTACAAATACAAGGGTAGAAATAAACTAATAATCTAAGTACAACTTCGACCAAGCCTCATTGCGCTGGAACCCAAAACCCGCAAACTAAAGAAAACAAATATGGAAGGGATGAGTCGAAGACCCAGTAAGTTACTAATGTAACAATATGGCATGGCATTATGCACATAATACAACAGGATAATAAACAGGTTGTATCACATAAGACAACCAACCCTATATTTACGAGAGGCTCAGTAGCCGCCAACCGTCATGTATTGGTTGGAGACCACGACCAACATTCGTTCATATAGGAAGCACATAAAGCTCAAAGTAAACACATAAAGGTGGATACAATGGATTCGAGGTACACCTCCGAAATCCCTTGAAACACTTCCGACCTTATAGCTCCATGAAGCCATAGAGACGAATTACATTGCTGCTTCACAGAACTATAAAAGATGCCTTTGCTACTATCCAACAAGACAATAATAATAATATATTACTGCGCTTCTGCTTCTGAGAACAATAATAAACAATTGTGCCGTTGATGCTAGACACGTTTCCCAACATCAACCAACGAACAGAAGTAGATGATTGTGTTGCTGCTGCCGTACACAAATCACAAAGGGACCGGTGCTCGTATCCCAAAACATATATGTGCACTCGATCGCGTCAAGCACGATCTATAAGTACCCGTTGTGGACCATTTTTTGTATCCACATCGACGTATCGTTCGATCCCCTACGACCCGAGACAATACGGCTCTAGCCACTTATAGGTATCATAAGGGACCGGTGTCCATATCCCAATACATACAAAACAATGTCGATAATGCACAGTTGCCGTTTATTCCGTTTAACTGTGGGGCTAGAGAAAACCCATTCCGTGGCCAACGGTAGGGAGAGGCCCAGTGTATTGGCCTTCGGCTATTACGAAGCCCCTGCTCCCGCAATAACCGAACGTCAATACACCTCCAATGCACATATGCCAGCTGGACTCGATTCAATGCACAAGTAGATGTTTACTCATGCTAAACCAATCAAGCGTGTTCTATTGAATCATAACTTATCAAATCAAATCATGATGTGTTCTATTGAATCACATACTAAATTAACATGATGTGCTTGTAAATATTAAACACACAATCAATCATCAAAGTAGGATGATTGTCCTATTGCTTACTAGAACAACCACACATACACCAAATCATTTTAGTCCGCGAATGCTAGACTTTATAATCATAATATGTGTAAGTCTACTCGTACTTATTATCATAAATCAATGCGTCATTAACACGCTCAACTTAGGATCTCTACGGTATCCTATGATCACAATACACTCTATCTCATGTACACCTATTCCATCTCATTTCAGTCGTGTATTATGCATATCACGACACCCTACAAGTCACATCGTCCGTGTAGGAATGATAACCAAGGTGTGTCATTAACTACTTAGGCTATAACCAACTCCTCAACCAACGATTGAGATTATTTATCTCAAGAGAAATGTCACGCACTAAAGGGCCTGACTATTCGATAACACTTATGAAAAGACTATTATAGACAATTAACCCTTGCTTAAGCATAAGGTTTAAGTCGGAACTTCAACGCACATTATAGTCAACTAACGTTTGACTAAGTCAACCCAAGTCGCGTTCTATTGGGTCATGATCTCAACAATTTGTCATCCCACATCGTAGGAGACTAAAATACAACCTACATCAGTTTATGCTACACGTTGCCACCTTGCACGACGTATAATCTTTACGTCCTATTTGACTCCGCTAAAGTCGGTCACGACTAGAGTCTAGTATATTCAGTGTAATATACAATTCACAATATCCCAACGAATGCGCTCGAGTCTTACAATTATTCAAAACGTTGAGACAAGCCGTAGCATCATCCTTACATACCCATCTCAATCATAATACTCAATGTACCGAAAGTCTATACTCATAGCAATCTTACGAGTTCATAAACAACAAATGCTCCAATATTTTAATATCATTAAGGTCTAAGAATAATAACTACAATGATCACGATAACCCCCGAGGTGTCTATACTCTCGAAGATGTCAACAATAACGGTGACAATAATAACATCACCCCAATGAGTCTCTACTACTTGGAGACTATAACTACAACAATAATAACAACAACGAACTCCACAAGTCTCTAATATTTGGAGACCACAAAATTAACAACAATACATCAATACCCATCAAATAACCATGCTAAAAAATCATCTTGAACAAGTATAGCATGTAGGCAGTTCATATACAACATGCATAACATGTAATCATTGTGATATTACACTAAGATGCTCAAAAGCTAAGAAGAAGATTAGTAACTTACTATACAACGCAAATCCTCCACGAAATCCAAGGGACTTCTGGTGGAAATCTACTCCACCATAACCTCTACACTGCTATGGAGTCCAATCGTCAATCCCGAGCTCGATTCAAGTCCGAATCAAGCTTTCTCTCTCTCAAAACTTTATTTTTTCACTCTAAAATGTGGGAGAAGAGGTGGGGTGGTGATTACTCAATAGATAGGATGATCCCTTTGGTTATAAGCGTGCTAATCGTCGCCCTCTACGCTACGGCGAAGACGGATCATCGATCCGACTTCAAACGCTCAAGATATCGCAATTATACTCTCAACTCTCTCTCCTCTCTCTCTTTTTTCTCTCTCTTTAAAATCTGGGTTTGGAAGAGAATAATAAGGGGAAATAAGGTTGGCTTATGTTATTAATACCATGGGTAAGTGTTTGGTCCAATACCGGGCTTGTTTGAGCATTTTAAACCACTTAAAAATGTTAAAAACCGAGAAAGAACGAAAACCGGCAAAATAGAGATCGCGGCTATGCGGCCGCATAGGCACCTATGCCAAGGCATAGTGCGGCCACATAGATTCTAGAAATTTGGGTTTTTTCTATGCGAGCTAGCATAGTGCGGCCGCATAGAATTAAAGCACTGGGCAGTTTTCCCGAAAATGCCCTCGTTGGATCCCGAAGTGATCCTAGGTTGATTCTAACATCAAAAAAAGGTCAAAACACACTCAAAACTCAACCAAATCATTCCCTAATAATGCTTGAAAGATGAACAACACAAGTCTCAATCGTACGCGAAGATAAATACGCGAAACGACACACGAATCAACTCAACTTACGGTTTAACGATAAGAATAACATGCTCGTTACTCGAGGGTGAATCTAAACCAAGGCTAGATCACTGAAACGTGGGGAATACACAAGGTATACAAATGATAATCGGTGTCAATAATAGTCTCGAACGAGTCTAGAAACAAGGTACAACTCACCATGAGTTTAATCACGTGTCGAACACGGTTCACAACATAATGCATCACGCTTAACAAGCATGACACCTCACTCTCCGAGGGTTTCAACGTCAACATGAAGTGATTATGAGTTAACTAGAAATGAAGTAAGGTCAGGGTGTTACAGGTATCGTAATATCTATTTAATAACTTGCAAGTGGGAGTCACGAGGGTGGTGCGTAAATTGACTAACAACACTCACGGCATATGAATTATCCAGACATGTAAATGTTAAGCATTGAAGATCACCAGCCATACTAGAAAGATGGTAGGGTCATCTAATATCGGAGAGCTAAGAAGTAGATGGAAAAAAAGGTACTAGCGATTTTGCTTCAGACATAGAGAAATGGTCTAGGATAAATTCAGTGTGTGTGCACTGAGAGAGAAATAAGCCCGAAGAGAAGAATCGGCTTTTAAACCCAAAAAGTAATGCAAATCTCCATGGTCTTTCATGGAAAATTTAGAGGCTAATTGAGAAATAAATACATGTATAGCAAAGGTATCATTGCCGACAAGTAAAATGCCATCAACATAAAGTAAAAGAATGAGTGACAGCGAACCCTTGCGATAAGTAAATATAAAATATCTGACTGACTAGAACAAAAACCAATCGAGTAAGAGATAGATAATGTGAGAAGCCCGACTGTAGGTTTGGCTTGGTCGGACTAGGTATGGACTATATTGGAGGTTCCATACTAAAACGAATTGGTATTAGTTGGAGTAGTCCCTCAAGGCTATATATTAGTCATTAATTATGTATTTAGCCCATGTGGGATGTAATTCTAACACTCCCCCTCGCATGCAACCTCGAGACCGAGCGAAGAAGACGTGAGAGGCTCTAGGCTATTAAAAAGTAAAAAAAGTTTAAGGGTCGAGCATGTGGACTTTGAAGAGAGATAGTATGTGAAGGCACTTGGTCGAGTCGCTCTGAAACCATATAAATATAATGGTGCGGCTACCGAGAACTAGGTCGTCCCGTTGTATTTATACATTTACATATTCCAAGTATCTTTACTTCATGCAATTGCTCCGTTGATTATTTTATGGGTCTTATGGAAACATCACAACACAACCTTGTATAAAGGTTTGCGCAGCCTAGCTTGGGTTCTTATAGCTCGTATCAGATTTGAGTTGGTTAGCATTTTAACAGCTGCAGGATCTCTTTTCATCCGAACGCTATCTGGTCTTCGTCCTCGATCCGGCTTGGTCACATCTCTCATAAAACCGTTCGAACTGTGTACTAGAATAAGCCTCCTGCTCGTCATGTTAAATTGAACACAGATGGGGCTTGCCGTGGGAACCCAGGATCGAGTGCAAGAGGGGGTATTATTCGGTGACAAGGGCAACATGATATATGTTTTTTCTACTTATTATGGGTTTGCTTTCAGCTTTGTCGCTGAATGTCGAGCTCTTTTTCAAGGAACTAAGTGGCTTTATAATCAGGGGTTAACGAGTGCCATTATTGAAGTTGATTCTAAGGCCATGTTTGATTACATCTCTGGTAATGCTAATCCTCCTTGGAATTGTCTTTACACGATTCGGGTTATTTTATTAATTCAGTCTTCCATGCACTTCACTTTCTCTCATTGCTTTCGGGAAGCTAATTCGCTGGCGGATGCTTTAGCCAACTTGGGTTGTGACCAAGGTCGTGATGTTGAATTCACATCTTCTTCTTCTCTTCCTAGTTGCCTTTGTGGAAAAATTATGCTAGATAAGATAGGTACTCCATATATTCGAGTCTCTTAGATTTGTTTCTCTTGTTTCTTTTATTTGTTCTTTCGAGTTATGTATTTCCTTTTCGAGGTTAGGCTCCTCCATCCTCCCTTTTATAAAGTCCAGGTTGGTTGTCCCCCTCAAGTTTGTATTTTTTTATTCTCTTTTTATAAAATCTAGCAGGGTGCCGTCCTTGTTTCTCTTAAAAAAAAAAACCTTTCTAAATCAATACAAATCACCTCATTTCTAAATCAATACAAATCACCTAGAAATTACATGCCATATATACAAGCCTTATATGCTAACACAAACAAAAACCCAAAACCTCAAAAGCAAGTCCTTAAATTGCGATGTCAAACACACCCTACATATTTCTTCAATTCCCACTAATGTGAAAATTGTTATTGTATGTGTTAAGCAACTAGAAATCTTCATGTCTATCGCTCTCAAACACATTTTTCAAGTAGCCCATTTTCTTCTTGATTCTTCAGGAGAAGATGCAGTTTGGTTGTTGTTTGCCAATAGCAATAGTCGGCAATCACATTGGACGGTTTATCTAGTAAAAGAAAATTGCACATGTAGAATGCTCACACTTTGTGAAGCTGTAAACACAGCCTGCTTCACTCAAAACAGGTCTTTAATCAACAAGTTTCATAACAAAACTCCGTATGAAATATGGAGAGGCATAGCTCCCAACATTAGTTTCTTCAAAATATTTGGATGCAAATACGACTATGTTCTTTACAATGGCAGAGAACATAAAGGTAAGTTTGAATCCAAAAGTGATAATGAAGGAATATTTCTGGGATATGCTAAATTTTTAAAAGCATATAGAGTTTATAATAAAACTTCTCTTAAGGTTGTTGAATCTGTACATGTCTCTTTTGATGAATTTGATTTTATTGAGCCACATTTGGCTCCTAAGGTTTCTAATAATTCCGATTAGTGTGAGACAGATACAGAACAGCCAAGCTCTAACTCTGTTAGGGCAATGATTTGGGACATGAATTTAAACTAATTACACAAGCTGCTCTCTGAAAAGTAAATCAAACAAGACGAAAGTATGATAAACCCCAAATGGATTAAGGTTTTTATGTTCCTTTGCCCAAGACATGTTTTGTTTTGTTGTTGAAAGAACATCTCATGAAATGAACACGCATATGTTCCTTTCCAGTTAGCTAACTCTCAAATGGAAAGTTGACTATAGCTTCAGTGATGGCCTTCCCCAGGGCCATGCCCCCCCCCCTCCCCAAAAAAACAAAAGGAAAAAAAAATACTAAGTTTTTTTAAAAAAAACTCTACATTTATGATTTCATTTTTCAAATTCACTGATTATCTTTTCTTGGGTGATGCTAGAACTCTTACGTATTTGTTGTTTATGATTACGTTTAAGTTCCTTTTTATGACAGTATCTAGGAACAATTGTGATTTAAGCTATTTTCCGCAATGAACGCCGGCCTCAAGTTGCGATTCTCCCCGGAACTTATGGTTGGATTTTTCATCGTCACAATCTTCTTCACCCTAATCATCCAGTCATAGATAGTTCAAGACACTAAAATATCAAACTAAAACTTGTGATTTCTCTAACTAATTCAACAACGTACTTTATTTGATCATGTATGCACAATTACTCCAATAGGAAAAATATTGTGAAATATTATAAACACGAGGAACATACAATAAATGAATCAAAGTGGTATCTATCCATTTTATTTTATTTGATCATGTATGCACAATTACTCCAATATGCTGCATTGTAAATTAAGCATTTTACAAGTCTTCGATCTAGCTAGTTATAGAACTCGTCCAGTAATCCGTGTGACAATCTCTAAACAACTACAATTTTGTTCGGCCCAAATTAGTGTTTGTTTCCCGCTTAAAACAACTGATCAGTAAACGCCAACTTCAGAATATGAGTTGTCATACGAGCAAGCAGTCAAGCACCCGAACGTACTAGGTACGTAAGTTACTATGCGAGTAACATATTGATCATTTAGGTTTTGATATGGATAATTGTCACTAGAACATGCAGAATTTGGGGTTCTACATAAGAGGAAATGCTTGCCCTTAGACTAATATATATGATATTGCATCACGGAAAACACTTTTAAAGAGCATACTATTTTATTATGGGAAATTTCACTTAAAGAATTTATTACTTTTAAAAATTATGTCTACAATCTTCATGTATTTTAACATTACTCTCCATATGTGATATAAACATGTTAACTATGCTCAAACATTTTTGTAATTATAACCAACTCTAATGATAAGAATGTCTGAATACATATATCTCTGAACCATTTCTGGCCACGTCAGTTCATTCATGGGAAGCAGATTGAATTTTCTTCATGTTTGCCAAGTGATCCTGACATCTGTGTCTCTCCTTCAACCCATGCTATCTTAGCCTTGATTTGAAATGCCAGAAACAACGATCTTAGCGCTGATGTCCTACAAAAATTCACCATCTGTCATAAATACATATTATGTATATGTTTATGTGTGAATATATATATATATATATATATATATATAATGTGTGTGTGTATGATGTCATGCTCAAATAAACAACAATAAGATTTGGAAGGACAAATAGAAAATTACTAACCAGAGCTGAAATATTTTTCTCTCCGTCCCTCTCTCTCATCTTGATCCTCTTCGCCTCCTTGGTTATAAGCCCCAGTTGACATTCCTAAGGTGTTTTTCATAGTTGTGAGGATGGGGATTTAGACTTGAGAAAAGAAGCATTTATATAGGAAAATTATGTCTTGTTATTTTCTTTCCTTATCAGAATGATGAATTAAGTATGGTAGTTAGGTTGGTGAAAATTAATGTTAAGAGATAGAAAATGCAAGATTAGCATGAACATACTATTCACTTAGTTACTTAAAAAGAGTCCATTATATCTTTTTTCGATGATCCCAAGAAAGTGTTCAGATCCAAAAGTAGATCATTTTTCATCTCACTTTTACAAATTCGTCTTTGGTTTAAGCCCAAAGTTGGAAAAAACATATTGGTTTTTCTTTATTTGTGTAGAGAGTCAAAGGGATTTTTTTGGGGGGAATAGAAGGAGTACTATTTGTAATTAAACAAATTTTTGATTCCGTTTTCATGTTTAAACCATTAGATTTTGGCAATCTTTCATCCATGCACTGCTGAATTAGGAGATGACAGTGTTAAGAAGATTATAAATATCTTGGATGATTCTTTAAATAGTGAAAATAGATATCCTGAGAGAATTACCGAGAATCATTATGAAAATCAAGATCGATTTTCAAGAACTTTACGCAGGATATAGTGTAAGGAAAACTATAGAGAATGAAAATGTAAACGAAGAAATTTGTTTTCACACATGTGCCAATACAATTGAAAGCTATAACAAAAATGAGACTTGAAATTCCCGACAATGAAATTCGTGTTTAGACCATGAAGCTGATGGAGTAATAATAACATGTATATTTTTTCATATTTCTTGTCTTTAGTTTTAGCATAGGTTTCCTAATGTACATAAGTATTACTTTAATTAACTAGTTAGATCAGGAAATGTCTTTGTAACAAGCACCAGTGTATATATGATGGTTTTCAGTCGTGTTTAACCCTAAGTTGGGTTCGCTACTATACCTTTTTCTCTAACTCGATTCTTGCACTAGCTTAGTTTGTGTCTTTTTTGCAGGTTGTGCTCAGTTTTTGTACGTAAGTTATATTACTAGCTAGAGATGCCAAGCCATGGCAGATGAATCCTCGGCTTCCTCTAGTAAAGTCTCTTTGTCTATATATCTCTCAAGAAACCATGGCACAATCGTCCGATTCTCTACATATTTTCTTCAATATACAATCACATATGAGCCATTGTCACTTGACTAAAGGAAATTAACTAGCAAAATTGGGGATCTCTTTTTCCCCCTGACTTAAAAAACACATAACCTTACTCACACCATTACTCATAAGGATTCTCCTTTGGAGTATCTTGAAGACATAGTCACAAAAAATTCACAACACACAGTCACTCTTTTTCTCCAAGCCACAAGTTTAGTCGTGGGTTGGATAAAAGCCACAGTAACACTAGATATTGAATCCCATGTAAAACCCTTGTGATACTGCCTTTGAGGCAAAGTAAACCCTATCTTCGGTCCCCGTCAAAAAATGTACGGAAGTGCTTACGTGAATTTTAGTACTGTATAAATAAGCTAAAAATAGCAAAGGGGAAAAAGAAAATATTTTTCAAGTGTAAGTACTAAAAAAGTTAAAAACGATTTACCCACAAAGAGTTTTTCTTTTTTTAATTCATATTCTCTTAATGTGGATAAGATCCTAAACCCAAAAAGGGTTATAAATCTAAAATTTTCCTTGTTTTTAGAATTGGTAACTTTATTATGAGAATTTGGAATTGTCATCTTTCGCTCCCTTGCTTTTACGTTTTCATAATATACTTTATTCCTTCCAAAGTACTTTTTTCATCTAAAATTAGTCAAATAAACCAACAACAAAAATAGAGTGTACCTCTTCATTTGGAATAAACAGTAATATTTTATATCGTATTCAAGCTGGCAATTGTTGAAAACTAGGAATTTTCACCAAAATAATAAAGGTATACTTCTTTTGATTATTAGTTTGCAAAAATATATATCACCCAAAGACATTGAAATTGTACACATGCTTATGACATTGAATTCAGGAATCAGAGGTAACATACACTGGTTGGAGCAACGTAGCCAGATTGCATCTAACCCACTAGCTAAGAAACATTATTATTCCCTTGAAGATATGTGATAAACTTCAAATGGATCTTCTTGAGTGCTGGTAAAACATAGTTCATGTTGACCCTCTCGAATCGAGATTCAACGGTACATTCCAATGCCAACTGTAAGATGGATGATACACAATCCACTTTAGCAGACGAGCGTTCCCCTTCTTGCCCGAGCAAATTCACATCTATAAACAGAGTTATATCATCAGGTGATGACTCGTTCACCCAACGCCTTAAGTTCATATCACTGGAAAACATTTCATCTGTAGGTTTCATCCGAGTGAATGTCTCCATTAGCATTATACTGTAACTATAAACATCAGAACTCATAAATACCAATCCCTCTAGCCCAACCTCTGCATGACCAAAGCATCATTTACGGTTAGATAAAACAAAAACAATTAAGAACAACAGCTAGAAAAGAAAATAAGGATGTAGTCGATGACGTGGTGCAATATATCCAATTGTGCTGCTAAAAAAACGTTAATTAGCGACGGAAATTTTCGTCGCTAATTACATGATTCCGTCGCTAAATACATATTAGCGACAGAAAAATATGGTCGCTGATTGGGCACGGGGGCCTTTCCGTGGAAATTTAGCGACAGAAAAGGTTTCCGTCGCTAAACTAGCGCCGGTAGTTACCAACGGTCACAAACCGTCACTAAATATCTTTCATCACTAATTAGCGACAGAAATTAAAGACGGAATTACCTACGCTAATTAGTGACGGAATATTCCGTGGCTAAATACCGCCTCTAATTAGTAACGGAATTTAGACATGGAATTTTTCGTCTCTAATTAGCGACGGACAATTCCGTCTCTAATTTCCTTCACTAATTAGCAACGGAACAGGTCTATCAATTAGCAACGGAAATTTTAGTGACGAAAATTTTCGTTGCTAAAAATAAAAAAAAAATTAGAAATTGTTTTTTTTTTAACCTGATTTCAACAAATCACATGATATTAATAAAAACACTCCAAAAATTAAAACATACCACAAATTAATTACAAAATTATTTACATAAATTAAAATTGTTAAAACAAGTGTCAACAAATAAATAGTTCAAACTAATTGTCATTAATAAATTTCGAGAACGGGAATGATCGAGAGACGGACGAGCTTGACTTTGAAAAAAATGGTCTAGGGTGGCCTGCATCTGGGACACGGACTGTCGGGTGTCAGCGAGCTCGTTTCGAGTGTCAGTGAGCTCATTTCGAGTGTCAATGAGCTGGTTTTGGGTTTGAGCGAATTCAGTCTCCAATCTCAAAATGACACGCTCCTGGTCAACATTCGACTGGACCTTAGTTCGTATTGTCAATCCAGAAGCATGCAAAGCTATGGTTGGCACGTACGAGGATCCCCTGTGTGCGCCCATCCCGTAGACCCTATCGCCTCTCTTCACTCGTCCTAGGGGAAGTGATATGCTCCCATAATGGTTGGCTCCACTCATTCCCGTTAGGACCGGTCCTTTCCAACTAACCCTCACCAACTGCGCCCTGATACTCCTCTCGTACTCAACCTGTCATAAAAATAAAGACAGATATTAAAACACCGTCATATCAATTTAATAGTAAACAATAATTTTAATACTTACATACGCAGCCTCTGCCCGGGCATCAACCCAATGACCAGATCCATCCTACCTGATATGCGTACTCACAAACACATCAGGGAATCGCACATGAGGACCATGTGGATGCACCTACAATCAGTATGTATTACTATTAATTTTTATATTTCTAAGAAATAAGAAATTATGAAATAGATGTATAGATTCTAAGTGTTTACACTTAACCCCCAATCTTTCTTAACACAAATTTAATTATACTTTGAATTAAAGTACTACCATGGATTTCATAGCATCAACATAGCTTCCCAACTACTTTTAGATCACACTTTTTTGGCGGGCTGGCCCGCCCCAACCCATAACTCAATGACGGTTAGGTTGGGTTGAGTATTTGCAGTACCGTTATTTTGACGGGTGTGCCCAACTCATCCCGTCTGTTGGCGAGTTATGGAGGGTTACGAGTCAACCCGTCCCGCCAACCCGTTTTGACAATTCTATATAGAGAAATAATTTGAATAAATATTGAATATATACACTAATACCCCCTATAAATTCTAAGTATTTACACTTAACCCCTTCTTATCTTTCTTACCCAAAATCTAATTATACTTTGAATTAAACTACTACCATGGATTTCATAACATTAACATGGCTTCCCAACTACTTTTAACATATATTGGACAATAAATTGACAAAACAATAATTTTAAACTAATATCATGGATTTCATAGCATCAACATTGCTTCCCAACTACTTTTAACATATATAGAGCAATAAATTTAATAAACATTAAATATATACACTAATACCCCCTATAAATTCTAAGTGTTTACACTTAACCCTCCCCTCTTATCTTTCTTACTCCAAATCTAATTATACTTTGAATTAAACTACTACCATAAATTTCAAAGCATTAACATGTCTTTCCAACTACTTTTAACATATATTGGACAATAAATTGAATAAACATGAACCCAAACAACGGAAAGAGCGATAGGGGTGTGCACGGCCCCAAAACTCGTGGGCTTCAGCAAAGCTCGTTATGAGCTCATCTAGCTGTGATCTTCAATTTCAAAAGCCTCAATATAGCGGACTTCATGCGGGCTTAAATTGACGGGCTTTATACGTTCATTAAACAGGCTTGGGTTTAACGGACTTACCAATTCACTACCAATGTGCTTGAATTTCCAGCCCATAAAACAAAAAAATCAAAAACCAAAAACAAAGTAAGCTTTTCTATAGCAATTATAAACTCACACTCATAAGACTAAGACTGACATGAATAATTTTGAAGTCTTGCAAATCGGTAATCCTTTCTTAAACTCCCATCATGGGTTATGTCAGATTGCTTGAACACTGACTTCAAGCCATGATGACTTTGTGTTTGCAATGTTGAACAAATTCAACATGTTTGGCCTTTACTTTAAAGGCATACAGTTTACATAAGAGTTGATACCATATTTTGTAGATGAAACGCAAATTCGATTGTGTGAAAAGAGATCTCGACGCAGACTTGGGAATGAGACGTAGCTTCAAGTTCAAGCGGCGGATGAAAATTGTTAGTTGATAGGGTTTATGAACAATAGTACTAATAAACTTATATATACATATAGTAAACCGACCTCATTTCATCACGGCACGGGTCGGGCCAGGCTTAAAAATATTTAGGGCCCAGCACAACCCAAACCCACGAGCTTTTATCACATCCATGGTCCAGTGCTATCACACAGTTCGCGCGCACGGGCCATATGGGCCGCCTATTGCCCTTGCGGACTTTGCGGACCCATTTGCTTACCCCTAAATAGCGACGGCGTTACCACTCAGTCGATTTGTGCTTGGAAAAAAAAGAATGCAGGCGGAGTGGATAGCAATATGAAGAAATTAGCCCATCAAGCACATGATCAGAGATTCCATAGCCATAGATTGAGAGAGACGGAGAAACAGATCTAGAGAGAGAGAGAGATGTAGAGCTTACCATGATTGATGAGGTGAGTTGAGCGTCAAGCGAGACCCGTTGTAAGAGAGTCGTTGACACAAGTTGAGAGAGAGTATGCCATTTCTAGAGAGAGAGTCATGTGAAATGTGAAAGAGAGAATTAGGGTTTGGCTAAGAATTAGTAAATTAGTAATTACTAATATATATATATATATATATATATATATATAATAGTTCTATTCAATTCGATTTGGCACCAAAAATCGGCCTGTATAGTCTGATTCAATTTGATTCCACAATTCAGACCCATTGCATTCATGTTGCCAACTTTCTCATTCTTACTTTGTCTAGACTTTGACTAGTAGGTGAAGCTTTCAAAGGAGGTGATCTTCTTGTTGCTCATGAGGTGAGTTGATATATTCATCATTGAACTTTAACAGAGCCAGTATGGATTCAAAGTGAGGTTGCACATAGGAATAACTTGAGGCATGAGGGATTATCTCATACATGCTTGGTGACTAACACCATAAGCCTGAAGCCTTATGGTGTTACAAAGGTACGTACGGTAAAAGCTTTAGTCAGGAACAGAGAACCATTGAATTCCAATTCCATGGAATTTAAATTATGTAGTTCAGCTGACTTGTTGAACTCGATTAAAAATTTCCTTCAATAAAGACATAAGCAACGATTACTTGTGAGTTGTGAAAATCCCTCAAGAATGGTGCAACCATAACTTCTGAGGATCCCCTAAATGGTATGGCATGGCCAGGGATAACAAAATTCTGCATTTCATATTTAGATAGGATGAAATCGTTTTTACTACTGATTTTCACAAAACAAAGGAAAAACAGAAACTCAACCTTCACCAGCCAAACAAGGGTTCTAAAGATAGAAGTAAAAGATACAATTACTCGGTCCAAAACAAGGTGGTAAAAAAACCAAAACAAAAAGATCTGAAACATCTCCAGATAACAGAATCAAAGTGTGTTGACACTAGAAACTAAACCTGCTCTCAGAATATAAAACCAAACTTCTTAAAAGACACGTACAGGCTTGCCCATGGTGCTCTTCAGATACAGGCACCTCACCTGTTTTGCAAAAGAGAGACAAAGAAGATGGATATCAATATCAAACTATCTGAGCAAGGAGGTATCAAGAATATTTTTAAATGAAATGATGGTAGAAAATATGGTCAGACAGTCACAAATATACAGAAATGTTAAGAACACACAAAAAAAAAAGGAAAGAAAGAACTAACTAATTGCCAAATTAACAAAATCAGCATAACTACTGAAGCCAAAAAAAAAGTACACATCTACTTGATACCATATACTAAAGAATTTAGGAAATGATTGAACTTACATTTTGCCAATTCTTCTTCAATAATGAAACAAGGAAGTTTACGCTCATTTGAACATTCTGGAAGATCTGCTTCTCTTCCATGCTGCAATTGCCGACAGCAACACCCATACAAAGAACCTTCTTCAGCTGAAACTTCACAGTCGCCTTTGTTTCATTAACTTTTGACTCCAAGGATTCCTGATGTGACACCAGTGTTGGAAACTTTCCTGTAATGACATAAAAGATGGAAAAGGCATTACGAAGAGAAACATAGGACATACTGAGGCTTAAATGATATAACTAGGTCTAAATTAGTGTGGTCAGAATCCATCGGACAAACTAGAGTGGAGAAAGGTCAAGTTGGGTTTTAGTAGAATACTCAGAAAATAGTAATAAATTTAAAGAAACATATATTCTAGTACAAGAGGAACTACACAGAAAATACAAACTGCATCAAGATAATGAAACAACGTGAATACCATCTACTTCCATAGATTCCCAAAATTCAACCAACAATAGCATAGTAACCAAATGAAATTACTTGCCTGCTTTGTTAAGACCAGGGCCTAAAAGTCTGGGAATCTGCTTGATGACAGCTTCTGATGCCAAGAAAGCATGGTACTTCTTGGCTAGCTTCTTGACCAATTTCTTGTTTTTGTTGAGCTTTTTCAGACTTTCCACATCCATGTATTCCAGTCCAATCTTCTCTGCCTGTGTAAAAGATAAAAAATTTACGCGGGATGAAACGTTACAGTTATAATAGATTTAAATGAAATAATGGAAAGTGAGCTATCAAAAAGATGGATCATCAGAATGGCAAACACAGTGCAGTAGGTATCAAGCTTGCAAATCAACAGTGCAACTTTTTCGGTAATGAACGGTGACGGTGTACAGATCTTTCATTGTGCCTTTGCGTGGGATATTAACACGTTTGTTAGTGTATGCTGCAGGTTAATTTTTCTGAAAGAAATGGTACATTTATGTTCAAGAGAATAAAAATTTCTACAAATTTATGTTCCAAAAACCTAGTTGATTATTACCAGTCATTAGTAGTCATGATAGCAAAAAAAAGTACAATAGAGACTGAAGAAAACAAATTCATAATTTTGACCCATAGAACTGCCACAAAGATGGAAATACCTCTTCTACGTGTTGGGCATCACCAAGCATGCAGACCTTCATCTTAGGACGAGGAATGTGTGGCAATTTCACAGAGCCACTGAAACGCTTGTCTTTCTGGGGATCATAGTTCTTCAACCCAATTTGTAGCTCAATTGTCTCAGTGAACTTACGGTTTTTCTCCTTGGCATCAACTGTAATCTGGGTGATGGCTTCTCTGACTGCATCACTTTGCAGCTTACTGAGGAAAAATGCAAACAATTTCAATACAAAGGTAATGCAGAACAACAAAACTTCATCCTGTCCCTCTTCTCAGTTATACCCCATAAGACAAATTGCAAACAACCATCTAAAATGCATGTGGTCAATAACCAAAAACCAGAGTAACACTACGAACAAGAACTAAAGTTAAGTGGAACTGTAATTAAAACGTACTTCCTCTGTCCCAAAATGAATGTTCATTTTTTCAAAAGTTGTCCCAAAATGAATGTTCATTTTTTAAAAAGTTTTGTCCCAAAACGACTGTCCATTGTGATGAAGTTAATAAATGCTCCTTTGACAACTATCATGTCCCAATAAGTCAACTTCCTTAATTTCAGTGAAAAACTAAAATGTTACTTCATTTTGGGAGTGAGGGAGTAGGAAACATGGCACCATTTACACCCATATAAACCAACAGAAACCATCATTCTACACTAAAAAGGACCAAGAACAAGGACATGAATAACCAAGGCACTAACATACAAATACGTAAGAGTAAACACATTAAACGGCAATATCCCCCAGTAAGCCCCCCATTCCATTAGTTGAAAATCCTCAAACAACATTTGCTACCAAGAAATCATTCAACTGACAGTCCAAATCAATTGCAGACCAAATAAACCCCAGCAAACACGAACAAAAAAACAGAGACCAAATATACAAATAAACAGAATTATCCATTTGTTATATTATAACCATCAAAGGACTCGTAAGCAAGATCATACCTTAAAACAATCAGGTTCATAAACACATAGGTCAATCTATCTAAATGCTTAACAATTAAGTTTTAAACCAAACTGAAAAAATCAAAATTAAATTTAAAAATTACCTCATGATGAAGGATTTCTTCTTTCAGTTACTCCTACACCGAAGAAATGAACAAATAAGTTTAAGCAAATGGAGATAAACAGAGAATACGCGTTTTGGATGATAGAGAAAAACCCTAGAAATAGAAGAGGAAGCGAACCGCACCTGCAGCCGACGAGTGCAGAGAAAGAGAGGAGGGAGAGATCACTGTCCGACTATAAGAACACGAGCTAGGGTTTTTTTGTTGTATTCCAGTCTACTGTTAGAAGGTCTATTTTAGCCCTCAAGATTGAATTTTAAAAAGGCTCGAGGTCCAGTCCATTACAAGGTCTGTGTTAGTGAAGAAGCCCCATTTGATTGGGTTGGATCAACCTTAATAAGCAAAGCATGTTCGGGCCGGGCTTAGTCGGTGATTTACTCCTTTAATTTTCACTTCGGTCGTTTAGTTCGTTCATTCGTTGGAATGAAGCACAAGGAATAATATGAATGAAATGTGTAACAATTTTGTTTAAACAATGAAATGAAATAATGATTTATGTTTATAAATAAAATGATTTAATGAATATTACAATTCAAATAAATAATATTAGGTTTTAACCATGATATATTCAGGGTTTTGATTTTTATTTTAGTTTTGGAGATTTTGAGGTTGTTTGAGTTAGTTTGAGGGTTTTTTTTTTTTTTCTTGAGGTGTGGAAAAAATGGCTAAAACATCAATGGTTCGTGATGATGCCGATTTTTGCTCCGTGGTCCTAATGGAAAATTGCTCCGGTGAAATGACTTATAATTGGTCTGAAAATAAAAAATAGTTAATGCGCAGGGGATCCATGCAAAGTCCCTCCGGTGTGAGAATTAGCCCTGTATATCAGAGAGAGAATAATGTTAATTGAGGGAGCAAAAAGTGTATAGTTGCGCGAACCTTATATTGTATCTGATGCTATTATTTATAAGAGAATGGTGTTGCCCTAGATAATTTCGGGCTATGATGGATGCGATCAGATCCCGCAGTTTACGGGTCAAAGTAGCGTATCTGTTCTGGATTTATCAGTAAATCGGAGATAGTTCAGTGATAGGCTCGAGAGAGTTCCGTAATATATCAAGAGATAATTTTGTGCTAGTTCCGTGATATACGAAATATACTCAAAATAGGCTGAGGTTGCTAGCCCCGCCCTATAGGGCCTGACACTAGTGAGGCTTGGGACTAGTAATAGAGGCCTGGAGCACTAGTATAGCCTGGCACTAGTACGGTCGGGCACTAGTACGATCGAGCACTAGTACGGCCTGGCAGTAGTACGGCCAGGCACTAGTACGGCGGGGCACTAGTGAGCCTGGCACTAATACGGCTCGCCCAAATGGCTCGGCGGTCCTTTTTACGGTGATTTGGATATTTATCATTTTTATCCTTAATGTATAATTTTGGGTAGTTCAGTAGCCCCCTACTATTTGCTGTGTGAACGTGCTCAGACCAAAGAGTATACTTTTGGCTCATAATTGAACCCAACATTTACTCCAAAGGCCCGCCCCAGCTAGGCTCGCCTATTGCTAGGTCCGCCCAATGAAGGCTCGCCGTAAATGCCAGCTATGAAGACTCGCCGTTGAGGATTGCCCATTTTGCCAAATGTGCAATGTGCCATTCTAACTAACTAGGCCCACCCATGCTTGAATTTTTTACATATGGCATTTGCTAGCATGCGAGCGACCTTGTCCGTCTTTCCTGTTTAGCTTTACTTTTTTTGGCTTGGGTGCCCATTAAAGGTCTTATCCTTAGCTTTTTTTTCTTACATATTGGTTTGATTTTTTTGTTGTAGGTACCCGACCAAGGGTCTTATCCTAATGGCCGGCCTTGCTTCATTTTTAGCATGTACGCGACTTCGCTTCATTTTTAGCATAAAATTGGCCTGGCCTGGCCCGGCCCAACGAAATACATATATGGGAGCCCATACTTGATGGGTCTTACCCCTGAGCAAGCTTATTACTTGCTTTTATATGGGAGCCAATTGTACGCGGGTCTTATCCTTAACTTTTTGTCTTGCCTATTGGCTTGACTTTTTTGGTGGGTGCCCGTTAAGGGACTTATCCTTAGCTTTTTGTCTTGGCTATTGGTTTGACTTTTTTGGCATCGTGGGTGTCCGTCAAGGGAATTATCCTTAGCCTTTTGTCGATTTTAACTTTTTGCCCGCGTGATTCCTTGTGTTAATCGCCGATTCAGACTTTTTTGCTTGAGTGATTCCTCATGCTTTATTAATAATGCTTATTAAAATGTTCAAAATGTACACACATATGAAATAAAAGCATGTCTTATTAATAATAAATTTTTTCCAAGTACATAATAAGTTGAGTGGGACAGTTTTTCCCATCAAGCTCAGCTGAATCATTCTCCGAGATCACTCCCTTTGTGTCCCGCGTTATCTGTTTGTTCTTTCTTTTTCTCATTTCCCACCGGTGCCTCGGCACTAATTATCCTTTGGGCTAACTAAAATAGCTCTATTTTTAGATTGTTGGGCGCTAAGCATCCTTCAAAACATGTCAAAACTTCCTGATCAGAAATATTATTTATTTGGTCTAAGACACCCTTGAACCGCTTTACAAATGCCAAGATGGATTCCCCGGGCTTCTGCTTCACATTACTTAGCTCGCCTCTTGCCTTGGGTAATGCGGCCGCTATTCCAAATTCCCCCATAAAAACTCTCTGCAAATCTACGAGCATTTAATCGGACCCTCGGGCAAATTAGCAAACTAAGTGGCCGTTTTACATTGTAGTGTACCTACGAAAGCCTTGCAAATGATTGTGTCGTCAGTAGTCAGCAATGCTAACTTCATTTAGACATGATTAAAATGATCACGTACGCTGGTCTTCCCCTCACATCCATTAAAGGTAGGATACGTTATTGTTAGATCGGGTGGAGCATCGCGGATCCATCTTATAAAAGGCTTGAAACATGTCTCAATAGGCGTTACCTTGGCCTTCCCTATTTTTATGGCTTTAAGTCTCCTTCTCATATCTTGTACTTCTTCAATGGCGGGCCTGCTGACCGCCTAAATTTTAGAAGGCTTTCTTTCAAGAGATCTTCCCCTTATTGGGCTTACTGACCTTCCCCTCTTTTGTGAATACCCGCGCGACATTGTTGTTCGGCTTCGAGGACATTTTGACCGCCTCGATTGCATTGTTAATAGGTGGGTATGCCCGTTGTATCTCTTATGAGGGTGTGGGTCAGATTCTCCCTCGCAACTTCTTTTCTATGCTGATTTTCTCACTGATTCATGCACGTGACCTTTTGGGCCATGAAGTCTGTATCTAACACTGACCCTACTTTGAGAGGGTGTCTGGTCGCCCAGCTGCCTAACCATGCACTCATCTCAAATTTGCTTAGTCTTACTCCCCTCTATTGTTCTCCGCTCAGAACAACCAGCCCCCATACCCGAGCGGACACCATCTCATTGCTACTTGGGCCGCGAGACCCACTTATAGTAATTGGGACGACCTTGGTGGCCTAATGTGGTGGTGCTTGGGAACCCAAGAGCATGGCCAGAATAGGTACCTCAGCTTGACCCATAAATCGTAATAGCTGGTTGTTTAGCATTATCTGGATCAGTGCGGTCGTCTGTACTTTAATGGCCTTAGCTTGAAAGGTCGGGTTGGCCACGGGCGGTACAAATGTACCGATGGTTGCCTTCCGCGTATCCAACATATCATGCAAATCACTACTTCCCCGCTAATCAGCTCCTTTTTTATTGGTGCTAGCCCCCTTGCCTTTGGCGGGCTTCTTGTCCGCCTCCTTGTCTGCGGGCTTTTTACGATTTCTCAAGGAGTGCAAAGTCTCTTCTATCTGCTAGCCACCTTGTGGCGCAATAGTAGCAATGGGAGTTAGCACTTTATTGGTCATCTCATTTGCTCACCGATAGGTGAAACGAGATCGTTGCCAGTGCCAATAGTTGCTGTGTTAGTTGTCATAATCATCAGATAGTTTTGAGGCTTGTATTGTTTGTTTGTTAGGGATATCTGGGCTTTTCAATGTTTCCCGGCAACTGAACCACTGATGATACCGATTTTTGCACTGTGGTCCTGATGAAAAATTGCTCTGGTGAAATGACTTGTAATTGGCCTAAAAATAAGAAAAAAGTTACTGCATAGGGGATCCCTGCAAAATCCCTCCGGTGTGAGATTTAGCATTGTATATCAGAGAGAGAATAATGTTAATTGAGAGAGTACAAAGTGTATAGTTACACATACCTTATACTGTGTCTGATGCTATTATTTATAAGAGAATGGTGTTGCCCTAGATAATTTCGGATTGTGATAGATGCGATCATATCCCTTAGTTTACAGGTCAAAGTAGTGTATCCGTTCTGGACTTATCAGTAAATTGGAGATAGTTTCGTGATAGGCTTGGAGATAGTTCCGTAATATATCAGGAGATAATTATGTGCTAGTTCCGTGATATACGAAATATACCCAAAATAGGCCGAGGTTGCTAGGTCGGCCATACGGGGTCTGGTACTGGTGAGGCTTGGCACTAGTAATAGAGGTCTGACGCATTATTACGGCCTGACACTAGTACGGTCTGACACTAGTGAACCTGGCACTAGTACTACCAGGCACTAGTGAGCCTGTCACTAGTACGACTCACCCAAATGGCCGGGCGGTCCTTTTTGATGATTTGGATATTTGTTATTTTTATCCTTGTGTATAATTTTAGGTAGTTCAGTTCGGTTAGTTCATTCCTCCAAGTGTAAAAATCTTCTTCTAGAGCTTCCTGAGTGTGGTGATTGTAGTGCCGTTCTAAGAGGTGATTTTCCTTATTTCTAACTGTGTGTACTTGTGTGTGTGTGTGTATGTGTAGCATTGTGTAATTTTTCTGCATGATTGATTGATTTGCATGTGGAATTGCATATCAACATAGCTATATATCTGTGTTGCAATTTGCGATTTCTCTCTATGATTGATTTATTTCTACATGGAATTGCATATAGATATAATTATGGCTACAAATACAAAAACATGATGTGTGTGTGAATGTTTGTTGCAATTATTAATTCTTTGTATGATTGATTGATTTCTTTACCGACCTGGACATAGATTTTTGGCTACAGATAGAAAACATTAATGTGTGTGTGTGTGTTTGTGTGTTGCAATTTGTAATTCTCTATAAGATTGATTGATTTCTGTGTGGAATTGCGTATAGATATGGGTATAACTGCGAAATATAAATGTGTGTGGGTGTGTTTGTGTGTTCAGATTGAATTTTGTGTATAATTTGTTTGTTAGATTGCATATATATAAATACAAAAATGGCAACTCATACAATTGCTTAGAGTATATTGTGTGCTTTTATAAGTAATAAAACTATCAATTACATACTATGAAAAACAAGAAGATGTTCTTATGACTAGTTCATATAAGTGAAATGATGTGTATGAATAGTATATATAGTAAAAATATACATTTGGTCAATTGTTTTTTTTTTTAATTTTTCAGTAATTTCCAACTACTTTTTTAGAGAAAGAATATCTTTATTGATATGTTTGGAGCAAAAGATCAATAAAATAAAATGTACATGTGTGTATGTACATATATATATTCAAATTTTACCCAGTATTTTGGATATTGATTTGCTCTAGATTAGACAATGGTGTGTGTGTGTGTACGCACGCATATGTATAATATGTATGTATGTATGTATGTATGTATGTACTTTGTTTTTCTTTTTCTTTCTGAATTATGAGAATTCTTAGTGATTTTGAAGGTACAGGAAAAGCTACGATGCCTACAAGTGATGGGTTACTAGAGAAATATCGCGACGAGAGTTGTGTAGGGAGTTCTGAGAAAAACGATGCTAGCTTAGAGAGTGGATCCATAATAGAGAGAGAAAGTGTAGACTTTGTGTAGACACCCAGAATTCATACCCCACATTATACGAATTGTCCTATAAATAATTGTTTATTTATAAATGGACTAACACTTGTTTCTATGATTATTTCAGGGAACAAAATATTCAACAGGACTAACGACGTCCAACAAATACAACAACTTCAGTTAGATCAACATCAAGGGTCGAAACTGAAGATTCTAAGTGTAATATTCAGGGTTTGGTGCGCTGAAGACATTTCTGGTGCGCTGATACACCGAAACACGGTTTGGTGCGCGGGCACCATACCAGGTGCACCGCGCACCAAACCAGCAATGCCTCACAAGTCAAGCCGCCGGCTGCTGAAGACTTTGAAGGCACAAACGAAGCTTCCTCCTTGCTTAGCCCCGAGAGTAACACAAATATCTCTCAAACTCTCACCTATAAATACACTCCTTCTCCCTCAAAGAAGGACATACCATCAGCTCTCAGCTCTCAGCTCTCAGCTATCTCTCTCAACAAACAACTCATTCCCCCATCCAAGGAGAAAATCATCAGCTCTCTCTTCCTTTCTCTCTCTCTCACGGTAGACAAAAAAAGAAAGAAAAAGAAAAGAAAGAAAAGCTCTCTGCTATCTCTCTTGCTCTCCCTCAGCCCGAGAAAACAAACTGTTCTCTCCCTGGGCAAATTTCACACACACACACACACACACAAACACACAGTATTCTTTGAACACACCCAATATCAAAACGTAAGTCTTCATTTCCTTGTATCAGTAGCAGTGGAAGCACAACGATCAGGCTACGAGCTAGCTTGATCCAATATAACACAATGAACTAGAACTTAGCCCGAATTCTGTAAAACGACCGAAGGTAAAATCCTTTCGTTCGTTATTTTATGTACCCATTTTAATATGTAAATAAATACATTTGAATTATAAATGTGTATATATTTATTTCGGTACATTTGATATGTAAATACATGTATCATATTCATTAAATTCAAATATCGAAATGTCAGTTTTTATTTATATAGTTGATATTATGTGTATATCTATATATATAAATATGTAATATATATATATATATATATAGATACTTTAAACTAAAATTTTATTTTAGTTATTTCCATTAAATATAAAAATATATTATATTTATTTTGTTTCTTTTGTAATAAATAAAGCATGTATACATTTTATAACGTAAACGGAGATATAATTCTCCGTGATCCGTTCTCTTCCGTCACATAGTATAATAAACCCGTAACATATAAATTCAAGCATGCAATCATAAGAGACCGAAAGGGCGAGTTGGGTGCGTAAAACCTTCCCAACTCGTAACTTAGCCTCCGAACCCACAATCTCAGTTTTTCTCTCGTTTCCTATATAAACGAGGGTGGCGACTCTGTTTTCAATATAAATGTGTTGTACACATTTATTACACATTTTATTCGGGAGTCTAGAGCGAAAGGCCCAGAACGATCTGCGGATCGGGGTGCTCACAGTGGCAACTCTACAGTCTCTACTAGGGACAATAAAAAAATGTTTTTTTTAGAGGGCTAGACTCATACATTTATGCTTTGCATGCTCTTTTGTTTTATTTTTATAACATGTTTATATGTTATCGGTTTGTTTTATTTTTGTGACATATTTAAATGTTACATGTTTTACTTATTACACATTTCTTTAATAACATGATTAAAGTGTTATTTGTTTATTCCATTTTGTTCACTTTATTTTTTGTAACATGTTTAGTGTTACATCTTTTATTTTTTGTAACATGTTTTATTTTCTAACATTATTAATTATCGATAACATGTTTATATGTTAGGTGTATTTTATTTGTGACATGTATAAATTTTACGTGTTTTATTTTTAATGTTGAATGTTATTTGTTTTATCATGTTACGTGATTTATGTGTTACGTGTATATACTGCTCGTACTAACACTTGCGTGTACAAATATATTCATTTGTTCGGGCAATGTCGCCAAAATTTATTATTTATAATACTTATTTATTTATTTCATTTATTTATTCAATCTTTGTATTCTTGGGGCTTAAGTCTCACCTTTTGTTGCTTTTCTTAATTACTAACAAAAAAAAAAAGGAAATCTTTTCAAAAATTGAAAAAATACAAGTTTTCAAAAGGGACACATTCTTTGCGATCCATTGAATATTTAGAAACAACAAAAGGAAAAATCATCAGCTTTTATAGAGTTGAACTACGGTGACCTGAGCCTCGTTTTGAGGGACGTAGGCAGCCTTCGAATGCGGTTATGTTTTCAAGAAAATAAAAAAAAAATCAAAAATCTTTACAGTTTTCATTATCTTTTAATCTCGATAATCTTTACCGCTTTAAATTCTTTCATTCATTTATTGGTTTGTACTTTTCTCGGGATCTTTTCTTGTAATTTTTAACTGCTAACAAACATCAACCCACATCACATGAATTAGAAAAAAATTGACATTAATTCTTTTAATTGTACATACTTGTTTCACTTTTTCATTTCATATAATTGTAAAAAGAGTCTCTTAGATACTGCGCACACACGCGCATCCATTTATTCCGAACTGTTACTAAGCTTCAAACCCTGGTATAGCCACGTTGAAGTGAAACTGGGTAAGTCATGCGCCCAGCATTCCTTCAGCCGACACTATCTCTTTCCGCGCGATTACTAATCATCCCCCGGGAAGTAAGCCATCCTAACCTTGCATAGCCACGCGTAATTTATATAGATTTCTAGGACATTTCAAAAGACCGATTGGTTCTTATTGTCACAAACATGATTTGTCAATCCTGTGCATAAAGACAAAATAAATCAAATTAGAAAAAGGAGTCGTCGACCGACAAAAGAGTCTATTTGATCACAACAAAGGAAAAAAGATGTTGAGAAATAAACAAATCAAATCAAAACAAAAAAAGAGTCAAACTCTCCCAAAAGAGAATCATCGTGATCAAAAAGGTTGACAAACAAAAGTCCTCATACACAGGATTAACAAAGAAGTCAATGACATATGCCTAGACAATTCGGATGGTGGATCCTGAAGAGGATATAGGCCCTTCGCCTGAGATCTGTCTAATCTTGGAGAGTCGAAATATAGGTGAAAAACGAAGGTCCTATATTCTGGCGAGAAAATCCACTATTCCAAGAACGGTTCACAAGTCAAAACAAAGCATTGTCGCTTGTCCAACCATCTTAGGTGAGTCAAAAGGAAAAGAGGAACAATAAAAATTGTGTTGTACCCAGAAACACTTCCAAAACCTAACTCCTACCCAAATCCCACCTTTCGAAACCCGACCTTGAATTGGAAGAGGACTAGCACCGGGAGGTTAACAAGAGTATCAAGTTTGGGTTCAGAGTCAAGAACAGAAAGTCTGCATTGGAAATAGATGGCCGATCAGGAAGAGAATACTTCTGCGGGACATGACACAGGGGCTTCAGGATATACTCCAACCCCAGCAATGCAACATTGGATGGATCAGAACATAGAAACCATGATAGCTAGGTTTTGAGCCCTTATTCAAAGTCAAGGGGCTGATAATAGGAGTGCACCTGTCTCTACAGGACCTATCAAACCAACACCTTCAAGTGTAAATACAAGTTTACCCAATCCACCCACATGCCTATTCTCCATACTCTTCATATCCATATTCCCCATATCCAAATACTTTTCTATCTTACCCAAACACATTCCCTTCACAGCCAAATGCCAATCCATCAAACCCAAACATACATCATTAGTCTCAGGCTACCACTATTCCAATCTCAAACACCTCTCCTTATCCAAATACCAACACCTCATCTCCATATACCAATATCCCCTTTTCAAACCCAAATGCCTTCCCTTCTCACATGTCAAATCCAATCCAATGCCTGGCCCTGTAACGACCCGAAGTCATCACCTGTTTTTCAATACAACCAAATTTATTCTTAACTAGCAGCAGAAAGAATTAACAAGGATGTTTCCTTAAAAACACTAATTCTCATATATAACAAATTTTGATACAATTCAATCAAAACTCAAATATTATAACAACACTTCTAACAACCACACTAGGCTCGCTCTCTACCCTACCTCGCAGCTAGCTACACTTTCGCTGCGCACTCTAATCAATTCAAACCTGTAAAACTCAAATAACTGGTGGGGGGTGAGCTTGTGAGCCAGCAAGGGAGGAGATATACATTACCACAGAATAGAACAGAGACATACGATTCAAATATCACTTTGTCCATAAAGTTAAACTATGGATAATAACTCATAAATCAATAAAATCATGCTCTTAGCAAATCAATGTTCAAAGAACGAAACACGGTATACATGCTCGAATTATCAAAACATACTAATCAATCATATATCACAGTCTAGTATACTATCGGGTTCGGGTTCAGTGGCAAAATAATAACCAAATCAACCATTACCTAATCATTTGAGACCACCAACTCATAAACAACAACAATAACAGACTCACTGAGACCGACACATCGACTAGTATCACTAAACTATTCCACATAATCATGCTTTTAACCAAATCACGATAAATCACAAAATTACGATAAATTATTATAAACACATCCTTTTCGAAATCCGTTTGATAAACAAGATGGAACGATAGCAATAAATCATATTTCAAGTTGACCCAAAAATATTTTAGGAACGATTACGTGATTAAACTGGTCGGAATCAGTACTGCATAGTCTCCCTTACCTCAAATCGAGATAAAGCCCAATATCGAATATTATCGATTCAACACCATGTTTCCCGATAAAATCCATCTACACCTCAAGCACGTCAACCTTACGGAGTCGGTTCATCAAAATCTCAAAGCATCACGAATTAAATCGATCTCGTATACTAAATATTGTATAACGAAAAAAGGTGACGGGTTGAATATGTGAAAAAGTGTGTGTGTGTGCGTGTGTGTTTGTTACAGAGAGATTTAAATCTCTCTCTCTTTCTCAATATATTCTTTCAATATATAATTCTCCCCGATTCAGCATAGGCATAACACATAATGGCAGAGTGAGGATTGGTGGTGGAGGGTGGTGGCACATGGGCTAATGAAATGTGTTTTACAAATGAGAGAAAAAGTCACTTAATCTTATAAATACTCCCACGGATAAGCCATGCAAAAAGGAAGAAGTGGCCTACCGAAGCAACAATTGGGGCCACATATTTATTTGATAAAAATCATCAATGACTCATCTTCCATACAAGTCAAAACACAACTAAATAAAGTGTTGACTTTATTGTAAAATCTATGCATATTCTAATTTTTTTTATGTATAAAAATATTTTTTTTAAAATTCAACAAAATATTACCAAGTCAAATAAATCAAAATTAGTATTAAATTCGTTTATATTTCAAAATCAAAATAGGTAAAATTTTTAGGATCTCATACCCTCCCCTCCTTAAAAAGAATTCGTCCTCGAATTCAACTTAAATCTATCACTCAAACAAAATCATCACTTAATACTATATCATCAAATTCCCAAATCAATATCCCGGGTGATGTGCCACAGATACCAACTGTGACGACCGGAAGGCCGAAGTCATCACCTATTTTTCAATACAACCAAATTCATTCTTAACTAGCAGTGGAAAGAATTAACAAGGATGTTTCCTTAAAAACATCAATTCTCATATATAACAAAATCTGATACAACTCAATAAAAACCTAAATATTACAACAACACTTCTAACAACCACACTAGGCTCGCTCTCTACCCCACCTCGCAGCTAGCACGCTTCCACTGCGCACTCTAATCAAATCTGTTAGGAATATGCCTGTAAAACACCTGATATATATGTATGCATATTCCAACATAGTGATTTGTTTGTTCTCATTACAACGCATGTTTCACAAGTGGCTAAAAGGGCTGCGTACCGGTTAGTGTGGCAGCTTGTTGAAACAATGCATAAGTCATTAAACTAGGAAGTCTTTGTACATATCCGAGTCTTTGTCCTACCAAAGTGATGACAACTTTCATATGGATTAGCTCTTCATGCGCCAACAGACATGTTCATCGGCAATGTCTCACCAGCAGGCATTCCTTCCAGCCATGTCTTATTAGCAATCTCTACACCAGCAGTATTACATCAGCAGATCTCAGTATCGGCCAAGATCTTCATCAGAACAACTGCAGAGAAGCTGATTATCCAAGAGGAACATCGGTCGTTGCTCAAAACGCTACAAGTCAAATAGATCCGTTACAAGATCTTTCTGACAAGCCCAAGATACGCATCGATGTCTGCGCCTTCACTATTACTCAGTAGACATTTCCTCTTTTGTGTATTGGTTCCAGTCTCCAAGGTTTCATTCCATAAAAGACCAAACACAGTGCGCTACATCCCAGGAAAAGCATGACAAGTCAAAATCTGTCAGCCTGACTAACGGACCAACCTCAAGACAAAAGCTTAACGGAAGGTCTTTGCCCAACAGTTTGAACGACGCACTCTAGTGCATTAATGATTCAGATTTCCAACGGGCAGAAACTCATTCAATGCTCCAACGAATCCTTCATCTTCTCCAACCTATATAAGAAGACTCTTATTCTCACATCAATAAGACATGTGTATGCTTATGTATGTGAGAGGTTGTGGTATTGTTCTTCATTCTTTCAATCTGAAACCACACTCAAAGAAGTGAGGAAACACAAAGTGTAAGAACAAACACTTTGTGTGAGAGGGAAACAGAATTCCAATGGCTGAGAAGTCCTGCTTGATCAAAAACTCAGTTTTTGATTTGAGTTCTTTCTTCCTTCGAAAGACTCAGTCTCTTCAGTTGCTGCACTTCAAATCTTCAGCAAGAGACCAAGCATCCAGAAATTCGTTGAAGACTGATCAAGCTTGAAGATGTCCGATGAAGAGCCGAGCCTAAAAATCCACATTGCATTCATATCGGCAGACTTATACTACATTATAAGGGCTGTCGATTGTGCAATAAATTGTCCTCACTTTTGGCCGAGTGCTTAGCACTCAGTTGTTCAAATACTTGTTATTTGAACAACGCCTAAAATTCTCTTCTCACATTCCTCTAACACTAGCACTTCTCTCGTTCACCTTCCTAGGGGATTAGGAACTGCTAAGGTTAGAGTTCTAGTAATGGGTCTTCCCGGCATCCCTTTTAACTTTCCTTCTACCCCCGGGGAGATTGCTAGGTTAGAGAGTCTAGGTTGATGTACTAAGCATGTTTGTCTTTGAGCAAACCTCTGCTGAATTTTAATATAAATAATATTTTTATTACATTCAGCCTTTACTTGTCTTTCCTGTAATATTTGACATATCTTATGCAATCTAGTTATGGAAAGCAATTGATGCATCTAATATAAGATTTTAGTTAACTGTTATGATAGACTTGTACACATTCTCTTACAGTTACTTCAATCTTATATGTTATACTTATGTTGTTTATTCTTCCGCTGCTCAAATTATTTTCTACCAGCTAAGTATAACAACATCTTCCTGTTATCTATTCTTCAAGACTGCTGATACACATCGTCTGATACAATTATATCGGCTGTGTAGCTAGAACCAAGAAGATGACCTACTCATGTTAATTATTTCATCCATATTTTCCAACTTACAAATTAAAATAGGATGAAATTTTTAATAAAGGTAGTATAGGCTATTCACCCCCCTCTAGCCTATACTCTGAGCACATGACCATGGACCTAACAAAATCAAACCTGTAAAATTCAAATAACTGGTGGGGGTGAGCTTGTAAGCCCAACAAGGGGGGGGGGATATACATTACCACAGAATAGAACGGAGACATACGATTCAAATATCACTTTGTCCATGAAATTAAACTATGGACAATAACTCATAAATCAATAAAATCATGCTCTTGGCAAATCAACGTTCGAAGAACGAAACACGGTATACTTGCTCGAAGCATCAAAACATACTGCTCAATCATATATCACAGTCTAGTATACTATCGGGTTCGGGTTCAGTGACAAAATAATAACCAAATCAACCATTGGCGCCCCATCATTTGAGCCCACCAACTCATAAACAACAACAATAATGAGCTCACTGAGACCGACACACCGACTAGTATCACTAAACTATTCTACATAATCATGCTTTTAACCAAATCACTCATAAAATCACAATAAATTATTATAAACACATCTTTTTCGAAATTCATTTGATAAACAAGACGGAACGATAGCGATAAATCATATTTCAAGTTGACCCAAAATATTTTAAGAACGATCACGTGATCAAACTGACTCGAATCAGTACTACATAGTCTCCCTTACTTCAAATCGAGATAAAGCCCAATATCAAAAATTATTGGTTCAACATCATGTTCCCGATAGAATCCATCTACACCTCAAGCACGTCAACATTACGGAGTCGATTCGTCAAAATTTCAAAACATCACGAACCAAATCGATCTCGTACACTAAATATTGTATAGCGGGTTATGTACGTTTGGACGAGAGGAAAAAAGGTGACGGGTTGAATATGTGAAAAAGTGTGTGTGTGCGTGCATGTGTGTGGTTGTTACAGAGAGATTTAAATATATATATATATATATATATATATCTCTTAACATATAATTCTCCCCGATTCAGCATAGGCATAACACATGAAGGCAGAGTAAGGATTGGTGGAAGAGGGCGGTGGCATATAGGTGATGAAATGTGTTTTACAAATGAGAGAAAAAGTCTTTTAAACTTATAAATACTCCCACCCATGCAAAAAGGAAGAAGTGGCCTACCAAAGCAACAAGTGGGGCCACATGTTTATTTGATAAAAGTCATCAATGACTCGTCTTTCATACAAGTCAAAACACAACCAAATAAAGTGTTGACTTTATTGTTAAATCTATTCATATTCTAATTTTTTTTATGTATAAGAATATTAAAGAAAAAGTCAACAAAATATTACCAAGTCAAATAAATTAAAATTAGTATTAAATTCGTTTATATTTTAAAATCAAAATAGGTATATTTTTGGGATGTTACAGGCTCGACCCATTGACACCTTGTGAGAACTCCCGCTTCGACACCGCTCCGTCGTTACATTCAAAATGACATGTGTCTAATTTTAAGTGCGTTGAATACACTTCGGTCTCATTATGGACTTCTAAAAAATATTATAAATGTGAATAACACTATATAAAAAAAAAAAAAAACAGATTCGTCACCCTCATTTATAAAGCAAACGAGAGAAAAACTGAAATTGTGGGTTCGGGGGCTAAGTTACGAATCGAGAAGGTATTAGGCACCCAATTCGCCCTTTCGGTCTTTTCATGATTGCATGCTCATATTAAAATATTATGGGTTTGTTATTTTATGCTATGTGACTTAAAAGGAAAACGGATCACGGAGATTTACATCTCCTTTACGTTATAAAATGTGTATGTACTTGTTTTATTTATAATAAACAAATATAATGTATATTTATTTAGCATAAATAACATAAAATTACATTTATACAACACTAATTATTTTATATATATTACATATTTATATTTATCAATTTAAAAAATAAAATCGAATGGGCTTAGCACAGTGGAAAGCCCAACGACAGAAAGGCCCAAATATAAAAACATCTTCGTGCGCAGCGCACCAAAGGGGGGGGGTGCCCTGTTTGCACCAAAGGTGGCCTCAGCGCACTTGAGCGCGGCTCACCAAATGTGTCACCCGCACACCAAAATTTGTACTGATTTTTTTGAAGACAGTGGCTAAAAATCTAATTTTTGGATTAAAATTTCAAAGTTTTAAGATTGTTTTTCTTGCATAAAATCACATACTAACACGTTTTAAAGTTTTATAAACAATAATACACAAGTTTAATTAACAAAGAATCGAAGCTAAACAAATAACCGAAAAAATCAAATTTTGCACTGTTAAATGGAAAAATTAAGAACGAAACTTCGAAACTCAAATTTAACAGATATAACACGTATATTTTCATACCAAATGCATCAAAACTAATTTATATACACATTTACAAATTATTTACATATCAAAACAAAAAAAAATAAGTTCTTAATTTATGAACTGAGAGAACAAGCGAGTAAAGCTAATTTTTCTACATTAAAATAACGGGCTTCGATCTGATATGATACTAACAGAATGTGGAATTTGAGAAGTAAACATGGCACATCCCTTGTTTACTCAATTTAGGAAGTAAACATGGCACATCCCTTGTTTACTCAATTTGGGAAATAAATATGGCACATCCCTTGCCTCTTGGATTGTTAAAGTCTTATAATTATGGCCCCTTCTTCAAGCTCATTGAAGCAAACCCTATGGTAGCTCTTAATATTTTCAACTGGCTTCTGTCGATTCTACTCATCTTAGGCCAGCTTTCACACTTTCTTTCAGCCACTGGTTATGATTATTCCATGGCACAAGTCTCCACTTCTTGGATGAACAATAATGATTCTGTGGTCTTGTAAGCTGAGCTTGGGTCCCGTTATTTTCGGATCATTTTACTGAAAGAGATACCTGGCAGCAAGATGGTTTTGCTTGTGGGTTTAACTCGATTCACTGGGCTGTGAATTTCTTTGATCTGGCCATTTGGGTTGTACGTAAGTCTGGGATCAAAGACGACGAGTACTGGACTACAGTTGACTTAGTTTGGGTTGCAAACAGAGAGAAACTAGTTTGTGAAATGGAACTCAAGTTTACAAGCAAATGGAGATCTGGAGCTGTGGGATTCAGATGGAACTCTTGTATGGTCCACAAACACTTCAAACAGGTCTGTTGTTGGTATGAAGCTGACAGAAAGGGGTAATATTGTGCTTCATGATAGGGATAATGTCACTGTTTGGCTGTCTTCCGATGATTTGGAAGATACACTGCTTGATGGACAAAAGCTTGTGGCAGGGAAAAAGCTTGTGGCTAAAAATTATTATTTATCTGTCACTCCTCAAAATCTATTTGCTTTTTACAAGTCACAGCTATACTTCAAGTTCCTGGTACATAGAAATGGATAAATAGACCTTGAGGAGTAACAGATAAATAATAATTTTTAGCCACAAATTTTTTCCCTGTCATAAGCTTTTATCCATCAAGCACAGCCAAACAATGACATTATCCCTATCATGAAGCACAAGATTACCCCTTTCTGTCAACTTCATACCAACAACAGAACTGTTTGAAATGATTGTGGACCATACAAAAGTTCCATCTGAATCCCACAGCTCCAAATCTCCATCTCTAGTAAACTTGAGTTCCATTTTCACAAACTAGTTTCTCTCTGTTTGCAACCCAAACTAAGTCAACTGTAGTCCAGTACTCGTCGTCTTTGATCCCAAACTTACGTACAACCCAAATGGTCAGATCAAAGAAATTTACAGGCCCAGGCTGAATTGAGTTAAACCCACAAGTAAAACCTTCTTGTTGCCAGGTATCTCTTTCAGTAAAATGATCCGGTAATAACGGGACCCAAGCTCGGCTTTGAAGACCACAGAATCATTATTGTTCATCCAAGAAGTAAAGACTTGTGCCATGGAATAATCATAACCAATGGCTGAAAAAAAATGTGAAAGCTGGCCTAAGATGAGTAGAATCGACAGAAGCCAGTTGAAAAATATTAAGAACTGCCATAAGCTTTGCTTCAATGAGCTTGAAGAAGGGGCCATAATTATAAGGCTTTAACAATCCAAGAGGCAAGGGATGTGCCATGTTTACTTCCCAAATTGAGTAAACAAGTGATGTGCCATGTTTACTTCCCAAATTGAGTAAACAAGGGATGTGTCATGCTTACTTCTAAAATTCCACCTTCTGTTAGTATCATATCATAAAACAATGTCCTGCCAAAACTTGTTTCCTCTGCTGCAATCGTGTCCCGGATATGCACTTCATGATGTATTAGCTCGGGAAAAACGCCACCCATCACTTCCACCACAACCCTTACCAACTTGATTTTCATACAACCATGAATAGAACTTCACAAATATGATATACCTGAACCAGCAGCGATGTGTGGACACTCGGATATAAATGTAACATCGAAACAGATCCTAGTATAAGAGATAATCACGAGAAAGAAGGCTGATTTGGTGCAGCTACCCATTGAAAAATCCTTGCTTAGCTTTCAGGACTTCAGTTCCGTAACATACAGCTCGGCGAAGAATGCGTCTTAGGACATATTCACGTCCTTCATTGCCTGCACATAAAAAGTAAGATAATTATGACAACTACGAAAACTTATTATAGAAGGTAATTAAGCAGATCGATTAAATGATATTGCCATGCAAGTAAAGTCCAGACTTCCTTCTGGAAGGGGTGAAAAAGTGCAACGTTTAACATCAACCCTGATAAGGCTCTTGGACAAAAAGTAGTGATAGGGATCCAAACATTTTGTCTAAATTTTTCATCCCAATCTAGGTGACATGTATGTGATTGGTTAGAGATGACATCAATTAACATGTGATGTCACCCTTTAACCCATCACATGCTTGCCACCTAGATTGGAATGAGAAATTTGGACACAAAAATCTTGGATCCCGACCATTTTCCTGGACCAAATGGATTTATGCACCATTTTCAAAAAAAAAACACACACACAAAAATACATACATTTATCTTATATAATGCAGGCTGTGACGCAGTATAATATCTGTGCTACTCTTACTATTCTGCAAGTCATTGAGACAATGGAATTATATTGCTGAATCTCTTACTGATAAGATTCCTACTCGTAGCCTATTACCAGTTCAGGCCACTTGCAACGCGTTTTACAGGGTAATTTCCAAAATCCAAATTATGAAGGAGATATTACTGCTACCTATTTTATTTTAATCAATATGAAAGTCTGCTTCTGTTAATGGCAGGCAGATCTCCTATAAGTTCCTCCTTTTGCAAGAATTACATAGAGGCAAGGAAATTGTTCTATTGAAGTAGAATTAGTGAAGGCCAATGATATATTCATGATTATATTAGCGGGATTACTTCCTGTGATGATATAACAGATTGTGGAGTGTTACTACAGTGAAGTATTTTTTTAGCATAAATGGAGCTTTGGATAGATTAATGGAAATAACAAGGCAAGAGAACCTATCACATTGTATCTATTAATTAGTTAGTGAAGCTTATTATAGTCTGCTTGATGACTGTACGTATAGAAGGGGCTTTCCGATCCAACCTGTATGTATGATTTTGGATCACTCAAAGTGATTCCGTCTACGGGAGTACTTAGACACTGGACTCAATTTTATTTTTTACAAGTGATTAGTGAAGAAGATTAAAAGTGAGTGCCTTTCAACATGTGGTCCTTATTAAAAACTACTGCAGCTAAGGTGCCTCAAGAAAATGTGTGTTCTTAAGCTGGAGGGGGTTGGAGATGTACAAGCTTGGTAGTCTGAAATAAGAATAGGATGACTAAGCACATTTGGGAAGTTAGCAGTAGAAAAAAATCTCAAATGTATCTCAGTGCAATGGTAACGTTGTGCAGGGAACCACACATGGATGGTTGGAGGATAATTTTGAAGTTGTCATCTATTTGCAGACATTTGATTGAACATTGAATTGGTGATGGAGAGGGAATTTGGATGTGGATTGACAGAAAGATTCTGAATTTTCAGAGGAAAGTGAGGTGAATGCAGATGATGTTTACAAGTGAAAATTTAAAGCTACAGTTCAAAAAACCAATCAACGAAAAAGGCAGGTAAAGTGTAACAAACATGAAAGTTTCTAGCAATGCACCGGGACATGAACCATCAGCAATGGCAAGTGAAAGAGCTCTGATGTGGTCATCAACAACCCTGTATGCCATGTCAACTCTATCCACATCCTCTGGTCCAACCTTTCCTGAATATGGTCTAGCTCCAGTTGCCAGCCAGTTAATTGGAAAGCACAAAAATACTAATGAGATAAATTCAGCTATAGGTAGAAAGAACATAGCAGACAATGGTGGCTGTGTTATATTCGAGGTAGTTAGTGAACAAGAATAAGAAATCATTGTTGTGCAGCTAACATAGCCAAGAATAAAGGCAACTTTAAAGCTTTATGTTCAAATTAGAGCCCACGTTTCAGATCTCACCTTCTGGGCTAATAAAGCTCTGTGTGGGTAAGACTGCATAATAAAACATTTCCCAGACCCCACAATTGCGGGTCCAGCATACTGGGCTGGCATTTAATTAGCTTATATCAATCAACCAACCCCACCCACAAAACAAATTGAAAACTTAACATGCAGTCCCATTTATCTATATACTCGATAAAGATTCAATTATCTTTCGTCCAGAAGTGAAGCCAGCCCTTGGAAAAAGAGTAAAAGACATATACAGTAAGTAACCAAACATCCGACAGACATGTTACAAACATAGTAATAGAGAATTGAAAGTTTGAAACTCTCAGAAAACAGGTCTCTCGTGTTGAAAATAAATTTAAAATGTCAAAAAGAGTTCGGATAAACCAATAATTTGTCCGGCATTATTAAGAGATGTCAGCCATGTACATGAATTGGCCCCCCCAAGACCAAATCGAGTAAGTTTGAAATCAGAGAATCTCAAAGTTCACTTAGCTATGCTACACATAAAAACAAACTCAAAAAGAAAAAGAAAACAAGCCAAAACAAATACACACACACAAGGGAGACACATTGCAGCAGTAATGGAAGAATTTAGAGAAAAATATATATACAGAGGTTTAACATATAGTTCCAGTATAATACTAAGAACGCAAGTATAATCATCAAATAAGATTAATAACAACGATGAATATTATGCTAGATGCCACGCTGCATTCAAATTGAATTCTCAAGATCAATCACAAGATATGAAATGAAAGGACTAAGATCATAAAATTATAATCCTATACAGCAAAAATATAGTCTATAGTCTATACAAGAAATTCAGTACATCTACTGTCAATTGGCATCAAATTCCACCTTGTTTTCACCACTTAAACTAAATAATCAGCATCATATAACATATATTTAATCCAGTATATTATTGAGGAAAACCTTATCACATCATCGTCTTACCTTTTGTATATCATCAAAGATTGGTAAGAAGACATCAGTATCGTAATTGCTCATCTTATTTTGAAGAATAGAAGTCAATCTTTCAAAACCCATTCCAGTATCCACATGTTTAGCGGGCAAAGGTTTTAAAGAACCATCACTTTCTCGGTTAAACTGTGGAAAAGAAGAAAAAAATGTGAATTATCAATCATTAAGATGAGCGCACACACTCTAATACACAGACACACAAAGAATACCATGCTGATAATTACTATAAGAGAGCCATAAGCATTGAAAGTGTTACCTGAATAAAGACATGTAGGGTCATCATTGTTAGCCAATGCTGCAGCATCCCAATTCCCAATTCTATCAAAGTGCATTTCTGTGCAGGGTCCACATGGCCCAGTATCAGCCATCTCCGAAAAGTTGTACTGCTCAGAGTCATAAAAGAGTTGAACAACAGCATGAAACTTCTACAGACTCCAACTAGCAGGGAAACATTATATCAAGTAAGAAGCCGCTACAATGCTATTATTATATAATAATGGGGCCTTTTGTCGAACAGAGGAATTGCGCAAGGAAGAGGCCGATCCCAAGGGTGGCAGGCAAAGAAGGAGGACCTTAGCACAAAACTCACCTTTCTCCCCCTGAAGTTCATACTTTAGTGTCTGGACTTCCTTCTGATCTTTCTCCATCTGAAGTTCAGACTCAGAAGAAAAATCCATTGAATATTCAATTGATGCTTAGCCTGCTATGAAGGCAAAGGTCTGATGTTCCATTCTAAGAGCACAGGCCTTGGAACGCATTTGGGCTCCTATTCCCATCCCGTAGTGCTCTACTGCTGCATCTCAATTATTCGAGCCAATGTACTGCCCTCATTCTGAATCTTGACCCTTGACTTGGATTGAAGGGAGCTAATGTCCATCTCTGGCAAGGAAAGAGGGAAGATGAAATTAAAAGACTTAATAAATAACCTGCTTTCGGTGTAGAAAATGAAGAAGGAAAGTGTAGCTGCAACACTTTCCTTTCTTTCACTTTCATAACCTGCAGCATAAAAATCCCAGCAATGTGCTGAGCATATTTTTGCTGCTACTAGACTGAGCTATTTCATTTCATAGTACCTACTTTTCTGATTCATCTTGAGGAGCATAGACTTTTATAAGGCATGACTGAAATCCTTTTTAAATCCACAGACCCCAAATTGAACTCAAACTTTGGTTATCAATGGCACCTTGAACAGAATTGTCTTATATCCCATATTGTAACTATTCAAAGCACCAAGAACCATGTGATCCAAGATCCTCCCTGCTATAAATCCTACGATTCTAGTACTTATAGCAGTGCACGTATGTGATGTTCACTCAATTCTTCAAGCAAGAAATCATGTATCTAGGAGAAAATCTTACAATCTATGTCTCCTGTAAGGTATGCAAGCAACTTTTAATAAAGCACCTAGGGTAAATCTTAGGTGGAATCAAAATGCTAATTTACATAAGATTATCAACCTAATGATGTTGTCTAACAGCGTTGTTGTTAACATCAGACACCTGTTATTGGGTGGAGGCAGTATAATGAACGCAGAAATGATCATATTTTACTAAAAAAAGTGTTTGCAATCATTCGAAACCCAAATTTACAAGGATCCATCTGGTAAAAAATGATTACCACACAGAATAACTAGGTGGATTTCTCTAATTTCTTAGTGACAAATAATGAAGCACGCGGCTGAAATGGGACTAATGATGACACTAGGGGATTTCCATTGATGAATTATAGTGGTTCAAACAGGCTTGGAAAGGGAAATATTTTGGTAATTTGGGTCTGTTTAGCCAGTTTCAGTCGCATTTTAAGTGCTTTGGTCCATTGTTTCATAATTTTGATGAGGGTAAAAGGAAATATGATTCCTTGGTCTTCGACCCAACTTTTTACCTTAAATCACTTAAGATCAACAAACAAACATTTCAAGGTGAGGAAAAGGAGAAAAGAATAATCCTGTTGGTTGGTTGTGGGGTGGGGGGCATGGTGGTCCTAAGGAGGCATGGAAAAAGGATCAGACCTTAGAGGCCTCACACTTTATGACGCCTTGAATCACACTTGAAGGAAATTGGAAGTAAGCAAATTGACATGGGAAACAAGCACAACCTGTGTGCGTGTGTGCCCGCGTGTGTGGGTTGGTGGGCAGGCATGTGTGCGTGTGTGTATGCAAGCAACAAGCCCAAGATTATTTATTACAAAAGGGTACCGAATGTGAAGTACACAACAATCACACAGAGAACACACACCACCAGGGCAGAAAAGTGTGTAGATTTTCAAAAGCTGTCCAAGTGCTAACAAAGTACTCAATGCACACCTGAAAAAAAAATTAAAAATAATATATATATATATATATATATTATTTTTTCATGCTTTGATCTTTGCGTGTCATCACAAAACACACGTGCACAATTTTTATGTCATCATATGAATTTTTTATGTCAAGTCAATATCATCCAAAAAAAAAAAAATTAAATGTTTTTGTTTCCATACATGTTCCATATCCCATTTGGGGGTCCCTGGATCAAAGTAAAATTTTTGCAAGTGTTTAGTAAGAGTTTTTCTTCAGTTTCCCTCACTTAGACATTTTGTCGAACAGTTGGTGCGTAACTTTTGTGCAACTTCGAGCAAGAAAATTACACACATTTTGAGCTACCCCAACAAAACCAACTTGGGGAATATCATCTTTGCACAAGACTCTACATACATACACTCTCGATTTTGAGAAATTTTTATCCTAACATGTTCAAAATTGCAATTAAAGTAGACACTTTAAACATGCAAAATTTCATACATGTACATACTTGTTTCACATAAATTTACATTTCTTGTTTAGATTCAACACGCAACAATATATATTTTCTATTTGGACACTAGCAATTGCAAGATTTACATCAAGAATCCAAAAATCAAGCAAAAATTACAAGTCTACCATATTTTGCGGAGCAAATGGGTTTTTCGAAAACTCACTTCGGGTGGATTCATAGAAGAGTGACTACTCCGATCACGGTGGATGTCATTCGGATTGTTATGCGAGAATGGGTAGCGATCCCGATTCCTAGCCATGACTTCGTCATCTTGACCTTCGACAACACCCAAATCAACGGGTATGTCATTTTCCGAGCTCGAATCACTCGACATTGTGGTTACAAATGAGTTTGGGGTGGTTAGCCTTGAAAATTTCGAACAAATTTGAAAAAAATTTGGAAGAATTTGAAATAAATTTGAAAAGAATGAAGAGAGAAGACGGCAGCAACTATGCTATTGCTACTGCTGTTCCTTCGATTAAGAAGAAAGTGAATCTTCCCCTTTTCCCTCAAAGTTTCAGCACTTTGCAACTAAACTCCCCAAGTCCTTCTAACGGCAACTTAACGTCTAACTAACAGTCGTTAAACGGACGTCCGAACGGAAGTTCACCATTAGCATATTTTTCGAATGGAACCTCAGCAGAATTGCTCCCAATGGCCCCGCCGTCCAATTCAGCACTCCCATCATCTCCAGCAGAATTCCCATAGGACTCCACATATTATATCTCGATAGAAGCATTGCTATATGGCTGTGCACACCATCCCTAACAAAGTTTGTCATCCTGGACACCACACAAGTTACAGTGCATTCACCCACGTTTGCATACTCAATTATTCGGTTGTTTCCCCAAAGGTGCAAACCTGAGGCCTCGGAAGTTAACCGCTCAATGGCCCCACCGTCCAACACAGCTCAAAGTCCGTCTCCCGAGATGCCACAAAAAAAATATTGTATCTTTATTTTATGTCGATTTACAGCTTATCCTTAACTACAATTTATTTCATTTTGCGCTGGTATAGATTCCTTTTGGTCACTTCCAACGGGTGCGAACCGGGGGTCTCTACAAGTGAACCACACACAATATATATCTGAATCGTGTTTCTTTCCTAAAGTAACACGAACTACATTTCGACCTGATTCTCTTAACCGAGATACGTACGCAATCTCTTAAGAGATCCGGTCGCCCTTTGACATATTTTTGTCACCATATGTCACACTTGATCCTATAACCCCGATACTGGGTTCGACCTCTCTCACATATGCACATGGTCGTACAAAACTTCGATGCTGAGTTTTGACCATCCAATTATATCACACCTGAACTGTGTTTGGCTTGATTCCTATTTAAGATACGTAGGTAACTCCCAGGGGGTCCAACCAATGTTTTAAAATCTTTGTACGAAGTAGGATGTCTATTTTGTTAACGACGCTTACTTAGTTCTGAGCAAACGTCGCCGAGGGGCTCTGTAGACACCTAGATTTCGTACACCTAGAATATATAAATTGTCCTATAAATAATTATTTATTTATAAAATAGACTAACATATATATGTTTTCATGATCATTTCATGAAACAATATATCCAACTGGACTAACGGCGTCCAACAAGCACAACAAACTTCAGTTAACTCAACATGAGGGTAAAAAAACTGAAGATATAAAGTTTAAGGGGCCAAAATGCACAAAGAACAAACCATAGGAGACAAACAAAAATTGTTTGGTGCGCTAAGTCACCCTGCAGTGTGTCGCGCACCAAAACATGCCATGCACAAAAGTCAAGTTCGCAATGACAGTTTTTGCCACGGCCAACTATGAAGACTTCTTCGACAAAGCTTTACTGCTGAGTTCAGAAGGAAGCTTCCTTCCTTTGCGTGAGTCAGTGGGTAACCCTCTCTCTTATATATATACTCCCTCTCATACAAGAGAAAAAAAAGGGTGACACTCTTGATCTCTCTTGATCTCTCCCTTTAGCCTGAAAAACAAAGGTTCCCCCTCAGTTCACTCCCTGGGCAAAACTTGAAGGATGTACACACACATACACACAACAAAAACATACACAAACATATTGTGTTCCTTGAACACACCCATACACAAAAAACTTAAGTCTTCCTTTTCTAGTCTGATCAAGATACGGACTAGCTTGATCAAACCGAAACAACAGCCTAGAACGTGGCCCAAACGAATCTGTAAAACGACAGAAGGTGAGAACCTTCGGATCGTTATTTTTCTTTGTTTTGATATGTAAATAATTTGAATAATTTGTAAATGTGTATATAAATTAGTTTCGATGCATTTGGTATGAAAATATACATGTTATATTCGTTAAATTTGAGTTTCGAAGCTTCGTTCTTAATTTTTTTCCATTTAACAGTGCAAAATTTGATTTTTTCGGTTATTTGTTTAGCTTCGATTCTTTGTTAATTAAACTTGTGTATTATTGTTTATAAAACTTAAAAACGTGTTAACATGTGATTTTATGCAAGAAAAACAAGCTTAAAACCTTGAAATTTCAATCCAAAAATCAGATTTTTAGCCAATGTCTTAAAAAAAATCAGTGCAGGCTTTGGTGCGTGGGTGACACCTTTGGTGAGCCGCACTCAGGTGCGCTGAGGCCACCTTTGGTGCAAATAGGGCACCCCCCCCCCTTTGGTACGCTGCGCACGGAAGATGTTTTCTTATATTTGGGACTTTCTGCCGTTGGGCTTTCCACTGTGCTAAGCCCATTCGATTTTATTTTTTTAAAATTGATAAATACAAATATGTAATATATATAAAATAATTAGTGTTGTATAAATGTAATTTTATGTTATTTCTGCAAAATAAATATACATTATATTTTATTATAAATAAAACAAGCACATACACATTTTATAACGTAAAGGAGATGTAAATCTCCGTGATCTGTTTTCCTTTTAAGTCACATAGTATAAAATAACAAACCCATAATATTTTAATATGAGCACGCAATCATGAAGAGACCGAAAGGGCAAATTTGGTGCCTAACACCTGCTTCCCGCTTCGTAATTTAGCCGCCGAACCCACAATCTCAGTTTTTCTCTCGTTTATTTTATAAATGAGGGTGGAGACTCTGTTTTTTTTATGTAAATGTGTTATTCACATTTATAACATTTTTTGGGAGTCCATAATGAGACCGAAGTGTATTCAACGCACTTAAAGTTAGACACACGTCGTTTTGAACGTAACGACGGAGCGGTGTCGAAGCGGGAGTCTCACAAGGTGTCAATGGGTCGGGCTTGTAAGATCCCGAAAATTTACCTATTTTAATTTTAAATATAAACGAATTTAATACTAATTTTAATTTATTTGACTTGGTAATATTTTGTTGACTTTTTCTTTAATATTCTTATACATAAAAAAATTAGAATATGAATAGATTTAACAATAAAGTCAACACTTTATTTGGTTGTGTTTTGTAGGGGTGTAAGTTCGAACTGCCGAAACGAATCGAATTGAACCGAATCGGCCAGTTTGGTTTGGTTTTGGGTTAGGATGGTTCGGTTTAGGTTTGAAAATTTTATAAACCGAACCGAACCGAACCACCACCATTATTTTTTAAAAAATACTTATATATATATATATTATTTACTAATTAGTAATTAGTAATTGAATTTAATAAGAAAATTATTGTTGTTTGCCTACATTTTGATTGAATTATTGTAATTTTAAAGTTAATTTTTTGACTTTTAATTATTTAGTTTGTATTAAAAGTATTTTTTGATATTTAATTTTTTTTATTTTTTAATATTTAAATAATTAAACCGCGGAACCGAACCAAATCGATCGGTTCGGTTTGAAGTTTGTGGCGGTTCGATTCGGTTTAAAATATGTGGAAGAGCAAACTACACAAATAGTCCCTGTGCTCTACCCCTTTTTTGGGATTGGTCCTTGAACTAAAATTCGAAAAAATTAAGTCCTTGTATTGAAACTTTTTACGCAATTGGTCCTTCCGTCCAATTTCGTTAATTTTTTTCCGTTAAGTCTCCACACGTGCAACTCTCATGCCTTTGCCCAGGGGTAAAATTGTCCGTGCATTCTTTTATTTTGAATTGACAAAAATAACCGTAATTTTTTTATTTTTTAAAACTTAAACAAGGGTATTTTTGTAATTAGCTAAACTAGTTTTGAAACCCCTTTGTTCCTCATTCCAACCCCTTCCCCTTCGGTTCCACCATGGCTGCCGGTTCCACCATGGCTGCCACCACCACTATTGTTGCCGGCGAACACAAAATCCAAAACAGAATCGTATTTACCTCAATAACATGCTCAAAAGTTGCAAGGAAAAACTCAAGGACTCTTCAAGAACCTAAAGGGTGACCTGAAAGGGCATTCGGGTCGTACACCTGGACAACCTTCTAGAAGGATACATTTTTGTATAGTTAACCCCCAAAAAACTGGAAAACAAAATGGTGAAAATCTTTCATATTTCAACTTGGCAACCTGATTGCACAACTCCCAAGAACTCATCAGGGACACTTAGTCTGATCAATAGAGCTGTTCTAATTATGGGGCGTGATCCGACCCATTTCTCGAAACCCCCTCTCGATCGGCTCATCCCCGAGCTGTTGGACCGGTCCGTTAAAGCGCTTGATATTTGCAATGCCATCACTCACGGGATTGAATTGGTTTGCCATTGGCGAATTGGCTCAAATTGCCGTCACCTCCGGAGCAACGACCAATCGGAGAAGGACGGGTCGGGCGCGAAGAAGGCGTTGAATACGTTGTTGACGTCGATGATGTTTAATGACAAGGAGAACCACCACCACGCCGCGCGAAATGGGGAGCGGACATGGTCGTTCGGCGGAGCGGTGGTGGTGGGCCCGCCGCTAATAAAGACCGCGCTGCGATTCAATTGTTAGAGCTCTATTAAAACCCTTTGGTCAAGCTCAAACCTTAACAATGGCGGTGAATGGGGGAGTGAGTTTGTAGAGAGAGAGAGAGAGAGAGAGAGAGAGAGAGAGAGAGGTGGGTTTTTGGTTTTGGAAAGGAGACAAAGGTGGGGAAGGGGTTATTGTTCTAGCCATGGCGTGGAACAAAGGAAAATGGATTGGGGAAGAAGTTGTGAAGATTCAATAAAATGTAATCTGACAAAAATGCCCTTCATAAAAAAGTCACGTGATTGCACGTGTTCAAGATAACGGATAAAAATTAACGGAAGGACCAATGGTGTAAGTCACCCCACTACAGGGATCACTAGCGTTGAGTAAGGACCAATCCCAAAAAAGGGATAGAGCACAGGGACTATTTGTGTAGTTTGCTCTATGTGGAACCGTTAAGGGGTGGTTCGGTTTGCAGTTTTGGCTCAAACCGAACCACCTTCACCCCTAGGTGTTATACCTATGCTGAATCCGGGAGAATTATATATTGAGAGTAAGAGATATATTTAAATCTCTCTGTAACAAACACACACATGCATGCACGCACACACACACACACACACACACACTTTCACATATTCAACCCGTCACCTATCTGCCTACATTTTGATTGAAATATGTGGCAGCCGCAATCTACATTGATGAGCTTTAAAGGGGAAGTGACCAGCATTGATGTAAAAGATAGCTTCATCTGGGAGTTGAGCAGATCTTCTAGAAATAGACTTACTTAGAAAGTAAGTCACTCTTTTATCCAATGAGAAACTGGTTGGTGGCCCCGGGATGACGTAAGAGCAGGTAGACCTTAAATGTGGTAGCTTTTATTGACTATCTTTAACTTCCGGGGTGGAGAGCTCGGGATCTTAGTGTTGTAGCCCAGGTCTTTAGACTCTGCGAGCTCTTAGGCCCGTCGTAGAAGTCCTCCTTAATTTCCCCGAGCTCCTTGGGGAGGTCGGGATGGCTCGAAGAATGGATGTGCTCGAGATCCGAGCAGTGGGGAAGCTCGGGATCGACGTGGGTTCTCCAATGTGCTCCACCTAAGCAGGGCCACGTGTCCCGCTTTCGGCACGTGGAGGCAAGATATTTTAGTATCTTCAGTAGCCCCCGACTTCCCGAGGTAAGGATTCATCCTTTAAGTAGAGAAGTATCAGCCTGCTCGCGCCGGCGGTTGGTAGTAACTTCAACGACACTTTTTTCTAGGGATATGTGCCACATCATTGGCGAGAAAAGCACTGACGGCTCATTAAATGCACGTCTCTTCAGTTTGAAATTTTAACCGTCGTTTTGGATCAAAACGACATCGTTTTATGATTTTAGGGAGAAAACACGCGGACTATCCATCTGGTGTCAAGTCATGCTTTGGATCCGGGTTTCAAAACGACGTCGTTTCTCAAAGGTATAAATAGGGTTTTAGCACTGTTGATCTTCACTTTGCGTAAAAACCCTAGATTTTTCAAAACCCTCCTCGGCGACCTGTAATTTTTGGCAGCTTTTTCTTCGAGCGGTCTACGAGTTTTTGTTCTTTCACACCGTTGTTTGCTGTTTCTACTCCATAGGTTAGTGTTATTTCAAGTTTCATTCTTCTTCTAACCATCTTTTAGGACGTTTCTACCCTTGTTTGGGGGTATATTGCATTTTCATTTTTTCTCCGACGTTTGCCATTTATTCTGGTGCTAATTTCCAGCGTCACGTGCCTTACAGGTGGCCTTCGTACAACGACGTTCGAGCTCTTCGATCCAGGTACTCCGACCTTCTTCTAAGCACTTGATTTCCTGCTAAGTCTTTTCAATATGGTTGCGGGTAGGAGAAGCGTTAGCTTTAGGATTCTGAATATAGCTCGTCCTCGGACTCGTCTTCATCGTCGGGGTATTCCCCGAGCTTGGATGGTACAAGTCCCTTACCCCCAGATCCTGTAAACTTAGGTGACTCTCCCTCTCAGTCTGTATATGCTCGCTCGCCCACGGGTAAAAATGTGTATAGATTAGTTGAGGACCACTGGGAGGTCGTGGTCCCAAGTGAAGCTCGGGATATTTTAGGTCGATGGGGAGTTGACTTCTCAGATCGAGTGGTTTCTGATGAACCTCACTGGGTTCTTCCACTCCCATTTGCTGCTCAAATGAAATTTTAGATGATAAAACCCAAGTCATAACTGCCCTGATCTGTAAATATTTTTCGATGAACCGGTATTTGCAGAACCTCCGAACCGAGCAATCTCGAAAACTTCATGATAAAACTGCTGCAGATAAGCTAAAGGCAGAGGCTGAGAGCTCTAGCGAAGCTATTTTTCGACCTAGCCGTACCCTGTCTCTTTATCCAAGCAAGATGAGTGACTTATCTACTTCTGGTAAGGCAGAAGCCTCTCATGCTCGGGAACTTACTTCCACTGATAAGGCTGCCCAGGCCGCCATTGCCGCCCTGCCGTAAAATTAGAGAAATAAGGCTTCCTCAGCCGACCTGGTAACATGGGAAGCGATCTATCACACCCCCATTTTCCGTGCTTCAATCCCGGGTGCTGGTAAAAACTAGGTAGAGCTGAAAACCCTTCACGGGAAGGTAGGCTTCTATCTCAGCTTCTTCACGCTTGGCGGGCTTCGTCTCCCTCTGGACCCTCTTATGTGCGAGTTCCTCGAGGAGGCATCTGCAATGCCCCTCGACCTCTCTCTAGGACTGGTGAGGACCTTAGTGTGCTTTATGGCATGTGTCCGAGCTCTGGGTTGTAAGCCGTCTCTCTCTCTCTTCCGATATTACTTCCAAACGTGGGTCTCCACCCACCGTCTTCAATGTAAAGCCCACAATAATTGTATTAAGCTCTTTACTCCTTATCGGGGTAAAGTGGATGGCTGGGCTGACAAGATAATCTTGGTTGAGAGCTGTAAGGGGTGGAATTTTAATATTCCTGTAGGAAGGCCCCACGGCCTTAAATGCTTGAAAAGACTGGGCGAGTGTGACAGTATTGCACAGCGAGTGGTTGAAGCCCCTTTGCACTCAGACGACGAGCAAGTTCAATTATATGATTGGGAGGCGATTCTTGGGGACGAACCGTTCCTTTCTTTCACCGGTCTCTCGAGGAGAGCATTTGTTGGCGTAATCCTGAGGTGCACCATGCCCGCGGCCGAGTCTGCCCTAGGATGGTTTAAGCATGCGGATGAGAAGTTTAGCATCCAGTGTGAACATTGCGGGAGCCGAGGAAAGCAACTATTGGCCTCTTCCCGAGGGTTGTACTGCTTAATACTTTGCCTGCTTTTATTTCAAGTATCTCTTTCTCGTATCCATGCTAACTAATGCTCTTTTTTATAGATATGGTGAACCTTGCTAATGCCTTCCGAGCCCAGAGGAACACAGCCTCGGGAGCTCGTAAAGAGGAACTGAGGCAATCCCACAGCGCTGCCGGGGGTGATAAGGCTATCTTTCCCCCGACTAAGCCAATTAACCCGAAAGTCTCCCTCGATGCAGAGATCATCTCTGTGGCCCCCCCCTCCGCCCATTAAATGAGCATCCGGGACTGACGAGGTCGGTGCTCGCAAAAAATAGAAGATTGGGGCTATTGAAATCGAGATCTCTCCTGATTCTTCCCCTCTCCGAAGATCGAGAAAAGGGAAAGAGAAAGTGACTCCGGGGGAGAAGGATATCAATGCTCTTTCTGGGCTTAGCCCCAAACCGAGCTGAAGGCTATACAAGACTGTGCTGATTCTCCATGGATGGAGAAACTTCTCTCGCAACCCTCTGATTTTGTGATGAAGTCTTTGGCTTGCTCGCTGGTGGAGGTAGGTGCTTTCCTGCCTTCTAATTTGCTTGAATCATTATTTATCATAAGTACTAAAATTTATTATCTATTGCAGATATCCCATTATGCCAAGTATTATGACCTCCATTTAGCTGAAGTCGATAAGCTTAAATCGGAGCTGATAAAATAAGTGAAGGATGATGGCAGCGAGTTATCGAGGCTTCCTACACAGATTAAGACTCAGGGCCAAGAGCATAAGAAAACCAAAGCATCTCCTTTTTGCCGCGGTGACTGCTCAATCAGCTGAAGAGGCACTGATGCTCACTCAGACTCAGCTAAAAGAGTTTGAAGTGACTTTCACGGAGAAGAGTGCCGAGTATAAGGCTATCATCCAATCCCGTGATGAGAGAATAATGAGGCTTAGTCTGAACTGTGAGGATATCCGAGCTAAGTATCCCATTAGTGAGTCCTCGATCATCGCTCAATATAAAGTGTCCCCCCTTTTTGTTGAGGACATAGCCCCCTATATGATGAAGGAGAGGTACAAAATTCTTGAGCTGCAGGTGACGGGGTCTCTCTCGAGAAGCTCGTTGAGTGGGGTGCCTCCAATCCTTACGATGATTTAAACCAAAAAGGTGTCGTGCTCGTGCCCTTTAATTTGGAGGATATCAAACCTATCGATGTTGAGGATGCAAAGGCTGGGAAGCCCGCGTGGGAGCATCCGGTCATCTTGCAGCAGCAAGTAGAAAAGTTGGTCGAAGCCCGGTTGGACCAAATGTCGCTAGAAGTCACATGAAGTGATGACAATATCCAGGAGAATGTTGAGCTCGGCCAAATTCCTGATCAACTCCTGTTGGATACTGAGGGTATTACGACTAACCCGGCTGAAAATGAACGTGATGTGCTCGCTGCTGGAGACTAAAACTTTTATATTCGGGCTTGCATGCCTTTGCATTTTTGTATATTCAAACTGAAAAATCTTTTGATTGAGCCTGCGTGCTCGCAATTTGTACTTATGAACAAGTACAGTTTAGTTAAGCAATGTAAATTATGAGTATATACAAGTTCACTTTGCTTTTGAGTATTTCAGTTTTCTTGAATGTCTCTTATCACCATTTCTCCTTTTAATCCTCGCTATGTAGATTGCGTTTTCGAATTATTATCTTAATTAGAATTATTATCAAGTGGTCATGGCCGACTTGGATAATAATTGAATCATTATTGAGTGGCCATGGCCAACCTCGAATAATAATTAGAATCATCACTGAGTGGCCATGGCCAACCTCGAGTGACAATTAAGAACCATCACTGAGTGGCCATGGCCGACCTCGAGTGACAATTAAGAACCACCACTGAGTGGCCAAGGCCGACCTCGAGTGACGATTTGAGACTACTTAAAGTGGCATGCTGCCAACTCTAAGCAATGTTTTTTATACTTCAAGTGGCCTGCTACTGACTTTAAGTATTTTTATTAATTATAATTTAATTCCTGATCTCGAGGTGATTCTTTGAGAAACCAAAATTCAAGCTTTCTTTCATATAATCCTTCATTACACTTGTCAAGAAAAGAGTTACATTTATTAATAGTATCTCTTTAAATGATCAGCATGCCACGGGTTCTTCAATGATGTCCTATCTCGTTCGGCCAATCGGTAGGTTCCCTCTCGGATAATTGCCGTAACCCAATATGGACCTTCCCAGTTAGGGGACAACTTGTTTCTCTGAGTATTCCTGCCTGTAGCCTCGATCTTCTTAGCACCCAGTCTCCAACCGAGAAGGTTCTAGGCTTCACTCTTCGGTCATGGTGGCCTTTAGCGAGCTGTTTAAAATTTATCATTTTGAGTTGAGCTTCCAACCTTCGTTCTTCTAATAGGTCTAGATCAAGTCCCCTGAGCTTCCAGATTTTTCCCTTTATCGAAATGTAAAACCCGGGTTATTGTAGGGAGGGCCGTTTCGACTAGTGTCATGGCTTCAGATCCATAAGTCAAAGTAAAGGGAGTTTCTCCCGTAGGGTCTCGAATAGATGTTCTAATGCTCTATAAGACCGCGGGCAGCTCTTTCAGCCATTTACCTTTCTTTTCATCCAAACTCTTTTTGAGAGAGTACATGATTTTCTTATTTTCGGCCTCTACTTGGCCATTGCCTTGAGGATGTGCGACCAAAGACATCCAGTGCTTTACATTCATCCTTTCGCAGCTCGCTGTGAACTTTGTAGCGAACTGGGTCCCATGATCAGAGACTATGACTCGGGGTAATCCAAATCTGCACCAAATGAAGTCGTGTACAAAACTAATTGCTTTCTCCTCAGCAATGCTTCCTAGTGGCTTAGCCTCGATCCATTTAATGAAATAGTCCACGACCACTATCAAGAACTCGCAACCTCCGCGAGCTTTGAGAAAAGGACCGATTAGGTCAATTCCCCACATGTCAAAAGGCCAAGTCGAGACCACCGGTGTCTGGGGCACAGAAGGTAGTCTGGGCACGTCAGAGAATCTTTGGCATTTGTCGCACTTTCTCACGTAGGCCTCAGCATCTTTTCTTAGTGTCGGCCAATAGTATCCGTGAAAAAGGATTTTATCGAAAAGTGTCCATGCCCCGGGGTGTCCCCCACATACTTCTTCATCCACCTCAGCGAGGAGGTTTTCTGTGATCTCGGGCCGTACACACCTTAGCAAAGGTTTTGAGAAGGATCGTCGATACACTATTCCAGTAACTTTTGTGTACCTCGCAGTTTGCTTTCTTATCTACTGTGCTAAAGTTTTATCCTGAGGTAGAGTCTCGTACTCTATGTAGTTCTATATTTCATCTATCCAACACCTCTTTGTTACCATAATTGGTAAGACAATTTCTCTATTTATCGAGGGTGAATCGAGGAATTCTACCCGAACATCCGGGGGAGATCCTTCAATTCCATGGAGGCCACTTTGGACAAGTAGTCGGCCCGAGTGTTGCTTGATCTGTCAATTTGTTCCACTTCCCAATATTCAAACTCGGCTAGCAACTGTCTGACGAGCTCATAGTATTTTAACAAGGTGGGGTGATTAGCCCCATACTCCCCCGAAATTTGCTTCACGACGAGTTGCTGAAGACAACTATTTGAGAGACTGTGAGGTCCTTTGCCAACTGTAAGCCCACAACCACGGCTTCGTATTCAGCCTGATTGTTTGACGCTGGGAATTTGAATTGGAACACTTTTCGAAATCCATTGCCCTCGGGAGAAACTAAAGACAGACCCATACTGCTGCCTGAGCTACTAACGGAGCCATCGACGAATAGCTGCCAATGATTGTCTGGTCTCGGCGCTCGCGAGCTAGAGCAGATGTTCTTGACTAGCGGGGCGGCTCGTATTTCTCCTTTTCCTAGCTCGTTTGATGCGATCTTTAGAGATGTGTCGTGAGCGAATGATGTTTCGCAACAAAATCTGTAAGGACTTTTCCTCGGATTGCTTTCCTTCGCTCATATGTGATGTTGAAGGCAGAGAGCTCAACTGCCCACTTCATCATTCTTCCCGCTACGTCGGGTTTGTGCAACATTCTCTGGAGGGGTAGATCTGTATAGACTACCAAGGCATGGGCCTGAAAGTAATGTGCTAGCTTCCTCGCCATCACGATCAGGGCTAGGACTACTTTCTCAACATTTAAGTACCGCACCTCTACTTCAGATAAGGCGTTAGAGACATAGTAGACTGGTTTCTGAATGGGCCCTTCTTCTCTGATTAGCACCGCAGCTACCGCCGCGTCGGACGCAGAAATGTAGATGTATAGTTTTTCACCGGGCACTGGGCTGGAGAGCAAAGGCGGGCTACCGAGGTACTGCTTCAGCTCAGCAAAGGCTTTGTCGCATTCTGCTCCCCAAGCAAATTTCTGACTTCCCTTCAAAATTTTGAAAAAATGAAGGCTCTTCTCCGCAGCTTTGGTGATAAACCTACTCAAGGCGGTAATCCTGCCATTGAGCTGTTGCATGGTTTTGACACTGGTCGGGGCTTTCATATCCAGCAATGTCTGGATCTTTCCCGGGTTCGCCTCTATCCCTCGCTCATTAACCATGTAGCCCAAGAATTTTCCCGCTATTACCTCGAAGGCGCATTTTGCGGGATTGAGCTTCATGTTATTTTTCCTTAGGTTAGCAAATGTTTCTTGGAGGTCCTCGACGTGGTTGGCCTTCTTGGTTTTGATCACCATATCGTCAATGTAAGCCTCCACGTTTCGGCCGAGTTGATCTCCGTAAACTATGTTTACCATTCTCTGATAGGTAGTCCCCACATTTTTTAGCCCGAAGGGCATCATGACGTAGCAGTATAATGCCTCTGCAGCCCGAAATACCATAAGTTTCTGATCTTGTAGCCACATTAAAATCTGGTGGTATCCTGAGTATGCGTCTACAAAACTCAGGATTTTGTGTTCGGCAATAGCATCCACGAGCTGATCAATCCTGGGCGGGGGTACGAGTCCTTTGGGTATGCTTTGTTGAGGTCGGTGTAGTCCACACATATCCTCAATTTGCCACTGGTCTTCTTGACCATGATGACATTTGCGATCCAAGTCGGGTAAAAAATTTCTTTAATTATCTTAGCCCGAAGCACCTTGTCTACCTCTTCTTTTATAGTTGCTTGTTTCTCTAGGGAGAAAACCCTTGGTCGTTGTTGGATCGGGGTGATCGCTGGGTCTACGCTGAGCCTGTGGACAGAAACGTCTTCACTGATGCCTTTCATGTCTTCAACCCTCCAAGCGAATACGTCTGTGTTTCCTCGGAGGAATTGGATAATGGCTTGACATTCTCCCTCATCGATATCCAGATCGACTTTGATCTTTTGGTCTAGAAAATCGAAGTTGACGACCACCTCGTCAAAGTCTTCGTGAGGCTGGATATTGGGCAGGTCGCGGCTGTCCAGGCTTTCGATGGTGATCATCCTGGCTCTTTTTTTGCTCGGACCCTGATCATGCGAGCTAGGATTACTAGCCCGCGTTGATTGCTAATTCTAGGTCGAGCATTCGGCTAATGACGCATTTTCAGGAACTGCGGCCTGGTCTGCTCCGAGGGCAATTTCTTCCACCAGAGGTCGTGCCCTTTTGGTGGGAGGTTTAGCAGGCTCCACGGCTTGTGCCTTTCCCCTTATTGCTACCACCTTGTCCTTTTGAGCCTCTATCATATGGAAGAGGGTGCTTTTAGGATCGTTCCTTATCATCCTGACCTTTCAATTCATGGCAAATTTTACTCTCTGATGAGGAGTGGAGACGACCATGCCAAATTTGGCCTAAGCTGGTAGCCCCAAGATGGCGTTGTAAGGTGAAGGGATGTCGAGGACCAGGAATTCTACGTCCTCGGACTTGAAGAGGCTCCCTTCTCCTATCGTCACCTGCAAGGTGACGGTGCCCTTAAGTGATCACCTTGTGGTCGGTGAAACCCTCCAACTAAATATTACTCGGGGTGAGTTGGGTATCCGTGAGCCTCATCTTCTTGAAACAATCATAGTACATGGTGTTCCTATTTGCTCCGATATCAATCAACACCCTTCTCACCATGTATTGTTCAATCTCGAGGTGCATTGTGAGAGGCTGCACTTTGGCCAGGTCGGTGCTGGCAAGCTCGCTCTGGTAAAAGCAAATGCCAACCTCGTCCTTCACTCGAGGTTGGGACACCACATTTTTGAGGCTATACATGGTGTCATTGAGCTGGGTGATGCTCAGGTTGTCTTCCAAAATAGTGGAGATTCTATATTCCTCCCTATCGACGTGCTCACGCCATGTGCTCTTGGCCTTTCTTCCGACTCATCCTTTTACTCGAATCTCTTGAGCTCCCCCCGATTTATCAATCGCTGAATGACCCTTCTCAGCTGAATGCAATCCTCCGTGGTGTGGCCATTCTCATTGTGGAACGCGTACCTCTTGCTCGAGTTCCAAGGATATCTGACCTCCTTCATAGGATAAGGCTTTTCTAGCTTATTCTCCTGTTGTAGCACGGTCATGATATGCTCCCGAGACGCATTCAAAGGGGTATAAACCGTTCTATCCTTTTTCTCTTGTGCCTTTATCCTGGCATTTGATTGCTCGGTCCTCTGGTCCGGGTTCTTTGGGTCCTCAGTCTTTACGGACGTCGAGGTCCCTTCTCTGGCCTTTTTCTTATCGTTCAGAATCTTCTCGGTCTTTGCCACCCCCTTGGCCATGATAAACATCTCCACGCTAGAGGCAGGGGTCTGGAGGTTCAGTGCTTCCAACAGCTTGTCCGACTAATGTCCACCTTCAAAGCAGACCATTATTGTCTCATCGGGGACGTTGGAGAGCTCGTCAGCCACGTTCTTGAACCGCTGAATGTAATCTATCAGCGATTTGTTGGGGCTTTGTTTTGTGTTGGCAAGGTTTGACTTGTCTTTAGGAAGCTCTCCAGCTGAGGCATACTTCCTTAGGAACTTTCTCTTCAAGTCGCTCCAGTCTGTCACAGACTCTTTCGGGAGCTCCCAGAACCATTTCATCACCGTTTCGTCAAATGTGCTAACGAAGACCTTGCACCACATATCTTGTTTAGCCATGCATACGCCCATTTTGGCCTCGAAGCTGCAGAGTTGGGTCTGTGCATGTGTCTTTCCCGCATATGATTTGAAGTCGGGAAGCCTCAACTCGGGATCTGGTGGTGTTCTTTGAATCCGACGGCAAAACGAACTCTCCAAAACTTGTGTGGGAAGCCCTAGTTTTCCCATCTCAAGAGCCTCTAAGCGCTCCTTGAAAGCCTTTAGGGCCCCTTCTGGCGATTCATCAGCTCGGAGCTCGCGCTTGTGTCGCCTGTCGTGCCCGTCATTCTTTGATCGCTTATGAGATGAAGCGATCGAGATGGGAGAACTTCCCTAAGGAGACGGCGAACGACCTCGCCTACCCCCCTGAGGGTCCTTACGCCGGGATTGTACCTTCAGTTTGTGGGTCCGGTCTGACCTTTGCGGGCTAGGAGAATGTGTTCGAGCCCTAATTCGATCTTGCACACTGCCTCTTTGCCTCTCATTTTCTTCTGGAAAACGGAGTCGGCTGTGCACACTCGCCTTGGGTACTGCACTGGCCTAATGCCCCAGCCTATTTTTGGCACTCCAGTGCAACTGCTATGCGCGCTTCCTCGGGGAGCTTCCACAGCTTGGGATCCGCGGTCGCGACTGTGTAGTTTTTCTGCATGTGCCCTCTTCCACTCGAAAGGGACTTTGCGAGCTGGCACAACTGCCTCCACCTTTCGGGTGAGCTCGAACTTTCATTGTTCGAGCTCTCTGACTCTTTCTACGTGAGCTCTCTCACGGCGTAGATGTTCAAGCTCGGCTTAATCCCTTTGCAGTTGTGTAGTAGGCCTTTTCACCCTAGTTATTTTAACCTCGTCTTTACCGCAAGTTTCTTCCCCTCCGAAAGATTCGCTGGCGGTTTCCCCATCACGATGGGGTCTCTGTGCGGTCTTTCCCTTACTGGCACGCAACCTCTCTGCCGCCTTCTTTGTCAATACCCGAGCTACGTCCCAAGCTGACTTTCTGCCCCTTGAACTATCGGTAGGGGCCTTCCCTGGAGTTTTAGGCGCGTGCCTTTGCGCGGACGGAGCCGCATGGTCAGCAGAATGGGAAGACTGCGGGCCAACTTCCTGTGCTGCTGACGTAGCTTGTTGTCGTGAATTTGTCATCTCTTAACTGTGTTTTGCTAGGTTACACGAAGCTCAAACTTTAAAAGTATCTAATTCCGGCAAGTCCCGGCAACAGAACCAAATTGATAACGCAAAAAAGTATTTTGGTGATCTGTCGAAGTCCACGTATGCAGCTAGAACGATGGTAGGATGCCCCGGCTCTCAATAGGCATAAGTGTTAGTGGAACTTGTCCTCCGGTAGATACCTGAGATGAAAGGAAGCACTGTTAGGGAGCTGAACGTTGGTCCAGCTAAAGCGCTCCGTTGAGAGAATCAGTATATCGGTGAAAGTTATGGTCTCCGGTAAGGTTTCAGGCTGTTCTTAAGGAGTAAATGCTCTGAATGCTTTGGAGACTTGGTAGTTGTATGTGTTTAATTGAACTTAGGTCATAAATGAAGGCAATCACCTTGTATTTATACTGGGAGAATGTTGGCTTGAGACAGGTGGGCCGGCCAGGTGTCAACCTGGGACAGGTAGCCACATATCTATTTATGGCAGCCGTAATCTACATTGATGAGCTTTAAAGGGGAAGTGACCAACATTGATGTAGAAGATAACTTCATCTGGGAGTTGAGCAGATCTTCTAAAAATAGACTTTCTTAGAAAGCAAGTCACTCTTTTATCTAATGAGAAACTGGTTAGTGGCCCCGGGATGACGTAAGAGCAGGCAGGCCTTAAATGTGGTAGCTTTTGTTAACTATCTTCAACTTCCAGGGTGGAGACCTCGGGATCTTAGTGTTGTAGCTCGGGTCTTTAGACTCTGCGAGCTCTCAGGCCCGTCGTAGAAGTCCTCCTTAATTACCCCGAGCTACTTGGGGAGGTTGGGATGGTTCGAAGAATGGATGTGCTCGGGATCTGAGCTGTGGGCGAAGCTCGGGATCGACGTGGGTCGTCCAATGTGCTCCACCTAAGCAAGGCCACATGTATCGTTTTCTGCCACGTGGAGGCAAGATGTTTTAGTATTTTCATCGGGAAACATGATGTTGAACCGATAATTTTCGATATTGGGCTCTATCTCGATTTGAGGTAAGGGAGACTATGCAGTACTAATTTCGAGTCAGTTTAATCACGTGATCGTTCCTAAAATATTTTTGGGTCAACTTGAGATATGATTTATTGTTATCGTTCCATCTTGTTTATCAAATGGATTTTGAAAAAGATGTGTTTATAATAATTTATCGTAATTTCGTGATTTATCGTGATTTGGTTAAAAGTATGATTATGTGGAATAGTTTAGTGATACTAGTCGGTGTGTCGGTCTCAGTGAGCCCGTTATTGTTGTTGTTTAATTATGAGTTGGTGGGGTCAAATGATTAAGCGTCAATGGTTGATTTGGTTATTGTTTTGCCACTGAACCCGAACTCGATAGTATACTAAACTGTGTTATATGATTGAGCAAGTATGTTTTGATGCTTCGAGCATGTATACCGTGTTTCGTTCTTTGAACATTGATTTGCCAAGAACATGATTTTATTGATTTATGAGTTATTATCCATAGTTTAACTTCATGGACAAAGTCATATTTGAATCGTATGTCTCCGTTCTATTCTGTGGTAATGTATATCTCCTCCCTTGCTGGCTCACAAGCTCACCCCCACCAGTTATTTGAGTTTTGCAGGTTTGATTTGATTAGATTACACAGCGAAAGTGTAGCTAGCTGCGAGGTGGGGTAGAGAGCGAGCCTAGTGTGGTTGTTAGAAGTGTTGTTGCAATATTTGGCTTTTGATTGAATTGTATTAAAATTTGTTATATATGAGAATTGATGTTTTTAAGGAAACATCCTTGTTAAATCTTTCCGCTGCTAGTTAAGAATAAATTTGGTTGTATTGAAAAACAAGTGATGACTTCGGGTCGTTACAGGGGGAATAACAGGTTAGAGGAATTTGAGGCCCATGTCTACCCGAAACTATGGGCATTCAATCCTTCTAAAGCCCAACACTGTGTATCAGCCCATGAGTAAGGGCTTTGGGGCCAGGCATCGGCGGGCTTGACGGGCTGATGAGCGGTGTGCTCACCCCTAATTACCAGCTTGAACTACTTCGTGTGTTCCACACAGAGAGTCCACGTTTGAAAAGTCTAATAATTAAAGGATGTATAAATATCATTAAAGTTTATCATAATTACAAAAAAAATTAAGTTCACTCAACATGTTTATATCAATGTGAAGGGTAAAGTTGAATAACTTATATTGATTGTAAGCATAATTTTTGAAAGTCGACTCTTTAAATAAAACATCACAAAATATAATAGTGACTGTTTGCCTGGAACGAAGGGAGCAATAGTTATGGATGTTATTTGGGATTTAAATTGCCTGCAGAATCATTTGTGTGTGTGTGTCGGGGAGAGAGTCTATTTCCACTACATTTTTTGTTTATCCACTACATCACTAATTATTATATTAAATAAATACATGTTTGGACAAAACTATCCATTCATTACTTGCCCATATTAAGTTAATTAATAAGGTTACTTCCTAATTACCTTCTAACATTTTTTTTTAGTTCAAAACATCAACGAATAATATACTTATTTTTTTATTTTCACTTTAAAAAATATGCTTAATTAATTAAGCTTATGATCGAAGTCATGTTGTATAATAAAAAACTTAACATAATAAAAATATTTTTGTCTACCAAACTTCGAGAAAATATGTGATCTTTGGTTATTGAAAGAAATAATAGTTAGATTTAAAGGATATAATTGTAAAATTTTAATTCAATGGTAAAATCATAGTGTGATATAATATAATAAAATTTTAGTACATTTTGCCTACCTATACAATTGATTTAAAATTTGATATTAACTTAATTATAATCAATAATCAATTTAATACATATCATATTGTTATTACTGCACTAATTTTTTAAATAATATTGTTTACATTAAACTAATTGAGTAAAGAAATGAGGCGAAAAAAATCAAGAGATTCTACGTTTTAAAAAAAAACAAAATATGCAATATTTTTTAAAAATTTTGGTAAAAAAATGCATTAATTATATTATTTTTTTAATACGAGGCACAAGATGTGAGTTATAAGTATAACTGACTAAACATATTTATGCAACATGACTTTAACCATAAGCTTAATTTATTAAGTATATTTTAAAAATAAAAAAATAACTATATCGTTCATTGATGTTTTGATTATTTTAAAATTAATGTCACCAGGTAATTAGGAAAGTAATTTTATTAGGCAACTTAATATGGGCAAATAACGAAAGAGTAGTTTTGTCTAATATTTATTCATTTAATGTCAATATATATATATATATATATATATATATATATTGAATGCGTGCACTACAATAAAATTAGGCTTTAACAACATTTTTTGATAAACGTTGTTAAAAAACAATATTTTTTTTGTAAACGTTGTATATTACATTTTAAACAATATTTTTGTAATAAATATGGTTATTATCACAATACTGACAATGTTTATGATAAAAACATTGTTGTTATCACGAAATTGACAACGTTTAGGATAAAAAAGTTGTTGTTATCACGAAATTGACAACAATGTTTAGTTGTAAACGTTGTACTCCCTCCGTCCCTTTATTATTATCTTGTTTGACCCGGCACACGGATTAAGAAAAAATAATTGATTTAATTATTAATATTGGTATAATGTGTAATTTCTTTTATTGTCCATGTGTATGTGGTCCATAATTAAAGTAGGGAAAAATAAGGATAAAATGGTAAAAATAATATCATAAAAAGAAAATTGTTTAGAGAAGACAATTAGTATGAAACAACCCAAAAAAGGAAATGATTACAATAATTTTGGGACGGAGAAGTATAAAATAATCTTTTAACAGCGTGTATAAAACGTTGTCTAAAAAAAATAGTCCGTGCGCGAACTATTTCCTCCCTCCCGCTTGTAGCCCTGTATTGCCCGCTAAATATTTGTAGAAAATCCCAAAGTCAAAATCCCCTAATCTTAAACCCCTCTCTTCATTTAACCCCTTTCCTCTCTCTCTGCGTGGAACAACTACTCCAAAATTACTCAAATCCGAGCCATATTGTCCATCATTGGGCTATCGTTCGCATTTGGTACATTCATCTGGAGAATTAAGTACATTCATGTACTGAAGCTATCAGGTTCTCTCTCTCACACGCACATACACAAACACACACGGCATATTTTCTTTTTCTTTTTTTTGGGTGTAATTTATTCTCTATATTGGACTAATTAAGGAGAAATGGTTGTAAAAATTTGACTTTTTCTGCTGAGATTTGATAATATGGTATCTAAATTGAAATTGTATATACTTTCTATGCTCTATTTCATTTTCTTAGAAATATTTGACGGGATCTGCGGGGGAGTTGGGGGGTTTTGTTTAATGTTGTGGCAGTTTGTCATGATTGTTGAATTTCAGAAAGTTCTTGCCTCGCCTTGCTTAGTGAATCCCAGCAGTAAGAACATGGTTAAAGTTTATTCGTGCGTGTACGTTCACTAGCTTGCTGCAAATGTGGTCCAGTTGTTTATGGTATTGACTTAACTACCATAATGGGAACCAGAGATTTTTCAGGAGGGTGAGTGTTCGACCAGACACAGTGAAAATATGGGCTGCGATTCTCAGCTTGACTCCTGAGTCTGTGAACTTTTTCCCTTGGGTCAGCTACCTGGAGAATATGGTCTGGCCTGGGCCGCTAATAACTATCGCATTTTGATGGTTTTCATCATGTGCGATTCTATGTATCTGGGTGATTGGGTGAATCGCCAACATGGGCCTAGTATTATCCATGCCTTGACACCACCTTCACTACCCGCAGGGATGATGACTCCCTACTTGATGCTGGACAGGGAATGGTTCCTCAGTAGACATGCAATCCATCTACATATTTATGTTGAGATGAAGTATGTGTTGTTCGTCGAGATTGTACTGCATCCTCCTGCTGTTCTTCCTCAAGAAATGGAGGGTCCTTTTTCCTCCTTTGTGGGTGCGTTAGGCTCTGTTACTGGGCAGATTCATTATCCAAAGGTTCCTCGAGTCATTGGTTATATATCCGGGGATGAGTGTAGAGAGGAGGATCTGACCAGGGGTGAGATTCCACCACATGACTTTCTTTCGCGGAGGAAAGACCTAGTATATTTTTGATTATTTCCTGTTTTTGCCATTTGTTCATCTATACATGTATTTTATGCATTGAAATGACAAGCTGTTTTTATGAACAGGTGCCGGCCAACTCATATCAAAAGTTGTTGAGCCATTTTTACAAGTTGTTCAATTTATATCGAAAATTGAAGGCCGGGGCAAGTGATTTAACCTGCCGGGGAGGTACAGATGCGAATGGGCCGCGTCGCTGAGGTGGTGGCACTGGCGCACCAGTACAAGCAGGTCAAAACGAGGAAGACAAATGATTTTTCTTTCCTGCTATTTTTTTGTTTGTGTACAAAAGAATGTATTTATAAATAAATTTTATTGACTTTGTGTATTATTTATTAACAAAAATGCAAACAAAAAAAAAAGAGAAAGGAAACAGCTAGGGTCTCAATTCTAATTGCTTTTAATTACACGCAAATTGTGTTGTGGGTAAAAGAAATGGTGAATAAGTTACCGACGGCTTTCATCTAACTTACGAAAGGCCGAAGTAGACAATGTAATGAATGAATGAGTGACACCTCCGTCACTTCATTGCTCTTGGCCAGTGATACCTGAAAGGGCGGAGGCCATAGTTTAGGCTGCTAAACTGTGGAATAGGCTTGAGCCTATTATGGAGGGATTGTTTGAAGTCACATGGTCTTTATTTCAGAGTGGGGAAGCCAAATGAATTTGTGGATTCAGGAGAGGCGATTTAGAGGATGTCCTCGGGGTACGTGGCTGTCTTCTGAGAGCATGATGTGAATTGGAGAGAGCTGAGCCAAAAAGTAAAGGGGCATGTTTTGGTGCGCGGCGCATCAGGGGTGGCACCCGCACACCAAACCATGTTTTTGCCCTTTTTGACTGATTTTGATGTGTTTAAAATGTGTCGGACCATTAATTATGAACATAGTGACCTACAAGAGCCTAATCCAGATTTACAAAAGTTGATAACTCTACTTGTGTATGCCATAACGTAGCCCAAAACTTCTTCTCTATTTTTGAGCCTCTATCTCTTGATGAAGTTTTTATTTTCTTCTGCATTCATCTTTCAGAATGAATCATCCCTCTGAAACCATTATAGATTTTGAAGCTTGCGTAGATGACTGGTGTCTTAGCCTTAATGTAGCTGAAAAATGATATCTTGTCGATACGTACAGTTTCAGATGTGTATTCGGATGGGGACGTATCTGAATTCATTGACATATGATATGAGGTGCTTCCCATTTTTGGTCGACCAAAACTCATCTTTTCAATTTCTCCCTGAATGAGATGTGCCCTACATTTAAAGATTTTTGTGTTCTGACAGGCATGTCAATCGGCGGCCCGACATACCACTTAAGAGCCCCGTGAGATGTTACATGGTCGGCTCTTCGACCTTACTCAATTCCCGAGGTTTTTGCTAATTACCAACCTGATGACACATATTTGTAACACCGACAAACGGTCCTTTTCTTGTGTATATTAGAAAAATTCTTCCTAATTAACCTCGACGGTTATGTTGATGTGCGGGTCTTGGATATCATCCTGCATGTCAAGGAACGAGTGGGCAATATGATCCCTCTTATTTTGGCAGAAACTCTTCTTGGCCGGATAGTTATGCCAATGGGGAGGAATGGTTTCTTTCCGCAGCCCAATTCTTTTGCATATGTGGCTTGAAGAACTTTTTATGAGGGTCATTCCTCTGGTTCCAGGCATGAGATATCATCCAATCAATTATACCCAGAGGGGCCGTTAACATGACTATTTGGCGAGTGAAAAAGACTGGGTGGAACACCTTTTGTACATCCCTTCTTTTGATACTGTATGGGTTGTTCCCCATTGGAGAATTCGGCGATTCATACCGAGGACTCATTGATTTACGATGGTCATAATTGCAGGGCTCCGTGTTGCGACCTTTTACCATGCCTCCCTAGTGATGAGACAATGCAGGCTGGAGCAAAGGCTGCCTGATATTGATTTACCTGAGTTTGAGATAAGCTCAATGGTGATTTATGTAGGGACCTCTGAAGGTGGTGGGGTCAAGAGATAGGTCCTCGTATTGTCCTTTCTTTAGATCACATCCCTTTGGAAAATATTTGCCTCTCTATCGATTATTTGACATGGCTAATCCCACAAGTGATGGAGCACTCATACAATATCAGACTTATCCTGGAGTGCCTACTTGGTAAAACTGTGACCAATAAAGCAGACGTTCGTCTGCTGGAGATGGGTGAATCTGTGGAGGATTCTTGTTTAGAAATTCATGCAAGGGATCCTTAGCGACTTCAGTGCAGTCGGAGGAGCAGACTTTGTGGCCCGTGGAGATCTGATGGAGCTGGGAACATCTGTGGAGGTGAGCGCGAAAGAAGGAGCACTGATGGAATTGAGGGAAAGTCTAGAGGTTCGCATGACGACTGCTTAAGGAGATACTACTCACACGAGTATCGAGGCACATTTGTTTTCTCATGTATTACAAGAGCAACACGGAGATGGAGAATGATATATGATATCCTTTCTTATGTGGTTTATTTACGTTGTACTTATGTGAGGATCATCATGCTACGTGGTTTATGTGAATTATGTGTTTTTCATATGAGCGAATGCTGGTCGTGGTCTCCAACTGGTATGGGACAGTTGGCGGCTACTGAGCCTTTCGTGTAGTATGAAGTTGTGTGACTTTATGTTATACTTATTAGATGCTATGCTTCGCGAAAGATATATCATACTATACCTTGTCATACTCATTATAATTACTATCTCGCATCTCGCATGCCATGTAGTCGCATGTAGCAACTTGTCGATTAATGGTTAAGTTGGAATCATTATCTAGACTTGTCGGTTTATAGTTTAAATGTTAGGTAAGCTGGAATTGCTACCTAGACTAGTCACATGTAGGGTTTTGGTTTACTGCTACATTCATACTCATAACATGCAATACATTATAGTGGCTTACGGGGTCTTGTAGACTCACCCTTATTTTTTTTGACTCTTTTAGATTACAATCGAAAATGACATAGTGAGGTCGGTGAGACTTGTGGGTGCTGGTAGCTTGATCTTTGAGTAGTAGCTTTTCGGAGCATGTTTATATTTATGTTTCTTATTCAGTGAGTACGATGGTTGATGTAAAGTTATGTAAACTTTGCTTATGAGTAGCATTGTTTTGTAACTCTTTTTATTGTTATATTCTTTTGGATCCGACACTCGATGTCGAGTCGTTTATTATTAGTAATTTTCCCGAGCATGTTAGCTCGTGGGTATTTATTGTTGTTGTTTCTCCGACTTTTGTATTTAGCCGTCGAGGTTTATTGTTGGGATTACATTAGTATTGTTCTCTGACTTGTGTTTATCCGTGGAAGTTTTCTAGTTATGGTTTTGTTATTCGAGTTTTTGAAATTCAGGTTTTATTTAGTTATGGTTTTCCACTGCATAGTTTTGGTTTGAGCTTTTGTGGCTCGTTCTTTCTATTACTTTTGTTAGTTTAGCACACCGAGTTGGGATTCAACATCGGATCTCGGACTCGGGGCGTTACAGTTGGTATCAGAGCCAGGTTAGCTATTTGGCAGGATAGGATCCTCGACTTAGGTGGTTTGGTTATTGGATGAGTGATTAACGTTGAGTGTTTGAGTATAAGTATTGGATTGATATAGGTGAAATTTTGGAGTTAGTCCATATAGGACTGGAGTAGTTAAGTTCTTACGCTCACGAGAGCGGGAACTAGTGATTTGTAGTCTATTATTTCCCATATATAGATTAGTGAAGTGCGCTTTAAATTTTTGCTAGAATGATATCGACTAATGTGAGTCGCTTAGAAGGTTAGTATTGTGATTCGGCCAACTTAGGTGGTCATGTTATTCGTATAGATGTAGAGTCGGGACGCTTCAAGGAAACATCTTAGGCTTATGATTAGTAAACTTTGGAGGGATAGTTGTGGAAGACCCGAGATTCTGGGTCACGAGTCCTTTGGTGGTTAACGTTGAGTGTCGAGTTACAATAGTGCGAGAATATGAGTCCGTACTAACTTAGACGCTTCATTCTTTTATATCATATCATGGAATGCGAAACTTGTACATACTAGAGACATATATTACACTTAGGTGCATTTGCTTGTATTTGACACTTATATGCATGCGACCGATTTTAAATAGCATATTTGTAACCACTTGTCCCTAACACCCTGCGACGGAAACTTTTGAAGCCACTTCAGAAGAGCCTCTGATTTGGTTGTCAAGAGATATTCGTCGAGACTAAGTTGATAGCATATTAGATAGAAATTGCCTAACCTTATTACCTAGTGGGATGGACAAGCAAATGGAATAGTTACACTTGAATAAGTTTGTGTATCTTGTGTGTGGATTGTGTATCATTCCTTGTGTAATGGTTTGATGTGTATTTATATTATGTGAGCCATCGTGCTCGGTGGAACATGAATTGTTGTAGGCTTGTGATTAGCCATTTGTGACTTGTGTATTGTCACGTGTGTTGTATGTTTGCTCGACCTAAGAGATATAGAGTCAATATTAGGCACCCGGTAGTGAGCATGTGATTACTAGATTGTATATGAGATGTGTAGACTAGATATACTGTACTAATTCAGTCGGACTTTATAGATTGTGCGATACCGATAGATCGTATAACCTTGTGTGTATGCCAAATGATATAGCGAGATGGTTGTCCTTAGAACCATACATTCATGCTAGACGTGTGTAGACCGTTGGACTCTTGTTATTGTTTATTTTGACCTTGTGACTTATCGACGTGAGTATTTGTAAAACAAGTATGTTACCTTGTGGTTTCATTGACCTTTTATTTCATCGACTATTGATATGGCCGGTGATGTTGTTATTCACGGTAGAGTCCGTATGACTCTATGAGATGTACCCTAAATTTGAACTTGACTATAGACGGTAGTTAGTCTCGTAGTGAAACCCCGAGATTGCTCACGTCTCGAAATTATAGCCATTCGTTAAAGCTTTCTGAGTGAGTATTATCCAAGGTTAATGACGTCTAATTTGGACGTACTCACCTTATTTGTTAGGTTTCCACTCACTATTGATAGTGGTTTGATTGAGTAAGCTATGGTATAGACTTGTTGTAATGTATGTATTTCCCGTGGATGTTCGATCCTTAAATTCACGGACGAATTCTTTTAAGGGGAGAGGATGTAAGGCCCCGACCCTACTTCCTTCCTAGTTCACTCGTAGTCAATTCTTATGGCTTTGAAATCCTCAGAATATGAGATGTCATGATTGTTAAGCATGACTTGTTAGTTCTTGACACAAGTTTGGCCGGGAAACAAGCAAGGTAGAATCGTGCCGTGGTTGCGTTCTTGTTAGAAGTCATTCTTGTATTGGCTCGTATTTGTGTTAGTTTTTCGGCAAAGTCTAAACATGATGGGAAGACTTTTAGTTGCGATTGTTGTACACCATTAAGAGGGTTATTTTTGATGTTGTTTGTACTTGTAAACATTTTATTTTGACTTTAAGATAGAAAAAGATACACACAAAAGCATGGATTTATGCTTAAACTCGGAATTCTGCTCATCCGAACAGCTTGTAGTAATTTGGCCATAACTTTTTTGTAGAAACTCGGATTTACAATCTGTTTGATTTTGTGTAAACCAGACTTCAAGGGCTTTCCAACCATACCTTATTTGTAATTTTTGAACTTTTATATCATCCCAGACATGTCTTTAAAGTTGACTAAAAATCAGAATGGTGACAGCATTTGACCATTTTGGTTTTTTGTTGAACCTTTGACCCCTTTGACCATTTGACCCATTTTTTTTCTTTGACTGAAGTAAGGAAACGTCCATTGAATCTTTGACCAGTTATATGACTTCATTAGACACCATTAGAGACTCTCATTTCAGCCATGAACACCCAAGAACTCTAGAGAGAGAGTAGAGAGTCTAGAGTGATAAAATGGTGATATCTTTAGCATCCGAATTCCGATCGATGATCCGTCTTCACCGTTATAAAACTCTTGACTAAAGGATAATTTACCACTAATTTCATGCTGATTTCCATGGTTTAATTTTGTCAATAGGTAAGTAACTATAATATTTTGTGGGTTTTATGAGTTGAATTGGAGTAGTAAAGCATGTAGGTTGTGTTAGTTGATATTCTTGGTGTTAATTTCTTAGAAAATATGTTCTCCAAATGAGGTTATGCCATACTAAGTTGCTGACTTGAGTTGGGAAAAATAATTGGGGAATGAATTGATGATGTTATGAAACCAAACACATAGTTTTTGAAGCAAGTGTTGTCACTGTTTTAGGCCTTATTACTGAATTTACTGGGACAAATTAGTCCATGGGAATTGTCTGATTTTTGGGTAAGGTTTACAATAATATGTTTTGTAGCATCCTGTAAATTTGCATCAAGTTTTGATATCGGGAAGTACCTCAAATAAATTATAGAACACAACTATGCTGATTAGACTGTTAGCGAAAATTCTGTGCAATAGGTTGTACTTTAAATACCCGAACCTTGATGAATATAAGTCCAAATGAGGTGATTCAAAGTGGTAAAATGTAGTTTAAAATGTCTAGTTTCTAAATAAGAAAGAATGATAATATTTGGATTTTTGTGAAATATTTGGTGAATTTAATAGTACTGCTGCACAGTCCTAGATACATGTTATTGTTGTTGTTGGTATTGTTGTTTTTAGTCTCTAAGAATTAGAGACTCGTTGAGGTGTAATTGTTGTTGTGTTGTTGTTATTATTAAACATCGAGTATTGATAACTTGTTGGAGTTGTGTAAGTTGTTACTTGCGATAAACTTGTGAGATTTCTATGGGTGGTAAACACACCAAATATGGGGTATTGTGATTGATGTGGTTAATTAGGGATGATACTACGGTTCGCCCAAAATTTTTGAAAATGAGTAATGACTCTAGTGGAGTCGATGGAGGTAGTAATTTATATTGAACACTATACGAGCTACATACTAGTCGAGACTGACTCTGGCGGAGTCGAATAGAACGTGGTACTATAAATATCTACATGACGTATTATAGTCTCCTAAGAAGTGGGATGACGAATTGATGAGTTTGTGACTCAGTAGAGCTTTGACCTTGGTTTAGTAATTTTAGGACACTTAGAGATCTTAAGTTAGCGTATCTATTACGCATTAATTAATGGTTGTAAGTACGAGTAGGCGCACCTATGTAGGGTTATGAGTTTTGTGTACGTGGGATGAACATGTTACTTTATTTTAGGATTATGAATGAATAGCCTATCCTTGTGATGTATAGGTTCCACCTTGTGGACATCGTCTGATAGTTGTTTATATGGTAGGAATACTCTACGTTTGTGTTATGTGTGTGTCTAGCTATCGCAGTCACTATTTAATTATTGAGTTGTACAATAGGCCTACTTTACCTATTGTCTTGTTTTGGGTTATATGTTTAGTGATTATGGACATGATGTGATTATTCTAGTATGTGACAGGACAATCATCCTACTTTGACAATTGATTGTGTGTTTAGTATTTACAAGCATATTGAGTTGATTTGACATGTGATTCATTAGAGCACATCATGATTTAGTTTGGTTAAGTTGTGATTCATGAGAACACACTTTGGTTTGTTGAGAATGACGAGTAAATATCTACTTGTGCATTGGATTGAGTTCAGCTATCATTCTTTGTAAAGTTATGGTGGGATGACATATAGTCTTTACGAATTTGTTTTATAATTATTATGGTCGCCTTATCGGATTGCATACACCCCTCCTCTATTGACCACAGTTGAGATGTAGCCCCACTGTTGTAGCAATACGCATGACTTTGGTTAGCTATTGAACCCGATCGGATTAATCGGGGACGTCGATACTACTCACATGAGTATCTAGGCACATTTGTTTTCTCGTGTATTGCAGGAGCAACACGGAGATAGAGAATGAGAAATGATATCCTTTCTTATGTGATTTATTTACGTTACACTTATATGAACATAATCGTGCTACATGGTTTATGTGAATTATGTGTTTTCCATACGAGCGAATGTTGGTCGTGATCTCCAACTAGTATGGGACGATTGGCGACTACTGAGCCTCTCGTGTAGTATGGAGTTGTGTAACTTTATGTTATACTTGTTAGATATTATGCTTCGCGAATGATATATCATACTATACTTTGTCATACTCGTTATAATTATTGTCTCGCATCTCGCATGTCATGTAGTCGCACGTAGCAACTTGTCGATTAATGGTTAAGTTGGAATCATTATCTAGACTTGCCGGTTTATAGTTTAAATGTTAGGTAAGCTAGAATTGCTACTCAGACTAGTCAGATGTAGGGTTTTGGTTTACTGCTACATTCATATTCATGGCATGCAATACATTATAGTGGCTTACGGGGTCTTATAGACTCACCTTTATTTTGTTGACTTAGATTGCAACCGAAGAATGACATAGTGAGGTCGGTGAGACTTGCGGGTGCTGGCAGGTTGATCTTTGAGTAGTAGCTTTTCGGAGCATGTTTATATTTATGTTTCTTAGTTCAATGAGTACGGTGGTTGAGGTAAAGTTATGTAAACTTTACTTATGGGTAGCATTATTTTGTAACTCCTTTTATTGTTGTATTCTTTTAGAGCCGACACTCGATGTCTAGCCGTTTATTATTAGTAATTTTCCTGAGCATATTAGCTCGTGGGTATTTAGTGTTGTTATTTCTCCGGCTTTTGTATTTAGCCATCGAGGTTTATTGTTGGGATTACATAAGTATTGTTCTCGGCTTGTGTTTGGCCATGGAGGTTTTCTAGTTATGGTTTTGTTATTTGAGTTTTTAAAACTTAGGTTTTATTTAGTTGTGGTTTTTCGCTCCATAGTTTTGGTTGGAGCTTTTATGGCTCGTTCATTCTGTTACTTTGGTTAGTTTAGCGCACCAAGTAGGGATTCAACATCGGATCTAGGTCTCGGGGCGTTACATCCACTTTCTAAAGCTGTCAATGTAGCTAGGCGGCTTTTCTCGGAGAACCAAGTCACCTACTTTGATGTCTCGGGTTTTGACCCGTTTGTTGAAAGATCAAGCAATCCTTCTCTGATATGTTCGTGTGTGCTCTAAGGCTAAGAACCTCCTTTAATCCAAAAGTGACAACTCATCATACCGATGCTTAAGCCAATCGACTTCAGCCACCTCGGCTTCTATCATTACCCTTAAGGAAGGGGTTTCAACTTCAATAGGCAATACTGCCTCTGTTAGGAATATGCCAGTAAAACAGCTGATGCATATGTTTGCATATTCCAACACTGTGATTTACTTGTTCCCATTACAACGCATGTTTCACAAGTGGCTAAAAGGGCTGCGTACCGGTTAATGTGGCAACTTAATGAAACATTGCATAAGTCATTAGACTAGGAAGTCTTTGTACATGTCCGATTCTATGTCTTACCAAGTAACGATGACTTTTCATATGGATTAGCTCTACCAGCACAAGCAGACATCTCTACTAGTAATGTCTCACCAGCAGACGTTTCCACCAGCCATGTCTCATCAGCAGTCTTTACCTCAGCAGTCTTACATCGGCAGATCTCAGTATCAGCCATGCTCTTCATCAGACAATTGTAAGAAAGCTGAAAAATCTTAAAAGGAACATCGGTCGTTGCTCAAAGCTACAATTTAAAACAGATCTGTTACAAGATCTTACTGGCAGCTCAAGATATGCATCGATGTCTGTGCTTTCACTATTATTTAGAAGACATTTCCTCTTCCGTGTTTGATCACAGTCTTCAAGGCTACATTTCATAAAAGACCAAACACAGTGCGCTATAACCCAGGCATGTATGTCAAGTCTCATTCATTCAGCTGTACTCTTCGGACAAATTTTAAAGAAGTTTACACAAAAGTCTTTGCCCAACAGCTTCCACAATGTACTCTGATGCATTGATAATCCAAACCTCTAACGGGCAAAAATTTATCCAAAGCCTCAACGACTCTTTCATCTTCTCCAGCCTATAAAAGAAACTCTCATCCCTCATTCAACGTGTGTGTGGTGAAAAAGTACGAAGCTTAAAGAAAGCAAACACTTAGAGTGGGAAAAACACAAGTGTAAGAACAAACACTTTGTGGAAGAGAAATATGAAATTTCTAAGGCAAAGAAGCTCTGCTTAATCAAGAACTTCTTTCTTGATTTGGGTTCTTTCTTCCTTCGAAAGACTCAGTCTCTTCAGTAGCTATATTTCAAAACCATAGCTAGAGACTAAGCATCCTACTCATCGTTGAAGACTGACCCAAGCTTGAAGATGTCCGATGAAGAACCAGAGCCTAATAATCCATACTGCATTTATATTGGCAGACTTATACTACATTATAAGGGCTGTCGATTGTGCAATGAGCTGTCATCATTCTTGGCCGAGTGTTTAGCACTCAGTTGTTCAAATACTAGTTATTTGAACAACGCCTAATATTCTCTTCTCACAACAAATTTATCAAGTTGATACTACAGGAAGACAACATAATAAATGTTGACTACATCTTCCAATGTATTTTTGATAAATTTGATTTTGCTTTCTTAATCTCTCCTTTTTCTTTCCTAGGAGATTGTTCGCTTAGGGAGTCTAGGTTAATGTACTAAGCATATTTGTCTTTGAGCAAACCTCTGCTGAATTTTAATATAAATCATATTTTATTACATTCAGCCTTTACTTATTTTTCTTATAATATATGTTATATATCTTGTGCAATCTGATTGTGGAAAGAAATTGATGCATCTAATATAAGATTTAAAGTTTGCTGTTATGATAAACTTGTACCTATTTATTTACAGCCGCTTTAATCTTAGAGCCCGTTTGTTCGTGCGTTTTGGCCAAAACGCAGGGTTAAAACGCAGCTTATTCCTTAACTTAGCGTTTCAATGCTGCGGTAGAAAACGCTGCGTTTTCAAAACGCAGCTGCGTTTTAAAACGCTGGAATTCCTAGCTTTTTCCCAAAACGCAGATTTTAAAACGCAGTAGGGAATAAAAAGCAGCGTTTTGACATAATATCCCAAACGCATTTATAAAGAAAAAAGCCGCGTTTTAAATAATCTGCGTTTTAGAAACGCTGCGTTTTTAAAACACTGCGTTTTCAAAACGCTACACCAAACGGGCTCTTAATTGCTATACTTATGCTACTTGTTCTTCCGCTGCTCAAAACTCTTCTTTATCAGCAAAGTATAACATAATCTTCCTACCAGCAGTCTTTGAAGTCTGTTGATGCACATCAGCTGATTTCTCTATATCAGCTATGTCGCTTAAATCGGAAGATGACCTATCCAATTAATTATTTCATCATTGTCTTTCAACATAATCTTTAAATCAAATGAAATTTTTAATAAATGTCATATAGGCTATTCACCCCCTCTAGCCTATACTCTGAGCACATCAACATGGACCTAACAATTGGTATCAGAGCTAGTACTCTGTGAATTTCATTCCAGGCCTAACAACCTGAGAGTTTTGATCCTGTTGCTCAAATTAGATGCATAGTAAAAAAGATTCGTTTTTTAAAATTATTATTTCTAAAAATCTTTTGACTGGGAGATCGAAAAGTCATTTTGAAAATGCTTTTACAAATCAAAATCAGTTTGATTTTCAAAATCTTTGTGAGAAAAGATTGCTATGATGACTATGTGATTGCTATAGGAAAATCTTTCCAATGACAGAAGTGTAATCTTCAATTGGTATTATGAAGAATAGTACTATAGTTAAATGGAGCTTGACTTGCTAAGGATAATGTCCGTTTTTAAAACAGTTCACTTTCAAATCTATGACATATCCTCTAGTGAATTCTTCAACTACATACTTGATGTATGAATTACAATGATGTATCTCTGAAAGAATGTTATCTTGATATAAGGCTAACAATTGTCTCAATCTAACACCTTTTCGAGAAAAAGCTTTTCAATTCAAATACTTATGAGCTTATACCATAAGAAATTGAGGTTCTTACTAGTATCTATTTGGACATGTCTAAGTATCAAAAACTTCCTATCATGGAATCCGCTGATCCCTACATTCTATGATATTTAGTTTTTGAAGACTTTGCTAATTATCCATCTAGAGAAAATATGTAACTAATCACTGAAAGTTTAAAGCAAAAGTAATCAGAAGATCTCCAAAAGTAATTCAAGGGAAATCAAATTTGTGTCATCTCTGAATCATTGTCAATATTAGCTCTGGATCTAAGGACATCTATGATGAAATTGTTCTGCTTCAACGGAAAGCTTCTGCCTAAAAGATACACCCAATGAACCTATGCTAAACATTAGAACAAGTTCTCCAACTACTATTAGCAGATGTGTTTAAAAGGAAAACTTGTCTTGCTTACTAGTCTATTAAAAGAAGAGACACACTTTACGAAGACTGATTACTTCGTTTAAAGTAAAGACAATTTTCAAGATTCTCTGGGAAATCAACAAAATATGTTTGACCAACCAAAAGATTTTCTGCTTAAAAGATTTCACCAGATCTCGAAAATATCACTCCCTCGGGTTTGCAACCTTACTTCACAAGGGAATAAGAAAGGACAAGACCAACAGTAAACCTTACTTATTGGTGTGATCCTTCGTCTTGCCTCTGAGTATAAATAGAGTTTCTCCTTCTTCAAACTCTATTATCTTATATACTCACCCACTGCTTGAGATCTACAAGATGTTAAACACTGATTCAAAAATTTTCTAAAAATGTTACTAAGTACAAATCCTAGAGTTCGATCAATTCAACATTTTAACAACTGGGTATGACTCTCTCATATCTCTTCAAAGTTGCTTTGGTTTATTTCTATTACTTGTGTTTAGTTAATTTAAATTTCTCAAAGGTGTGTTCTCAAAATCAAAATCTTTATTCATAACTGTGAAAGTTTTCTTGTTATTTCAAAAAGGGACACATTTATAATATTTGAGAGAAATTTTATCAACGCATCTGTTTCAGAAATCATTTATTATTAATTTTTAATTTTGCTTCTTAAATATATTTGATATAAGATATCTTCTTTTGTCTTGTCTGATAGTCTTAAAGTTCGGCAAAGTATCTGGTGATGATATTGAACTTAATGCCATAAACTTTTTATTCTCAGAACACTTAAGAATGTCTTTAGAATCATTTATATTAAAAGGTAAAATAGAAGATTATCAATTTATGTTCTTAGTGATTTCACTTCATTCCTAACATTTGGTTGTCAATCTCATTGATATACTAAATTGATTTCAGATATGGAAACCACTTAGCATACACCAATCTGACCATTTTAACTCTGCGTGTATACATAAGCATAACAGTGAAGATCCCAGATAAAATTTACCAAATGTCCAGCAAGCATCTGGTAAATTGTTGTTTCAAATAACTCGTCTGGTCATATGTATATATACCAGCCATCACCTCAAAGATGGCTGATGCAGATGATTCAGCTTGGCTGGATAAGGTAGCTAAGGAAGTGTTGTCAAAGACAATGAACTGCCAATGACTACTATCCATCCCTGTGCTTATCAATTGGGATTCGTAGTCCATGCAGTAGGTTTTTGATGGCTATCACCCTGAGGTTCTTCAGGAACAACCTCTTGGTGTATACGGGTTCTTCCTCCCCCTAAAGTTAGAGGATATCAAGAAGAATCAGCCAACTTGATCTATTCCGAAATCCACGACTTCTGTCCACCCATCATGTCCTCTGGATTATGATATCTTGGATAAAACTCTGTAACAAATTTTCTATTCAAAATTGAATCATTGCCTATCTTTGTCTTATAATCAGCAGTTTAGTCAATTTCTTGTTGTATTGTTCTTGTAATCAGCTGATCCCTAAAGAGACATATTCAAACTGTTTGGATTATTGAATACAAGTTCAGCAACTTTCCTACATGACTACCTATTTCTCTGTATTCTTATGATAGCATGAATCAATGTGTTTTAATTATGTCGATCTAATAATTTGTTCTTCATCGTATAATTTTACCTAACATTTACTGACGATTGAAGAATTGACCTTAATATGATGATCATACAATTCTTACACAAACTCTGCTGAAAACCCATTAGCAAACTTGTCTATGAAAATCTATTATATTGAGTAACAGTCCATCTTTATAAAATGCCACTTACTTTCAACCACTTGGATAATTGCTTTTTGGAAATTGATCAACTCATCATGATCAAAATCAAAGTCTGCCGATCTAAATTAAGATGAGTAAACTGCAGCAACTTAAAGGATGACCTTTCATGTCTAAACTCTACCTTTAAAGCTGCAAACTATTTACTTAATCTCTAATCTTCTACTTTAAATTACTAGATGTGTAGTACATCCACTATGAACAAAGGTTGTCCGATGTATGAAAGAAAAGACGGTTGAGAACTTTGTTTTTCAAAAAGGGGATTATCATTTTCAAAGTATATGGAAATACTTATGTGTTTTAAATTCACAAATCCCAGTGCTTCATATATAAAGTTCAAGGCTATCCTCTTTCTTTTAACACAATATCAATTAGTGTTCATCTCAGACAACTACTTAATTTTGTATAACCACTGAGATTATGGTAATAGAAGGTAAAGTTAGTTGATGTCATAATGATACTAAAAACTACTCTATGTTATCTGAATCCAAATATAACTCTTGAGCATTAAGTGATATATATGTATATTTCTATACATATAACAATTGATATCATCTTGACTAACAGCTAATTAGTAGACAAGCTGAATTCAAATCATCTTGGTATACTTTATCATATGAAAATTTGATGAAATAAAACAGGTAAGTCTTAAAAGAACTCGACTTTACTCAGAAGATAGTTAGATATTCTTGGATTCTTAGAAAAACTATCATTTTCAAATGTAGTATTTCTTCAAGAATGAGCAGCTGATATAACCCCCGTTGTCATATATGATGCCTCATTCTCCTCGTTGGAAGATTCGGTCCAGACATGAACGAACACTTCAGCAAAATCCTTACTCTGCTGATTAATGTCATGACAACTAAATCACTTATCTATCTTCTAACTAATCACTGGACTCACTACAGTAGATCTAAAATCAATCACTTCTATAACTGCTGATCCATGTCCAACCGTGTTCTATCCTATCAATATCTGGTTTGTTTATTCTGCTGATCAAGCTATTTCTATCCACTCCTTCATCAGCAGATCTTACTTCTAATTAACAATTGGTATCAATTTATTACCAACCCTGCTGATTCTGTCTTTCTAATCCCGATAAATCGCCTTGACCTTATATAAATTCACACTTGATATCAGACCTCAACTAGGCAAACTATCCATATCAGCAGTTATCCAAAATCTATACTTTCAGGAAAAAATAGTAGTGCTAGGGTCTTGCCTCAGCAGATTCTTTGACTACTATACACATTTTAACTGATTCTACTCTCTTCAAAGGACAAACATCCTTAGAACCCACCAATAGCACACTTGTGCACATTTCAAATTGAAATAAAACTCAGATTGTTGTCCTTAAACTTAGACTTGACAATCTATATCAACAACAAAATTCATTCAAATATTCAATAAGATTCACACTTTCTGACAAAATTTTCAACAATTAATATCACCGCTCATTCTCCTAAATATTTCTACTCAAAGAAGCATCTTGATCAGCCATCTTTTAAGTCTGCTGATCAAGATAATCATAAGCCTTTATTTTATCACTTCTTTCAACTAATATCAAATTCTACATTTCTTATCTATGCTTATCTATATTGATGAGCTCATCAGCTAATCAGACAAGCTTTTATTAATCCAAGTCTATATCTCTTCATGTTAGGAGGAGAATTCAACTTAAGTCTTAGCCTAAATGCATAATGCATATTCTTCTTGAAGGCTAACCATTTTGTGTCTATCTAAAAATTGGCATCCACTCTAATATATCAAGCCATTTCCAAAACAATTATTTTCAAACTCGCCTATAACCTCAGCTATATCTAATTTATTTTTTAATACAATCACTTTACTCGAACTCAATCCTCAGCTATAACTAATCTACGCATACCTACACCACAAGGACATAACAATTAATTGATAACATCACATCACTGCCACTCCATTAAATTCATTCTTACTCTTAAGACACATTTTTGTCTTATCAAATTCCTTCACCCAAGGAGTCCCTTCAAATTCTCGAATTTTTAGAGACATGTTATCAGTTCCATTAAACAAATGTATTGCTTCTCTTAACCTTCATTTCGTTCAACCTCAAATTTTTCTACCATTTCATACTGACCTTTCAAAATTATGAGGAACACAAACTCAACTAGGCCAGCATCTCGTCTTATTCCTTATACCAAATGGAGAATACGGATGATGACTGTCTTGGCACCATAGCCTCAAATGATTCGAAGACCTTCTCGAATCAATCGACGACTAAGAAATCGACTTCAAGATCCTAGAAATAATGTCTCAAATTTCGTTGCTTGGATCCCCACAAGGACTATGGTACCCACTGCTGAGTCTGAATCTTCCCCTGTCCCCTCCTCTGTTCCCTCAAACGCTTCTAGCGAGAACTTACCTATTCAGGAGGAGCATTTGTTAATGGAAGAAAATTCTGCACAAGATTCAGTGACTACTCAAGAAATTCCCAATGATTAGGAACTGAAAATTGTCTCTCTTAACTTGTTTTATTTTAATAGGGCATTTCCTTTGTTGTTGTTTTGCTAAAACAATACTTCATATATCTACCTGTTCTCTTTGTCATATTTTTTTAAAACTCCTGTTATTATTTCTCCTTGTTATTCTTTCACTCCTACTTGTCCTACTTGTTCATTAAGAAGGAGAGTACGATAATATTTATGTATACTCCTATTTTGTATTCATATAAACACCCAGGATGAGACGTATATATTGCCATAATCACATACAGGTATATATCATTTTGACTATTCAGGAGGAGTGTACTGTAATATCTATATCTTTTGCCATATACATATACTCCTGCTTGTGACCATTAAGGAAGAGAGTATTTTGATATTTGACATATACAGTACTTTGACATATACATTCTAAGATGTCTCCGTATACATTAAGGAGGAGAACTATATTTTGATATGTACATGTATGCTTTATACATTAAGATATATTTTGAACTATATAACTTCGTTGAAGAGTATATACATTACGATAATGAATACTTAACATACTGTATCATATATCATAAGTAGAGACATCTATAATTAAGGAAAACTATAACATTCTGAAATGTATGTCTTATACATTAAAGAAGAGATATATTTTATATACTATAACATTCTGAAATGTATGTCTGACACGTATGCGTGCCCTACGCCATGTAGATCTCAATTTGTTGGGTCCCTTCATGTTGAATATTACTCCCTCCGTTCCACCTAAAGAGTTTATGTTTGAAAAATCTTATAATTAGGGGATATATAAGTAGTATTGTAGTTGATTATAATTACAAAAGTATTTTAGCATAATTAATATATTTGTACAACATGTGGCGGGTAAAGTTGAAAGTTTTATGGAGATTGTAGGTATAATTTTTTAAAGTGAACTCTTTGATAGGACCATCCCAAAATAGTATAGTGAACTCTTTACCTGAAACGGAGGAATACATCTCTTCACTATAATAAAATTAAAACAATCACATTGCATGCATGAGAGCTTAAATAAATCAAAAGTGCTAAATATCATACCCCTCGGGAAAATACTGCTTTGCCCCTCATTTGATGTAAATGAGTATTTACACCAAAACCCGTAAATTTTGTATTTAGCGCTAATGGACACCGTAGGGGTGGAATTTGGGATGGCCGCCTAGGGGTGTCGGCTCTTCCATCTTCCGTTAAAGTTTTAACGAATCTGTTAACTTTTTAACGAAATTGTTAATTTTAGGGGTTGAAAGTGTAAAAAAAATCGACGGAATAATGGATGACCGCCAAGTCTAGGTGGATATTTGGAATATGGCCGCCTACCTTGTCTAATTTTTCAGTTTTCTTATTTTATTTTTTTATTTATTTTTGCATTTATAGATAGCACTTATAAATATAAATTTTGACCAAAAAAATATAGGTAAAATAGTAAATTTATCGAGAAGATGTTGTATTTAGCTCTTTTGGGACGTTATATTTAGCAACTCCTTAAATAAAAAGTAAAAATAAAATGTTGGGAAACTAGCATTTTCGAGTGCGTTTTAACTTGAGGCCAAGTGTTGAGTTTTTTGTTTTGTTTTGTTTGAATAGTAAAGAGGTCAATCTTGTAAAAAGAAGAGTTGGGGGGGCCCTAGCAAAATTCTATCTCATCACCACCGAGACAGACCAAAAGAAGAGCTGGATTCACATGGGAGTTGTTTGGCTAATGGGGCCTCCCCTCCCCTCCTCCAATCTCTTTCCCCGACAATTATGAGCTGAACAAAAAGCTCTTTCCCTCCCCCAAGAACAATAAACAAAAACCAAAAAAAAAAAAAAAATTAAATCAAAAAATTGTAAATTTTTTTAAGAGAATTTTCCTTCCTCCCATCTCTCGCGAGGACAAAGAAAATTCATGGCTGACGATAAGGTAATCTATCCTTGTTTTCTTGTTGCTCCAAAATTCCTTGATCTGTTTCCCCAATTTATTTGTGTTTTCCTAGATATTTTTTTTCTTCCCAAATCTTGAAACCCTAGTGTTTTCCTTCTTAAGGAACCTGAATTAAGGTTAAATAGTGGCCTTGATGCTTCAATTATCTCAGGTGAGGTTGGGAATTCCATATCCTTTTCTTTTTACCTTTTCCTCAATTTTCTGAACAGCCAAACAGGTAATTGGATTAGGGTTTTCCTGTATGAACTACTTTTTTCTTCCAGGTTATGGTGTAATCAGTTTCTTGGTCTTTCTTCTCTCATTATCTTGTAACGTTTGCCTTGATCTTAGCTGAATCTGGTCAGATCACTGTTATTTTGTAGTATGATGTTTGTTTAATTTTATTTTTTCTGATGTGCTTGGATCAGTTCTGTGTAGATGTCACTGTTCATGCTTCAATTATTTTTTTCTGAAAATTTCCCTTTTTTCCCCCTTTGTCTTGGATTTTACATGTGTGGTGCCTGATCTGATTCTATCCTGTTGTTTTCTACTCCACTTATTTTCTTGTGCATTTATGTAACATTTAGTTTGTGAAATAATTTCACTTTCAGCTTTAGCTTTGTTTCCAACTGTTTGTTCCGTTTCTGATGTAATTCAACCGAGGGCTGAGTTTATAGCTGTTTGTAGGCTGTTAAGTTTGTGATTGGTTGTAGGTTGTTGTCTTTTAATGATCTGGAAACTGTTTGTATAACAATCTGCATCTGATGAATCCTGCAGGAGATGTCGACTCCTGTCGTTGATGGGAATGAAGCTGTAACTGGTCACATCATTTCCACGACTATTGGAGGCAAGAACGGAGAACCAAAGCAGGTATACCACCTTTTCAATTTCTTTTATAGCTAAGCCAACACACATTTCGTATTGTGAGGTTAATGCATCATTTGGATTTGAAAGTTTAACTGATAACCTTGTTAGCGTTCCACAAAAAATCAAACTGAATTGGCTTTACGGCTTACGGACAACCTGGTTGTTGATGCTTTTGTTTGATATTATCTTTTTGTTTTAATTTTTATTCTAAAGAATCTAAACCATGAATATCTAGGGATTTAAGATATTTTTGGAGCATTTTCTGTTCTATATACTATGTTCTTGAACTTTATTAGTGGTGTGGTGCTTCATGTAGACTGTTAGTTACATGGCAGAGCGGGTTGTGGGGACTGGATCCTTTGGAGTTGTTTTCCAGGTATGTAGCATCAAGTCTTACATTACTTTTCTGGTTCTGGCATCGACTTTGATTTTATTTTAACGTATTGGTTATTTTCTTACTTAAGGCAAAATGCTTAGAAACTGGAGAAACTGTTGCTATAAAGAAGGTTTTGCAAGACAGAAGATACAAGAACCGTGAATTGCAATTGATGCGCACAATGGATCACCCAAATGTGGTTTCTCTGAAGCATTGTTTCTTTTCAACTACAAGCAAGAATGAGCTTTTCCTGAACTTAGTGATGGAATATGTCCCCGAGTCCATGTATAGGGTTTTAAAGCATTATAGCAATGTCAACCAGAGAATGCCACTGATTTATGTGAAGCTTTACACATACCAAGTAAGCTATAGATTTCTTTGTAAGGCTTGATTTTTATCTTCTTTGGTTCTGTCCATGTTAACTAGCGAATACTTTCCAGATTTTCAGGGGGCTGGCGTATATGCATGCTGTTCCTGGAGTATGCCATAGGGACTTGAAGCCACAGAATGTTCTGGTATGCCTTTCAACACTTGAGATTAAGATTGCAACTTGTGTTAATTTTTCTTCATTTGATGTCTTAATTGAATTTCCACAGGTTGATCCTCTTACTCACCAAGTAAAGATCTGCGACTTTGGAAGTGCAAAAATGCTAGTAAGTTAACCACCTCTACATTCTAATAACTAACCTTTGGATCTGAATCTATTTGTATACCCCTCTACATAGTTTGTTCATATTGAAAGTGTGTGTATCATGGAAGAAGCTACTCGCTATTTTGAAAGTTTTTGTGCTAGTGTGTATGATTGATCAAAACGAGCATCCAAAATGTTGAAAGTAGCTTAGTCATTCCAAAAGTGTGTTTCATGTTTTCACCGTTAATCCAATTTTATCAGGTGAAGGGTGAAGCAAACATATCCTACATCTGTTCACGGTTCTATCGGGCTCCTGAGCTCATTTTCGGTGCTACGGAATATACAACTTCCATTGATATCTGGTCAGCTGGTTGCATTCTTGCTGAGCTTCTTCTGGGCCAGGTCAGCTGCTGTCTGTTGCGCTTCTATCATTCTGAAGTTCTACATCACTATTGTATTATTCTGACTTCCTGTGGTTTCGTAATTCTCTAGCCATTGTTTCCTGGAGAAAATGCAGTGGACCAGCTTGTAGAGATCATCAAGGTGAAGTTGTTTATTGAAACATGAAACTTAGCAAGCCATATTAGATGTTGTTTCTAACATCTGATCAATCAGGTTCTGGGCACGCCAACTCGGGAAGAGATCCGCTGTATGAATCCAAACTACACAGACTTTAGATTTCCTCAAATAAAGGCACACCCTTGGCACAAGGTATGCTTTCTATTCTCCTGGTACCACGTATTCAATAAGTTCACCATATGCTAAAAGTTGTGACTAATGACTATACAACTTCACAACTGCGAGATGCAACTCGTTAAATTTGAAAGTTTGTTGTCTTTGGTATTGGACTTATTTGCTATGAGTTTCACCAGATGGTTTTTCAATTTCAAGAGTTGTTTTTGTTTCGTTCTCTTTTCATTTGGGATATATACTAAACTTCTACATGAAGTACTTTCAAAAAAATGTGCACAATAATGAGTTCACACTAAAATTCTTAACAACCCTACGTCAAACATACCATATTTGTTTACGTGTGTTTTCCTTCCTTTGAATCGTTAATAGTAAGCCGAGGAACACCCTCCTACAAGGTTTGAGATTCAATTGATCTTAGAGAACTCTAATAGGAGATTAAGAGCAGGGTATGGTTGGTTTGTGGTGGAAGAAGCAAATTGAGATACAAGTTATTTATGCAAGGTGTAGAATTGGAGAAAGGGTGTTAGCTTTACTACTAATGAAAGAAAAAGGTTTGTTATAGTTGATTTGTGGCCCAGATTCCAGTAAAGCTTTTCACTTAAGGTTGATAAATGTTGTACAAGTAAGTGAAGGTCTGAACACGCCCCAGAGCCATAATGGAAACCTTGAATGCTTACCAAAATTTTACTTTAAGCAAGTAATTATGGTTTCGGGTGGAGCTCAGTGCTTGGTGGAGATGGTTGGGCTTGTCAACCTGGTTTTTTGGGTCGGTATTTTTTTTTTGATTAGTAAATATATAGATGAGCGTCAAAACAGGTTACGCATCCTTTGTACACTAGAAGTATACCAAAACCAACTACTCCAGACAAACTATTCACAAAATCAACAAAAGAATGACCAGAAAATATGGAAGTATTTTCTGTCTCCGAGCACCAGTGAGAGAGAGTGCGAAAAAAGGCAGTTCTTCAATTGATCTATTGACCTCTCTGCATTATCAAAGTATTTCGGGTCAGTATTATTAGGTGCATGTATAAAAATGGAAGAAACATAATGCAAAGAAGAAATTAGTCAAAAGAAACCTAGGATCTAGCCCAGGAAGCTTCAAGGATCAGAATACTGATATTTGCCAATTGTATTGAAAGATTACATATCAATACATATTCTTTGCTGCCAAAATAAGGTCCACATTGACCATTCAAGTGAGTGGATTTTCTTGATTTTTGACCATTCAAATCCTTATTGAAAATTGGGGTGAATTGCCTTAGTTTTTCTCAACAATTTCGGGCTTAGTTTTTCTCAACAATTTCGGGCTCATATTTACGTAACTGTGGTTGTGGTTTCAGGTTTTTCACAAGCGGATGCCTCCTGAGGCTATCGATCTTGCTTCACGCCTCCTTCAGTACTCCCCAAGTCTACGCTGCAATGCTGTAAGTTTTATTATGCTTTTACTTGAGTCTTGTCGAGATTTCTTATGGATTTTTTGTAGTGATGTCTGTTATTAAAAGTGGTATATAGGAGTCACTTTTGTACCAAGCGTTTCACTGCAAAGTCACTCGCACTGCCTTTCATTTTAACTTGAAATTTATATCATAGCAATGAAATTTGTTTTACTGTATTCAGTTAATTATATGTATGTATATATAACTTTCGTGTTTGACTAGGCTTCTTGTTCTTGCAGCTAGAAGCGTGTGCACATCCCTTCTTTGATGAGATTCGGCAACCCAATGCGCGATTACCAAATGGTCGCCCATTACCACCTCTTTTCAACTTCAAACAGGAGGTTTGCTCTTTGATACTACTTATTTTCATGTTTTTAGTTGGGACCTGACTGTTTTATTAGGTAAAATGGAGGCATAGTTACTTACCACCACATCTCAAAAGCATGCTTTACCATCAGCGATTTTCTCAAATCATGGTGAAAGTCTTCTCTTCCATGCTGTTGGGGATGCAACTATATCTGATTTTAGCCAGCACATTGATCTGTGAAGCTGACCAACTCATAGCCTGTTGTACCACCAACTAGATGCACTAGCTTTTTATTTATTCTTAGAGCTAATCCAGGTTTCAAAAGTTGATAATGAGTACAAATATTATTGGTCGCTAAATTAAGCAAGTCACCTGAGAAATTAAAAATATATTTTAAAGTAGTCATTATAAAAGAATCAAAATTTAATGTAGATGACTGGCATATTTTACAAATATATTACCGTTGGAAATCCAAGTAACATTATAACAACTAACAAGTATTAATAGAGTAAAGTAATATAGCTTCCATAAGAGAATGAAGTCATGACCTGATAAAGAACTGGTGCCTTGCAATAACTGGCCCTAATCCGTAATTTATCCCATTCAATTCTGAAGTAGCTTCACTATATTTGTAAATCAGCATGTTTGAGGTGAGTGAGAATCATAGGACGTCATTAATAGAGCATATTGTATCCAAAATATCCATCCTGGTAGTTCTTAATGAATTTTTTTTCCCCTGAGATCATGTTTGATCGCGATAACGGTTTTACGATATTTTCATAATTTGCAAGTTTGAATATTTAACATTCATTTTACAATGCGTAGTTGCCTACGTTACTATGGTACTTCTCATTTGTATAGTGTATGCTAAATCTTTGAACATGCAGTTATTGGGGAATGACCAGGTTTCATGAGGAATTATGTTCATGTGCTCTATCGTGATGTCTAAGGGTCCAATAATATGTATCAGATAACAATGGTGCAGTCAACTTGTAGATTCAAAGGATTAGGCCTTCAGTCAGTATAATGCAAAATAATGTAGTGAGCAATCTTCGAAGTTAAGGAAGACTTGCTTCTTGTTCTTTTGATTAGGCATTCCATCTAAGGTAGATCATATAGTAAATTCAATAAATTTGGATCTATACACATCAATCATGAAATGACACTATTTACAGATAAATGATCATGATGAATATTTTAAAATCATTGGTAACTAGTGGATGATTCTCAAGGATAAATGCAAGTGGATTAGGGAAAAACCGACTAAAGTATTTGGTTTGTGTAGAATTGAGTTTGGATGACATATTCAGACTTCATTATTCATGATTATTTTCACCTATTGTATTTTATCACTTGTAAAATTAGAATGATCTTCGTGTTTAACTTGTCATGTTGTTTGGGTTACAGCTGTCTGGTGCATCTGCAGAACTTGTCAACAGGCTGATGCCAGAGCATGTGAAAAGACAAATGGGTCTCCAATTTTCGCACCCTGCAGGGACATAAACATGTTATACAACACTATGGAATTGGGTTAAGCGGACTGTGGAAGGAGTCTAAATCACCTTCATTTGAGGCCTGGTTGACGGGCATCATTTTTTCTGGGAGGGCAAGTAGTACAAATTACGGCAGCTGCATGTCTGCCATCTGCAATAGATATTGTTTCCACGTAACATCCGTCTCTATCTCTTCTTCTTCTTCTTCTGTCTTTCTTTCTCTCTCCCTTATGCCGTGACCAGGAAAATTGGGTAAAAGAAAGGAAGACTACCTCATTTGTATAGGTTTGGTAGCAGTGATCAGGAAGCTTTTTATTTCGTCAGGAGTTTTTAAGGAGTGTACTGAATAGCTAGCTAGAAAGACCCCTCCCCAAATAGAGAAAGCCAAGAACAAAGGGGATGGCTGGCTTATGGATGCTGTCGTCGTCGTCGTCTTCTTCGATGATTTACTCATGGTTTTTGCTATACTTGTTCCTTAATGTGCAGAAATGTACCTATCCCGTGTTGTACTTAAATTATGATTTAGTGTTTTTTTTCTCCTTTCTCTCTTTGGTACCGGTCTGTAATTTTTCTGCTGTTTTCTTGACTTGTTTTTGTACGTCGTTACAAACAATAGAACCAAAACATATTCCCTGTGTTTATCTTAGATTTTTTATTAGAAGTGTACAATTATGTGTGTTTGAAAAACATATCCATTTCCGCTCAGCCATCTATTTTACGTATGTGAACGAAGGGCTCGGGCCTCTTTGAGAATACCACTAGTTTCAAGAAACATTATCGGGTAGACAAGAGCTTTGCTTTTGGCTAAATTCATACGCTTTAGAACATCTATCTGTTAATGTTATTCAATTTCTTACCTTATTGTCTAAAAGGGTTTTGTTGGTGAGATTAATAAGTGTGAGTTTGAATTTTTACTAGTTATTCAATTTCTCAATAAAAGCATAAAAAAATTCTCATCTTAACAAAATGAAATTTAATAATAATAATAATAAAAAATAAAAAATGGTAGATGGTCAAGGAACTTTCATTTTGACCCCTCAGGTAGACGAAAGCATAATCAACTTTGAGATACAACTAGGGTTATTGCATGTCCGAGCCGGCTCCGGCTCGTGATGTATGATCCAAGCTCGAGTTGATCAGCAGATTTATTTGTGTAAACGAGCCCGAGCTTGAGTAGGCAAAGCTCAGTTCATGAGGAGCTTGATTTGGAAAAGCTCAGTTCATGAACTCGCGAGCTAGGCTTGGGATCAAGTCGTTCAGCTTGATTCATTTGGGCTTGATTCTACTAGAGATTTTTAAATAAAATTTCACACACACACACACACACACACACACACACACACACACACATATATATATATATATATACATTTGAAAATTTTAATAGTTAAGGGATATATAAGTATCCTTAAAATTAGTCAAAATTATAAAATGTTCGAGCATAATTAATATGTTTATACCACATATGGAGGGTAAAGTTATAAAATTATAAAGATTGTGGGTATAGTTTTTGAAAGTAGACTCGTAAGATATCTAAAAATAGAATAATAAACTATTTACCTTGAACGGAGGGAGTAATATTTTCATGAACTTGTTACTCGTGAAAAAGGTTCTACAGTCAAGCTCAAACATGAAATTTTCTAAATGAGTCGAACTCAAGCCGGCTATGCTAGGCTCGGCTTGGGCCGCTAGGCCAGTTTTGATTTAGTTCATCCGAGTGATATTTTTGCTTTGCTCTATGGAGTCATAGTCTAATGGTTGAAGTAAAATGAATGTGTGGTAAAATACAACCTATACGCCGCAGTCGATTCATGCAAGTTAATGAGGGGCAGGGGCAGTTGACGGATTCTCGTAGTGGTTTTAGTCCTATGAGTGGGTTAAATGTGACATTGTTGTTGTCAATGTTCTAAAAATCGGGCTAGGCGCTCCCTTAATGCCACAACTAGGGTCAAATCGGATAACTAGACGTTTTTCTTAAAAATCGCCGCCTAGGCGCGGACTAGTCGCTCTAGGCACCTAGTTTATTAAATTTTTTTTTTTGAAATGAAAAATTGAAATCATTGTGTTGAGTCACTCTGTTGACATTGTTTTTCTGTGAGAATATTGTGATTCTTGTTTAGTTGTTGGAATTTGGTATAATTTGGGGAATAGACATTGTGGTGTGGGTATGTAGTCAAGGTTTTTGCTAAAATAATAAAGAGAAGAATTGTAGTATTGTTATTTTGTTTTAAAATTTAAACTTTGGAGTTTAGAATGATATTATTAAATTTAGTTTTAATTTTTAACTATTATTCTTGTAATGTGATCATTACTTTTAGTTTATTTGTCATATTTAATTATTTACTATTATTGCAGTTGATATTGTATAAATGTATGACGTAAACGTGTAATTATGCCTTGATTTCTAGGCTCCGCCTGGGCCTCGCCTAGACTCCGATTAGTTCCCTAGGCGCTAGGTCCTGTTCTACCGCCTAGCATCCACCTAGCAATTTTTAAAACACTGGTTGCTGTGGTGTTGAAGAGCCAGGCCCAAACTTTGGGTCCAAGGTCCAAGCCTGAGATATAATATGGGTCTAGGCCCATCAAGCAGCGGGCAGACATGGAGCAACCGAGCAGCTTACCAACCTGGTCATATGCGGCGTAACTCGAAGTCAATGATCGAGTCCTCGACCAGATCCAGCGAGTAGGATATGTTGTACAACGCTGAGATAAGGACGTGGCATAACGTACGGGGACGGTTGAGCCGACGGTTACGCCCATTACTCTGGCAGTTATACTCATTACACCGGCATTCATACCCACGCCGGGTAATTATGAATGGACGTTACACCATAGAAACAGACCTATAAAAGCCTTGGACTCCTTCCAAGCAAAGGTACGCATAAAAAGACTTAAGCTTACACTCTGTTAGATTGTGATTTGAGCTTGCAACTTACTCTCACACCGGAGTGTCTTAGCAGTGGCACCGCATTCACCTAGTGTTTGCTTCTTTTCTTAGACAGATCATACCAAGCCCAGATATCCAAGTGAACAAGCAGTCCAGCCCAGCAGACGTGACATCCCTTGCGGCATCAGTTTGGTTCCGTTGCCGGGAAACTTTTTTTCACCGCTTGTTCGCGTTTTGTTGGGTTGATTTAACACTAGCATGGCCGAAATGGAAGGGACACCTTGGGTGACAATACGGTTCGGGGGGCATTGGGGCCAAGGAGGCTTGGCTTTGCCACCTCCCAGGGATTACGACGGGACCACACTGTCGCCTCGGACGAGTCACGTCCTCGGCTTCACTCGGGAAGGAGGGCCTTCCAATGTGAATCGCCAACCTGAGCAGCGGATTGAGCTCCGCGCACACTTGAACGCCAAGAGGATGCAGGTCACCCCAGACCTGACCCAGTTGACTGATGCAGCTCGCTCTGCAGCTTTAGCTAATCAGGCGGTGTACCTAAGTCAAATGTACGCCCTGAATCAGCAGCTGCTCGCTATGGGGCATACTCCTGTTCCGGTCGAGACACAGCTCATCCCACCTGTGGTTACGGTGGGCGCGCGAAGTGAAAGGCCTCAGCAGTCTCAAGGTCGCCCGGAGAGACGGCGGGATGATGTGATTAATGTGGATAGCACGGGAACAGGTCGTGCCCGCAGAGAGGCTGCTAAGGATAAGGGGAAAGGTCCTGCTCGTTCGGAGTCAGCACGGGCTAAAAGTGTACATGACCGCTTGGTATACGCAGACGGTCAGACACGGGGGCGACCAGAGGGCTCCAGACGTCGGGACAGAGCGAGAAGCGAAGAGGCAGAATCCCAGCCCAGACACAGCCGCAGGGATGTTGGGCAGAAATCTCATCGAAATAGGCGCACGCCTCACCTAAGAGGAGGTCCCGGGCGTAGGTCGGACCATCACTCTTCGTCCCAAGGAGAAGTCATCGGCTGAGCGGTGCAGCCCGGCTGCGCGTTCAACGCATGAGCGATGAAGCGATGAAGGAGATGCAATTGCGCTTGGAGGCCCTAGAGGCTGGTCGCACAGGACCTGGATACGTGATCCCGGGAGAGGAGAAGGACCCTTTGGCAGATTGGATTGTGGCCGCACCTACTGATCCAGATGTTCCATTGCTGCAGTTTGACAAGTATTCAGGGAAGACAAATGCTCGTGATCACTTGCAGGGATTCGAGAACCAGATCAATATGGTTACCAAGGATCCGGCTGCGAAGTGCAAGGCTCAGTCGACGTTCCAGGGCAAAGCGGTGACGTGGTATAGGAAACTTCCTCGCGCATCGATCACCGGTGGTCGGTTGCGGAGTAAGTTTCTAGTCGAGTTTGCAATGGCGGGGTTACGCCCAAGGCTAGAATGGACCTTTGCGGCATCGAGACAACGGGATGGCGAGACGGTTGGGAAATACTGGAGCGGTTCCAGAAGATGCTTGAGAAGGTTGATGACCGACCGATAGGGAGGTCACGATGTGTTTTATTGGAGGCATGAGCAGAACAGTGAAGGCCGAGTTCGGCATGAGCCGTTGAACCGGGCGGAGATGTTTTCTCGCGCCCGAGTTGGTGTGTTACATTCGAGGAGGATGCGAAGGGTCTAAAAAGAAGGATAAGAAGGCGATAAAAAGGATGATGGTAAGGATCTGCGAGCAAGAATGGGTCGTCAACGGGCAAGGTTGGCGAAGAAATCGCGCCGGGAGTGATCGCATGGATTTTGATCCTCTCAACACTACTCGGGAGGCTATTATGAATGAAATCCGTGCCGAGTTGCCACTGCAGATCCGTTGGACCGGCATTCGAAGCCCGCGAGGATCGGACGAGCGGTGTGCCTACCATAATGATATAGGGCATGGCACGGAGGATTGCATGCGGAAGAGGGAAATTCGAGATTGCTTGAACCAAGGGAGGCTAGATCGCTTTCGTATGCGACCGGAGAATAGGGATCGCGGGGATGATCGGGAGCCTAGGGAGGAACCTCCGAAGAGGGGTAATGTTGAGCGACGAGGTCGGTTGAATGTTATATTGGAGGAGGAGCCTAGCCTCCATCGGTTAAAATCTCGATTTACACCTTGAACAAGGCCCTATGTGCCGGTTAGTGTGGGGCCCGACGAGGAGACTATACGGTTCACCGGCGGAGCGGCAAAGGCCGAGCGATTTGGTGGTTGAGGCTGCATTGATTATTGGGATGTGGCCGGGTGTTGATTGACACGGGAGCTTCGGGGATGTCTTGTATTATAAGTGCTTCAAGAATGGGGTATCTTGACAAGGACTTGAAGCCGTATAAAGGATGCTGGAAGGATTTACTAACCACAAGGTGGGCATCGAGGGACCATTGAGTTGGAAGTGATCTTGGGTGAGGGAGTAGATCCAGGATGGAGAAAGTCTTATTCTTAGTGATCGACCCGAGCTCGGTATTCGAAGGGTCAACCTCGGGGTTCATGACGGTCACCGGTAGTTGGTGGAATTGATTCCCGAGGAGGAGAACCGGTTGGGTTTTCTCGTCGTCGTTGAAGGATTTCCGGTGGTCCGGAGAAGATGCTCGACGAGAGGCCTGGTGTCCACCACGGGCAGGATGAGCAGAAGGGGTAGGCTTTGGTGAGCTCGTTCCCACAACTTCGTCCAGGCTATGGGTTGTGGTACGAGAGACCACTTTCGTGACAATAAGGTCATCATCACTATCAGTTGAGCTTGTGCTGGTCGAAGAGGAAGACGATGACGGAGGACTTCCCGGGTCACCCATCCTAGTACTACTCTCGCCCAAGCACGCTTAACCGGAGTTCGATGGGATCGGTGCATTATGACTATCACTGGAGGTCGGAGGGTCGAAACTTGGTGGAACCGGTTTCGGGATGTGGGGAGGCAAATACCCACTACCGAGTGGGAAGATCATGAGTTTAAACGGATGCTCTCGTTGGCTACGGAGTAGGACGAGTCATCCCCTCAACAAAAAAGGCGCCTTTTCGATGAGACATAATGTTCAGGAACCGTGAGGTTACGGGCCGCGATCAATCAAGCTCACGGGGTCTCCTGCGATGTGGTTCATGTGGTGTCACATTTGCGGCGGATTTTCTTACATGGCAGGCGTTTTGAGCTGTGACCTCAGATAAATACATGATTCATGGAGCATGAGTACCACTTGAGCTAGCTAGTTCAAGTGGTACTGCATCTCTGGAGGAATAGGCCGCCATTGTGTGAGAATGTGAAAAATCCGGCTGTGACACCCATGTTGAGCGGCATCTGGTTGATAAAGACAAAACATTATGTCTCATCACTGGTTGCTGTGGTGTTTTCCTTAATTATAAAAAAAAGAAACAAAGAAAAAAGAAAAAAAGAAGGTGATATTTTTGCTTTAAAAGCTCGTCTAGGATAAAGCCTTAGTTGTTAGCCAAACAAAGCACCACGCACATGCTATACGCTACAACGTCGTCGTTGATTATTACGGGTGGGGTCAATTGTTCTATTCCGTTTCCCAAAAGTCTAAACCGCCGGCAACACAGTTTTTCGCGCTAAAAATCAACGGGCACTTCTATTAATTAATCCATTTATAAAATGTCGAAAAGTTATGCTCTACGTCCGCGAACACAGTTCCCGTGAGCAGCAATCAAATTGATCCATTAAAATTTGTTGTTTTTTTATAAATGTCATCAACCCTCTGGGCCCCACAGGAACATTTACTACATCTTACAGAGTTTCAGCAATGCCAAATCATGGGCCTGAGACACACCAGATCAGTCACATCAAGTTAAGAAAGAACCCTGTCCATTAAATTTTTAAACATTAAGACAGGGGGACCATCTCTGTCATTTGCAAATCTCGGTAATCTTTTCCCTCTCTTCGATTCAAAAATTACTTTTCTTTAATCCCCTTGCTAATTAAGGAGTGTTAGGGCGTCCATAGTGAAAGCCCTCCAACCGCACCCTAAAAACAAGTTTAGAGATTTTTCTTGATTTTACGGTGATCCTTCTGCTTCACCTTCTACCTCTAAAATTAATTAAATTATTCTTTAAATATAGGGTGAGCTTTAACATAAATAGTAATTTAAATTTTTTACATTTTTCTCACTTTATTTGAGCATAATATATTTTTGTTTAATATTTTAAAATAAAAATTATTAAAATATATTCTCTCCATTTTTAAATTATTGTCTTATTTTTTTTTAACTTTCATAGTTTAGGAGATCATTTTTACTATTTTACCCTTATTTTTCTCCCTACTTTAATTATGAGTCATATACACATAGGCATTAAAGGAAATTACACATTATACCAATATTAATAATCAAGTCAAATTCTTTTTTTAATCTGTGTGCCAGGTCAAACAAGACAATAATTTAGGGACGGAGAGAGTACAATATACTTTTCATAGTATATAAAATTTAAAATATTTTATTTTAATTGTGGTGGAAAAATATAAATAAAAGAGGAAAAATATAATAGTAGTTAGATTTGTTAGTTGAGATGAGAGATATTTAATTTTTAGAGGGTCGTATAGAGAGTGTCTTGTTGGAGTGAATTTATTTTTAGAGTGTTGAAAAAGTGAAACTTGAACGAAAAACGAGGTGTTTAGAGTGTGATATATAGATGTATTGTTGTGGATGCTCTTAGATAATGGTCAATACTAGATGTCCCAATTAATGTTCCTAAAATTTTTTCTATTTATCTATTTTACACCATTCTTTCTAATATATTTTTAAAATTTTATTTAATATAATACATTTTAAAGAAACTCAATTATTTAGAATAATTGAACTTAATTAATGTTCATCAGTATTATTGTCAGAATACATTTTACAGCTATTTTATTTCGCAATTTAACGACTTAAATTTTAAAAATTTAATTTTTTATTACTAAGAGTCAACTATTTTAGTTTTGGATGTTTCATTTAAACATTCGATTTTCAAAAATTATGTCTATAATCCTTTAAAAAAATTTCAACTTTACCCTTCGTATGTAATATAAACATCTTGATTTTGCTTAAGTATTTTTGTAATTATGACCAACTTTAATAATGTCTAACTTTAATACTAATATCTTTCAATTATTAGACTTTTTAAATATAAACTTTTTGAGTGAAACGGATGAAGTATTAATTTTTATTAGATTCGGCTCACATGTGTTACATTTTAAAAACTTAGTATGTAGTACTCCCTTCGTCCCTAAATTATTGTCTTGCTTTCCTTTTTCGTCCATTCCAAAATAATTGTCTTATTTGAAACTTTTCTTTTTAGAACATCATTTTTACTATTTTACCCTTACTTTTTCTTCCTACTTTAATTATGGGCCACATACACATGGGCATTAAAGGAAACAACACACTTTTTTAATACTATTCCAATATTAATAATCAAGTCAATTGAGTTTTCTTAATTCGTGTGTCGGGTCAACCCAGACAATAATTTAGGAACGGAGGGAGTACTAAGTTTTATTTTGAAAATAACCCATCAAAGTTCCAAATTAAGTCACTAGGGTAGTTTCTTGAGATAAAATATACTTCATCGGTCTTCTTTTAAGTTTTTTGAGATAAAATATATTCCTTTTGTCTCTAGATAAAATATACTCCTTCAGAATAAGAACATTACTGTTTTATCCTTAATTAGTTATTGATGAGGGGTTGGATCCTGAAGATTTGAATTTAAATTTAAATATAACTTAGTTATATAAATTCTAAAATTATTTTAACACCCTTAATATTAATGATAAAATTCACTTAATTATCCCTAATAGAATTGTGAGGTTTCTCTAAAGTAATATAAACGAGACAAAAAGAGTAATATAAATAAGTGCTTAAAATGTGTCTTAAGAGCATTATGTGTTTTTTTTTAAAGAAAAATAAGAGAAATAAGAGAAATAATGAGAAAATCAGTGAAGAAAAAACAAAAACTTCAAAATTTCAAACAGTAATTCACAACCCAGTAAAAGTTCAACATTTTGACTTTCTCGAGGTCATATAGATTCTGCAGCAAGAAGAATATAAAAAGATAGAAAGAAAAATATAAAATAAAATCAAAATCACAAACCAATAAACTAGTAGGAGTTTACTATGAATTTAAGATTCCAAAACCCATCTCTTTTTGAACAGAACAAAAGTACCAGTTTTTACGTTTTTGTTAACAACTGTCAGGGTTTCGAACTGGGTTGAATCAATGAAGGGGATGTTATGGGTGGTTTTGTTGTTGATGTGTACGGGTATGGTGAGAGCTTTGGATAGTAATCTCTCTCCAAAGGGTGTTAACTATGAAGGTCAGTTACGTTTTCTGGGTTTTAATTTTTATTTATTTATTTTCTGTTTTCAAAATATGTAAATATTTGTTTTTTGTATTGTGCTAATTAAAGTGAGATTGATTGGAAATGAACAGTGGCTGCATTGATGTCAATGAAGAGTAAAATGATAGATGAGTACCATGTGCTTGATGGATGGGACATCAACTCTGTTGATCCTTGTACTTGGAACATGGTTGCTTGCTCTTCTGAGGGTTTTGTTATTTCCCTGTTAGTTCTCAACTTCTTGTGTGAGTGTGTGTGTGTGTGTTTTTTTCTTTTCAATTTCAAATATAAATTTTAAATTTAGCTTGAAATTGTCAACTTGGGGTGAAAAGGGTTTAATGGTTTTTGTTTTTCAATTTATTGTTGATAGTGAAATGGCTAGTACTGGATTGGCGGGTACGATTTCACCAAGTATTGGGAATTTGAGTCATCTTCGCACAATGTTAGTTTGTTTAACTTCTTTCTGTTTTGATTAAGCTTTGATTTTAGCTTGAATTTGATTCTACTAAACTGTTGAGAGTAATTTAATTTGCTGATTTGCATTTCTCCATTAGTACATAACTTAATTTTCAATGAATACTAGTTAAATTTGTTCATTCTGTGTTCACGCGATTCGTGCGTATGATATTCTTACAGGCTATTTCAGAATAATCTCTTATCTGGTCCAATTCCTGCTGAAATAGGAAAGCTTTCGGAGCTACAAACTCTTGACTTGTCTGGCAATCAGTTTGTTGGTGAAATTCCGAGTGCCCTGGGTCAACTAACTCGTCTAAGTTACTTGTGAGTGCGCCTCGACATTCTACTCAACTTTCTGCAGTCTTTTACTATTTGCTTTTACTGTTTTTTTTCCCTAATTCTTTGCCCTGACAAGATTTCAGGAGGCTTAGCAGAAACAAACTATCCGGGAAGATTCCTGGACCTGTGGCGAACCTTACCGGTCTTTCATTCTTGTATGTCCTTATTGTATTATCTTGTTGGTTCTTTCCCTTCAAAAACATAAACGAGTAAAAATGTGCTAGAGTTATTGCAGGGATTTATCATTCAATAATCTCAGTGGTGCCACCCCAAAAATACGAGCTAAAGACTACAGGTGAGATCATTGTGAAACGAGATTGTTCTTCCTTGTTCTAGCAGATTAATTGCAGTGGCAGCTTCTCTGCATTTCTCTAATCCTAGACTATGATCATCAGATCAATTTAAGTCTTCAGAAGGCTTACAATTCTTTGTCACGGAGACGATATGGCCTAGTTCTCCAAAGAAGTAATAGCCTAATTGAGCGCTATATTCTAGATAAGATGCCAAATGTATCTATGCCACGATAATATTCTGATTTTTGCTATCTATCTGAAATTCCATAAACAGATCTATTTTTCGATTTTCGATTCACTTCTTTTACCGAGAATCACTTGAAAGATCACCAAATATGTTCATCTAGCTAGGAAACCTCCTTTGTTACCTGCAGTGCATGCGCTCATGTTTTTTGCATCTGAAGTAGTAAATTTACATGTTGCAGTATAACTGGGAATGGCTATCTTTGCTCTTCGTCATCCTCACAAATTTGCATGGCCGCTCCAAATGTAACAAATGGTAATTATTAGTTTACCACCTGTCAAGCACGTTAAGGATTACACCTTTATCTAATGTTGACAGTGAAACTTTTTTTGTTCCAAACAGAAACAAATTCGTATAGGAAAGTTGACAACCACCGCCGATTGGTTGTTTCTGTTATCATAGGAGTGAGCTGCACATTTGTGGTTTCTGTGATGCTGCTCACTTGTTGGGTCCATTGGTACAGATCTCGTCTTCTGTTTACATCCTATGGTACCTCCCTCCTAAATAAAACAGTTCTTTTTTGTTCTTAAAGAGTATCTACACTACACTGTGGTGCGACATTGTGAAATTGAATGTGTGAACATGCAGTACAGCAAGATTATGAATTCGTAATTGGCCATTTAAAGAGGTTTTCGTTCCGCGAGTTGCAAATTGCTACTGGAAATTTTAATTCCAAGAATGTACTAGGGCAAGGTGGCTTTGGAATTGTCTACAAAGGATATCTTCCAAATAGGACTGTGGTGGCAGTCAAGAGGCTAAGAGACCCTAATCTCTCGGGAGAAGTGCAGTTTCAAACTGAAGTCGAAATGATTAGCTTGGCTTTGCATAGGAACCTCTTACGTTTATATGGATTCTGTTTGACATCCAATGAGAGGTTGCTTGTTTATCCTTATATGCCAAATGGAAGTGTTGCCGATCGCTTGAGAGGTTTGTTTTCATGCTATTTTTCTTGATCTGCATCGGCTTTCCCCTTCCATGCTCTATTTGATATTAAGAGCCAGCTTATGTTTCCTTAATTGCTCTTTCCTGAATTTGATATTTGCTCTCCGTAACAGAAACTGGAGGGGAGAAGCCTTCTCTAGATTGGAATAAACGCATGCATATTGCCCTTGGTGCTGCCCGTGGACTCTTCTACTTGCATGAACAATGTAATCCGAAAATAATACACAGAGATGTTAAAGCCGCAAACATTTTGCTTGATGAGAATTTCGAAGCAGTGGTGGGGGATTTTGGTCTCGCCAAGCTATTAGACCCCAGGGATTCACATGTCACGACAGCAGTCCGAGGTACTGTGGGGCATATTGCCCCAGAATATCTTTCGACTGGACAATCTTCTGAGAAAACTGATGTCTTTGGATTTGGCATACTACTTTTGGAACTTATAACAGGGCAAAAGGCGTTAAATGTTGGAAAAGGTCAAGTTCAAAAAGGAATGATCCTTGATTTGGTAAGTATATTTATGTTACTTATATGTTAGTTTCCTCCCTCAGATCTTAATTTGACTTTCCATCACATTACTGCAGGTTAAAACGTTAAATGAGGAAAAACGATTGGAAGGGCTTGTAGATAGGGATCTAAAAGGTTGTTTCAATGCAGACGACCTAGAAAAAGCAGTGGAACTGGCTCTTATGTGCACACAGTCACAACCAACTGCTCGGCCAAAGATGTCAGAAGTGTTGAAGGTTCTGGAAGGCATCACCGGACAACCTACTGGGAGTTCAGAGGATGTGCCAACAGCTGGAACTGGAAATAACCAATTAGAGAAAAGGACATGCAGTTTCTCCAGGAACTACACGAGTGATGTCCACGAAGGATCTTCTTTCATAATTGAAGCTATGGAGCTGTCTGGACCCCGGTGATAGGATAGCTGGATAGGGCATCCAAACGTAGTAATTTCTTCTCTCAGTTCTTTTTGTTCAGTTTTCTAAAATCATGTCGCACCTATATCATGTATCCTTGTATGTGCATCTTGGCCTGGCGTGGAGTATAAAACTGCAGCGTTTGCTTGCCAGGCCATGGGCATGGGCATATACAGGTGATAAGTTTTGTCACTTATTACAAGTTACACCAAGTGTAGATATCGGAACGTTGTGATTCCTCATTCAGTCAATGCAGGTTTTGTTCACAATTCCTTCGTGCGAAATGCTTATCCTTGTTTCTCTGTCAACTCTCCACTGATTTAGACTTCTTGTTCATACTATACGTAAAATCACATATGTACTTACTCCGGTGACCTCACGGATTGCTGGATGCACTTTGTCCATACATAAATGATCTCGGGTCATCGACGACCCAGTTCACCTGAGTTTGTGATCCCTACAGCTCATTCCCTGCTGGTTTGGGACCGGTGAGTTGAATATAATTTGATTGGGTGATTCAACTTTAAACCCAATTTTTTTTTTTTTTTCACAATTGACAAAATTATTACTGGTTGTACGATATTTTCTTAATTTACATCAGCTGTAAGTCAAACCTTCCCCACATTTTATTAAAATAGATTCAGTATCATTTATCTATTCAATTTTCTTAGTCCCGCTTAAATTTGCTTAGACTAAGTTAATTCGGAGAAACCGTAGTACATGGTTTTTTTGACAATAAATTACATGTAGCACATTAAAGTCAACCCAATGAGGTGGTTCAGTGGTCAACTAATGGGTATTTGTGTGAGCGATCTACGGATCTATTTAACAGGATGTCCCGTGAGCTCGTGTAAAATAATCTATTTAGCATGAGCCATGATGTCTATTGTTTGAGTTTCATGAGAATATGATGTTTTCCCATCCCAAAATACACCTTCTGCCTAAATATATATTTTTAAAAATAATTTCTAATATATATGTATATATGTAACGACCCGAGCCCGAAGCCCGGTCCGCCACGCATAGCCCACGCACTGGCCCACTAAGCACCTTGGGTCAACTGGCCCACCACAAGCCACCCAAAAGTCCATGGATAGGTTGGTGCCCAGTGGTAGTAGGTGGTCACTTATAAAGCACACACAAGTCCCACACCCGAGCCTGAAGCCCGGTCCGCCATGCATAGCCCACGACCGGCCCACTAAGCACCTTGGGTCAACGCCCACCACAAGCCACCCAAAAGTCCATGGATAGGTTGATGCCCCACTTATAAAGCACACACAAGTCCCACATCTACCTGATGTGGGATATCACAATCTCCCCCACTTGAATCCTTGACGTCCTCGTCAAGAGCCAAAGGAGGTCCAAAGGATCGGCACCCGGCGATGTGTTCTGCACATTTTCAGCGGGACCCGCTCGATACCATTTGTAACGACCCGAGCCTGAAGCCCGGTCCGCCACGCATAGCCCACGCACTGGCCCACTAAGCACCTTGGGTCAACTGGCCCACCACAAGCCACCCAAAAGTCCATGGATAGGTTGGTGCCCAGTGGTAGTAGGTGACCACTTATAAAGCACACACAAGTCCCACATCTACCCGATGTGGGATATCACACTAAGTTTCATGGATACCTACTCGGGGTATCATCAAGTAAAAATGGCCGAGCAGGACAGAGCCCACACAGCCTTCCGAGCAGCCAGGAGACTGTTTTGTTACAAGGTGATGCCCTTCGGGCTCAAAAAAGTAGGCGCCACTTATCAGTGAATGGTAAATAAAGTGTTTGCCTCCCAGATCGGCAGAAATGTCAAGACGCTTATGCAAGGCAAGGGTTGTTTCTCTGTTCTACCAATGATTTTAGTCTCAGGGCATATTGTGATAGTGATTGGGTTGGAGATCCTAATGACAGAAGTCAGTAACAGATTACTGCCTTATTTTAGGTAATTCTTTGTTATCTTGGTTGTCAAAGAAATAGTATGTGACTGCTCGATCTTCTGTAGAGGTAGAGTATATGGCATTGGCCACTATTAACAGTGAGATCCTTTAGATACATGCTCTTCTTCAAGACTTACAAATTTCCATTCCTCTTTCTGTCATAATTTGTTATGATAGTTCAGCAGCAATTGCTATAGCCTCTAATCCTGTATATCATGCTAGAACCAAGCCTATTGAGCTTGATTGCTACTTTGTTAGAGATAAGGTCCAGTAAGGCTTGCTTAAACCACAGTACATTCCTTCTAAGTTACAATTGGCAGACATTTTTACCAAATCTCTTAGTAAAATGTCTCATTGGTTTCTACTTTCCTAGTTGAAAGTGTTTGATTTATCCCCACTTTCAACTTGCGGGAGGGGTGTTGACTATACTCAAGAAAACATGAAGAAGGTACATCACATTAATCAAGTCCACCAAGGCTGCAGTGATCAAATGTTATTGCATGGAGTGAAGCACAATCTGCGAAGTTGTTACAAGCTGTCCAGCTACCACAAGTTGATGTTTGGAGATAAGCCAAGTTGTTAACCAAGTTGTTAAGATAGTTTTCAGTTAGAAGGATACAATTGTAATTATCTAAACTAGTCAGTTGGTCTGTTACAAGTGTAATTAATTTATAGACTCGATATGTATATATAGCTTGAGTTAGGTAGCTTTCTTTTCAAGTTTTTGCTAAAGACCTTTTTGTATTGCTCTCTTGTCTTCGATATCAACCAGTGAAGATACAGTTGATCTTTATCCTTGATTCTTCAATTTTTTGAATCATTCTTGTTATGGTATCAGAGTAGATATTTGAAATTTTGTTTTCATAATTCCTTACAGCCTACTCTGTTTCATTCTCACTGTGAAATTTGAGAGTTTGTGTTGATCGATCAAATCAATTTTAGAGATTGATATCGACCAATTTTATTGATCATTTGCAATAATTTCAGTAAAATTCCATGGCAAATGACAACATTGATCAAGCAAATTCTTCTAATGAAGCAAGAGCAAGACCTTCGACCAGTTCATCAATACAGGAGGTTCCAATTGATTCGAACATGCACCCCCTCTTTATCCACAACAACGACCATCCACATCTGATCTTAGTTTATACTAAGCTTACTGGTAGCGATAATTACAGTGCGTGGTCTAGGTCTATGCAAATTTCTTTATCAGCCAAGAATAAGTCCTATTTAATTAATGGTACATTTCTCATTCCATGGATTTTTAATGTAGTTTCTGAAGATATAAGCAACAACTTGTGGTTTGTGTCTTCTGCTTTTGTTGTATGGAATGAGTTAAAAGAGATATACTCAAACATTGATGGCCATAGGGTTTTTCAGCTAGAAAAGGACTTGCATAGGTTGGAGCAAAGGGATGGATCTGTGGAGGCTTTCTCACAAGATGAAGGGTTTATAGGATGAGAGTGTTGCTCTTGACACTGTCACAGCATGTTCATGTAACAATTGTGTATGTGGTGCTATTGAGGCACAAGAGGCAAAGGAGCAAAGGAAGAAGCTGATGTAATTTCTCATGGGATTGCATGAGAGTTTTGCAAACATAAGGGGCCAAATTTTAAGAATGAAACAATTACCAACCATTGGTGAGGCAAGAAGAATCACTGAGGGTTGGGTATGTTTCTGAGTACAGTTAGATGGCTGCTAGTATCATTAAGCCATATAATGAAATTGAGAATGTGGTGGCAACAAATTACAAAAATTCTGAAACTAAAATTGGCTATGTAAGAGCTCCATTCAAGAAAGGCATTTTTTGTCACTATTGCAATAAGGAAGGACATACAAAGAGTGAATGTTACAAGCTTCATGGATTCCCAATGGATCATCCTGGACATATTTTGAGTAAGAACAAGCAACATAAAGGGCCTAGTGAGGGGAATAAATATCAGTCTGGGAATGTCAACAATAGTCCTAAGGTAATGAATCTGCAGAGCAAGTCTGTTGAAGATAAAGACTCTCAAGGTGAGATTGAGCAGCTGGAAGTACAACTGAAACAAGTTCTCACTATGCTGAAAGGGGAGGAATTTCCAGAAGAGCATTTCACTGCTTTTGTCAGTTTCAGTATCCATTCTGCAAGTATGACTGCTTCTATATGTTGTCATGACAAATTTATAGCTTCAATCCATGATATGAATACCTGGGTAGTGGATTCAGGAGCCACAGATCACATTTGTATTTCTTTTCATCTAATGCATTCCATTGTTAAACTGCCTAAGCCTATCATTTTGTCTCTTCCAAATGGTAATCATGCAGTGGTTACTCATAAAGGTTCTGTTAACTTGTCCATATACCTTGTACTTCAAGATGTCCTTTATGTTCCTAGTTTTAAGTTCAATCTTCTATCCATTTCAAAGTTTCTTGTTCATACTTCATATATTGTGGAATTTACTAAGTCCAAATGCACTTTCCGGGACCAATTGAGGAAGGTTATAGAAACTGGTGATCTCACTGGAGGATTGTATCTCTTGTCAGGACAAAGTTTTGTTCATAATCCATTTTCATCCACCAATCTCATTGGTCAAATTGCTGAAGTTGAGATTGGGACATTCCTCTTTAACTACTTTGAAGAAAATACCACAATTGTTTCATGTTTTCCATTCCAAGACAGTTAATAATGACTGTATTTCATATTGTTCTGTATGTCCTCTTGCTAAACAATACAGGTTACCTTTCCTGTCAGTAATTCTTGTAGCAAACATTGTTTTGATCTTATTCATTGTGATATTTGAGGACCTTATAGAATTTCTACAATGAATGGTTGTAGATATTTTCTTACCGTTGTTGATGATTACTCTAGATGCATTTGGACACATTTGATTTCAACCAAATACCATGTTCATAAGATTCTGCAGAATTTTGTAGCCTATATACAGAACCAATTTCAAACCACCATTAAAGCATTCAGAACAGATCATAGAACTGGATTTTTTAACCAAGATGTTGTTCATTTCCTTACTAGCTTGGCCATAACACATTAGTCCTCCAGTCCCAAAACACCTCAGCAGAATGGCATAGTTGAAAGAAAACACAAACAACTAATTGAGATGGCAAGAGCCCTTAGATTTCAAGCTCGTCTTCCTAAACATTTCTGGGGATATTGCCTTCTTACAGCAACTCATCTCATAAACTGAATACCTACTAGTGCCACAGAGTTCCAAATACCTTATGAAATCTTGTTTCAAACCAAAGTTTACTACTCTCTCTTGAAAACATTTGGTTGTCTGTGTTATGCTTCCACTTATGATAATGATAAGTTCGAACCAAGGGCTATTAAATCTTTGTTTCTTGGCTATCCTTTTGGTCAGAAGGGTTATACATTCTATGATCTGAACACCAAAAAAGTATTTGTTAGTAGACATGTAGTTTTTCATGAACATTTTTTCCCATTTCATGATCTATCCAATCCTTTGCCATCTTCTGCCACCCAAAACACAAATTTAGCTTGGCCTATTGATGATCTAGCACCTTCTCCTCCTGCTATTCATCTACCCATTCTTATCCTCCTGTTTCTTCAAATGATACTATACCTATTCCTGATACTACTCCCAGTCTTGCAGAATCTCATGAGAATAATCTTACACCTTCTTCTTCTATTCCATTTTTTGTTCCCCTCATAAAATCCACTAGGGTCAAATTGCCTTCTGTTAAACTCAAAGATTTTGTAGTGTCCTCTATACATCACACTTCTAGTTCACCACTTCCTTCTGCCTCCTTTGATTCTTCATCTCATTTGTTTTCTCATGATCATTTCATTAATGCATTAGAAGATCATGTAGAACTTGATTCATATACCCAGGCTATTAAACATAAACACTGGATTGATGCTATGAATAAGGAATTGACTGCTTTAGAGGCCAACAATACTTGGGAATCGGTTCACTTGCCACCTGGTAAAAAGGTTGTGGGCTGTAAATGGGTATATAAGGTAAAGTATCATGCTGATGGGAGTGTTGAAAGGTACAAAGCCAGATTGGTAGAAATGGGATATACTCAGTCAGAAGGAATAGATTATCACGAAACCTTTTCCCTATTGCAAAAGTGGTGACTGTTAGGACTTTGCTCACTGTTGCAGCTGCAAAATCATGGGAGGTTCATCAGCTTGATGTCAATAATGCTTTCTTTCATGGGGATTTGAAGGAGGAGGTTTATATGGCTTTGCCTCAAGGATATGACAAGGACAAGGATCCAGCCTTGGTTTGTAAACTTCAGAAGTCTCTTTATGGCCTCAAGCAGGCTTCTAGACAGTGGTTTGCCAAACTTACAGAGACCTTACTTCAGAATGGTTTTGTTCAGTCTCATGCTAACTACTCCATGTTTACTTTGACTACAACAACTTCTTTTATAGTTGTTTTGGTTTATGTTGATGATATTTTAGTTACAGGCAATGATCCTGCTAAGATTGCTTCATTGAAACAAATTCTTGATAATCAGTTTAGCATTAAGAACCTTGGTCCTATTAGATATTACTTGGGCATAGAAGTAATAAGATCTCATGAAGGATTTCATTTGAATCAGAGGAAGTATGCTCTTGATCTTATTAAGAGTGCAGGGTTAACTGATGCTAAACCCCTAACCATTCCACTGGACCCCAATGAGAAATTGGTTGCTTCTCATAGTGAAGCTCTTTCAGATCCTACGTTTTATAGACAATTGGTTGGAAAGCTTTTGTATCTCACTGTTACAAGGTCTGATTTAGCTTTTGTAGCACATGTGCTTAGTCAGTTTGTTCATGCTCCAACCACTTTGCATCTCAAAACATTGTTTAGGGTACTGAGGTATGTTAAGGCTTGTCCAGGGCAAGGGTTGTTTCTCTCTTCCACCAATGATTTTAGTCTTGGGGCATATTGTGATAGTGATTGGGCTAGAGATCCTAATGACAGGAAGTCAGAAACAGGTTACTGCCTTGTTTTAGGTAATTCTTTATTATCTTGGTTATCAAAGAAATAGTCTGTGACTGCTCGATCTTCGTAGAGGTAGAGTATAGGGCACTGGCCACTGTTAGCAGTGAGATCCTTTGGGTACATGCTCTTTTTCAAGACTTACAAATTTCCATTCCTCTTCCTATCACAGTTTGTTGTGAAGTTCAGCAGCAGTTGATATAGCCTCTAATCATGTATATCATGCTAGAACCAAGCATATAAGCTTGATTGCTACTTTGTTAGAGAGAAGGTCCGGTAAGGCTTGCTTAAACCACAGTACATTCCTTCCAAGTTACAATTGGCAAACATTTTACCAAATCTCTTAGTAAAATGTCTCATTGGTTTCTACTTTCTTAGTTGAAAGTGTTTGATTTATCCCCACTTTCAACTTGCGGGAGGGGTGTTGACTATACTCAAGAAAACATGAAGAAGGCACATCACATTAATCATGTCCACCAAGGCTGTAGTGATCAAATGTTATTGCCTGGAGTGAAGCACGATTTGCAGAAGTTGTTACAAGCTGTCCAGCTACCACAAGTTGATGTTTGAAGATAAGCCAAGTTGTTAAGACAATTTTCAGTCAGAAGGATACAATTGTAATTATCTAAAGTAGTCGGTTGGTCTGTTACAGGTGTAATTAATTTAGAGACTCGATACGTATATATAGCTTGAGTTAGGTAGCTTTCTTTTCAAGTTTTGGTAAAGACCTTTTTGTATTGCTCTATTGTCTTCGATATCAACCAATGAAGATACAGTTGATCTTTATCCTTGATTCTTCAATTTCTTGAATCATTCTTGTTATACTACGTTCAGAAGGTATCTCAAATAGTACAAATCACCAGAACCTGGAGGAACAAAGAAAATCCATCCAATTGCGAAACCTCTTTTCATTAGCGTCCATTCACGTGCATCTAATTTCCAAGCATATGTTATTTCTCTTGCTTTGTCATATTTCTTATTCGCTTCCATCCATGCCAAAAACATACGCTGATTGATTGATTCCCGATCCATGATAGAGTCAATCCTATCTGAATCAGAGAAAACAACATTTTGTTGATTCCAAGCAGCCTTCACATGAGGAAATGTATCTATAATCAAAGTACAAATTAATCTCGTCAGTATTCTTCTCAGTATTATCATCATTTGAACTTTGATAAAATGTCACAGTCACGCAATCATGACCCTTGTTTATATACTTAAACAAATATTTGATCGCATGGGATTGATTACACCACTTCACATTCATATGCGCTCCATATGTAATCAATAAATATCTATTATGAGGAACAACATATCTATTATCTAATAGAACTCCATTCTTAAGAATCGTCCTTCAATTATCTCTACGTCTGTATACTAAATAACCATCTTCGTCAATTGTAGTCGTCTCAACAATTTTTTTGGGAAAATGCTTTGAGCAACGAGCATCTATCTATCATGCAAGGAGAATTTTTACATTCATTACAAAATGGACCGTGAAGCATAAAATCTCGAACTTCGGCATAATAAACTGGATCATCATTTTCATCAGAAATTTCTGCAGAAATGACACGATCAATTGATTCAGCCGTTGGAAATTTGTCTTCTTGAGAAAGAAACAATAATATATGCGCATGCGGCAAACCCTCTTATGAAACTCAACCGTATAGATTACTGTAAAAAATAAAATAAAAGTAGACATATATTATATATAAAATGTGTAATTAAGTTAAAATACTTATAATAAAATTGCCGCATTTTTTAAAAAATACACATCTATAATTAATAATGATACCTGCTCGGACATTCTCAAAAATTTTGTTTTTGCGAAGGTCTTGTATCAATCGACCAAGTTTAACCTTAAATACTCTGCACACAATATCTTGACGATCTTTAGGCTTTATTCCACGCTTTTTAACAAATCTGACAATTACAGGCCATTTTGGATTACATGTAAATGTAAGGAATAAATCCGGATAACCTGTCCATTTACATATTGCCATGGCATCTTGATAATTTTGTATCATTTATCTAGCTCCGCCAGTAAAAGTTGATGGCAATATAATTCGCTTCCCTTGAGTCGACCCATCAGTTTCACCACATAAGAGAGCTTCTTGCAGACCTTTATACATTTCGCATCGCAATTGCTTCTGGTGCAACCTAATGTATGTCAACTATACAGATTCAACCATAGTGTACGCATCAACAACAAATTGCTGAAATAGTCTCCGAGAAAGCATGATGGTTGTCGGCTCATACTCCCTTTCATGCATTCTATAAGAGAAAAATTCTCTTATACTAACTTTTTTACATCCTCCAGACCCATTTTTGGCATCAGAGAACGAAATATCTTCTCTGTACCCATTTTCGCCGTAAGGAAAAATTAAAGGATATTGTAGAGCTAGGTAAGCGGCGTTCAATTCATTTATACGCTTAAGTTGTCATGTCTGAGTCTCAACCAAAATATCCCTACCACCCAGCATTTCGTCAAAATCACCAATAACTAAGACAATAACCTCAGATGCAGTAGGGAGATTATACCTCCTTACGTCCCCACACTACGTCAACCGATCAATTTTAATTTCACATCTGATCTTTTTTCTTGAACCATTTTATCTTTCGCCATTCGAAAAGATTTAACCAAAATGTTATCCCTATCTAACATGGACTTCAAATCAGTTACGATCTCAGAATGAAGATCATTACTACTTGGATCTTGCCTGAAAAATAAAAAAATTATAATATTAATATATTTTTTGTATGCAATTACATAATAAAAATTAAATAAAAGATATGTCAATGATTTTATAATATTTACCTCACAGAAGCAATACGATTTGCAATTTCATTTTCAATATCGTAAATATACAATTGTGCAAATTTAGGATTTGCACCTACAGATGGAAGTAGATTTCCAATTAAATGATAATTCTGACCCTAGAGCTTGAAAACGGGAGGAGAGCTCCCTTGATTTACACGTGAATTGATCTTTTCTCCCATTGAAGTGAAACAAAACATGTTGTTATATGAACGTATATTTTTCCGAAAATGCTTGCATTTATTAGTGTTACCATATAAAAATTCTTGTAACTCTGAAGGGGGTTCTTTTAAAGCAGGAAGTTGTATTTTTCCTTGTATGCAATATAAATTATACTTTGGATTGCGAGCCTTATAATGGCGAGATAATCTCTCTTCATACCAAAACACACAAAAAATACATTTAAAAATTGGATCACCAATATCCCAAGTAACCTAAAAAATACAAAGATGAATATATTATTACAATTACATTAATTTAAGCTCTAAAAGAAATGCAAATTAAATACATTATACACAAACACATTTGAACATACTAATAGATGAAAAAGAAACACTTTCATTCTCACTCATACATATAACATCTTTGTCCAAATTTTGCAGTATAATTTACTTCCTTCGACGATGAATGCTAGCTGCATAATAATAAAATTTAATAATTATATAACGTAAAAGCATGCTAATAATATAAATTAAAAAAAACAATATATACTTTTTCGTATACATAGTTATAAAATATCATTTTAGAACAAAATATCCAACCTAATAATACATGGGCTCAATATTATTTTATTTTCTAAAACTAAAGAAATGTACAACTTAAAAATAACGAATTTGTTTACTAAGAAAAACAATATCATAATTAATAAAACAAAAAATCAAAAATAAAACTTTACATTGAGTAATAATCTGAGATTGATCTAAATGGATTTTATTCGGCATGTCACAAATGTTATAGTTGGGTTTAATGCTGAAATTCGATAGATATTTTTGTTTTCCACATTCCGTATTGGGGTATAAGCTATAAAAATAAAATAAAAATATTAATGATAACATATACAAATACAAAAATAAATCACACATTTATCAAAAGAATGTAAATATTACCATTTGTGATATTCGATAGAAGAGGAATGCAAGTCGGATACAAAAGATTTCTTACAAAACTTTCAACACTATACTGTTGCGACGAAACATTTTCTGCAAAATAAATTATGTATAACATTTGAATTATACGTGTTCAATGCATGGACTGTATTGATACTAATCGAATTATATAAAAAAAATTAAATGTAACATACATATTATGACTTAAATATTTAAAAATGGAATAAATAGTAAAGTGGGCCAAACATAAAATATAAAGAAAGTCTAAAAAAAAAGTTTAAGTAGAAACGTTCAATAATATTTTTGGCCCTACACCATTAAATTTAATTTTCATATATATATATATATATAGTAATTATTTTGGGAATAAAAAAAGCCTAAAATAATACTTCAAATATCATCAAATTGTTTGGGCCTATTTATTATCAACATGCCATTTTATTTTATAAGGCCCACATATTTTATTCTAATCGGAGCCCAAGCCCGTTAATATAGATAAGAGAGATGAGCTTTGACTCTCATCTTCTCTCTCATTCGGCAACTCACTCTCCCCAAAAAATCAAACGCTTGGAAACCCTAACTCCGTCGTTTCCATTCTTCGCCTAACCCTAACCCTGCGCCGCACATAGCCACATTTGACATATCAAAAATTTATACAAACATACTCTAATTTGACATATCTAACACCTAAACAACAATAGTCCTTTATCAAATCCCAATTAAAACCAATTTTTTGCTAAATTCAGTTTATCGTCGCTGCTATACTTAAATAAAGATAAGTTTTCTCTACATGCAATACTTTCTGTTTACGATTTTATTGAATTCATTTGTTTCGTTAGTTGTTTTTTCAAAAATTGCTTACATGATTGTTCAGATCTATGTTAATATTTAAAGTTTTACCATTTTTTTAAACAAAATTACAGATTTTGAAGTGTTTATACTTTTTTATAGTCATTCCTTTGGAATTAATGTTCTAAACTTAATCGATAAGAATTTTTTAAAGAAAATATGCTTTTTCCTTTATAATCATAACATTTAAACATAATTATATCGTTTTAATTTGTTTATTTTGTTCAGATTCGTAATTTAAAATTAATCTTTAAATTTTTATCGGCATTTATACCTTATTTTGTTTAAATCACATCTATTTTTCCAGATCTATAATTTTATGTTAATTGTTTTAGTGTTTTTGGCAATATATATATATATATATATATATATATATATATATATTATATCTGGTCAGATTTCGATTTTTGTTAAGAAATTTGTTTAGATCTATAAATAATTTGTTATAGTTTGATATTAATTTTGTTTTGATGGAGAGATAAAGTCTTCGAATCTCTTTTGCAGAACATTTAATTTTAGTTCAAAATCGAGGCGCTTTCGGGTTGAAACTAATGGGGCTTTAACAAATTAGGAAGTTAAAATGTTCGAAGGGGCTGATCGATTAATGATGTGAACTCGACCAAGATCGAGATTGAAGAAGTCGTTGACGCACGAACGAAGACCACAAGTTCAGTAAAAACGGAATGGAAAGGATAGGTTGAGTCTCCCTTAACTCACTATTCGCGATTGAATAGGAACCTCGGGGTGCAATCGAGACCCAAAATATGCAATTGTCTATGAACTACGACTACGGAACGCCACAAACTCTCGAATCACGAGTTTGATAAGTTCAAGGTTGAGTTATCTCTCATGAATTTCAGATTTGTCACAATTCTCTCAAGAATTAGTGAAATGGATATAACTTAATTGATTTAATCTTGTCTATCAATTACAAGGATAATCATGCCTTTTTATAGGCTTACAAAGACTCTCAAAGACTCACAAAACACATAAAAAATGTGCTCTAGAAAACCCTAAAGATTTTTGGTGAAAACAAGGCTGAATGGTCAAAGAAAGACAACAATTTCTGAACAGCGTCAGGCGCGGCCGCTCTAGTGTCTTGGTGCGAGCTTGTCAAAGCAAAATTACAGTACTGGGTTGATAATGGCGTGACCCTTGGTGCGGCCGTTCCATGCAAAGTTTCTCGGTTTGTTGATTTTTGTTGTTGTTTTGCGAATTATTCAGGTTTTAAGCCTTTTATTGACCCTCCAACATGCAAATGGGCCTTTTCTCTTGGTCTTGAACATCCTTGAATGTAGTCTTGGCCTTGATCTCTTCTACAAGTAACATTAAAGCCGCTGGAATCTCCTTTGCACGTGCACGAATCGTTGGTCCTCCATTTATGCTTAATGGCTCACGAACGTGATTGGTTTGACCTCAACCATGCTTGCCTTGATTCTCATCAATTGACAGTTAGTTTATCATTATTTTGTTTCAATTCCATGTATTTTTCAGATCTATTGCTTTATCTTAATTTTTATAGTATTTTTGAAAAAAAAATCAGAGTTAGTCACATTTCAATTTTTATTTGAATATTTCTTCAGATCTATAATTTTTTCTGTTACGATTATATTGTTTTATTTTTTAATTAATTTTTTCAGATCCGTATGATTTATTTATTTTCGTCTTTGATATAATCGTATAAAACATTTTGATATAATCGTATAAAACATGACAATCTTCAGATCTGTGAGATTTCTCAAAAGATAATTTGTTCTTTTATCCTAATTTAAACCTTTTAGTTTATTGTAATAACAAAATTTTATTTTTAATTAAATTTTTTTCATTTAATTTGTTTATTCAACAAAAATCTTCAACTAATCTGTTCATATTTTAGCCTAAATTATAATTTATTTTCATGCATGTTTGGATTAGATGTTAATTTCAGTTTGATTTTAGTGGTTACATTTGTCACATCTGTAATTGGTTAATAATTTCGTTGAATGTTTATTATAGGAGTAAATTAATTTTTCGGATTGTTAAATTTGTGGTTTGTGTTTCAATTTCAGTTGTATATATTTGACTACTTAATATATAAGGGTTCTTAGAGTTCATTTCCAATGTGTTATTTTTAATCGATACAGATGTAAGTATGTATATATGTATGTATCCAGTTGTATATAATTTCAACGTGAACTGGTGTGGAAATTATATACATTTGTATACATATATTATATATACATGAACTTAAATATGACAGTCTATTTTTTTTATGTATATATATATATATATATATATATATATATATATAATGGGAATGAGACCAATTGTTACTCCAATGTACTATAATTGTTAGTTGTGGTGAGTACTGATATGACCAATTATCCAAGGTTATTCTCCCCACGCACCCTTAAGGACCACGCAGCTTTACAGAATTAAGGGCAAAATTTGGGTCGGTCTATTTTTGATAATTTTAATTTGCTAAAGTTTACTTATAATTGTTTTCAATCATTAAATGATATTTTTTTGAAAAATGTCATCTATGTCCTTTAAAAACACAGAACAGTTGATGTTGTGCATTGCAAAATACATTAACGATGCATCACAATACAACAGGATGCACATAAAACACGGAACGGCAAAATTGTGCATCGTCTTCACAAAAACTGGCATCGTCTTGTGCATCGCAACACAAGATGATGCACAAATTACATTTTTTACTTGTGATACACAACTTTCTAATAAAAACAATGTACCAAATCGAATCAAAATTGTATCATATCTTTTACGTGCGCATTACATCATGCACAAACTACCTTTTTCACTTACGATACACAACTTTCTAATAAGAACGATGCACCAAATTGAATAATATCCTTCTAACACGTATGTATTACATCATCTCTCAGAACACAAAAAAAAAAAAACAAAAAAACAAAAAAAACAAACAAACTTTCTTCGCTTCAAAAACAGATCAATCTTCACTTCAAAAAAGAACAAAAAATCTTAAAACAAATTTTACAAAAACTTTTGAAAACATTATGATCTTCTATTGATTATGTTTCAAATGGTTGCTGCATCTTTCTCAAACCTATTGCTCTTAAATAGTACCGATATAATTGACGATGCACAAGATTATACTTGACGATGCACATTTCTTAGCACAAAAATATATAAAAATAGTACTGTTATAATTAACGATGTACAAAATTATATTGACGATGCACAAAATTACATAATTAACTGAATTAGTATTGTTATACTTGACGACACACAAAATTATACATGATGATACACACTCCTTACATGAAGAATCACTAAATACATTAACGATATACATTTTATACATTGACGATGCACATTTTTAACACAAAAACTACAAAAAAAAATATTGACGATGCACATTTTACACAAAAAAGATGCATAAAAATTAACTTAAAAATATCATATGTTAATATGAATACAATAGTAAACTTGTGCGGTTGAATATTTTACAAAAGATACAAACTGCAATTTTTTCCAGAATTTTAAACATGTCTAGTGTACATGTTTGTGGGCCTTGTACTTTTTTAAGCCCAATAAGTAGAAACCCTACTTTCGGATACTAAAGTCTCATGTGTTAACTTGTGATCTTATGTTATTTAGATAAACTAGAAATGCACCCGTGCGACGGTCTATATTAATAGAATTTAAATTATATTGATGTTTTTATAGATAAAAATTTAAGGAAATCATTTTAGTGCATAGATTATGAGTTCGATATACTAAAATGAAACAAATAATTAAAAGTTATAGACTAAGAAACAAAATATAATAATCGAGAATGACATATATAAAAAATATTATTATAAATTTTGGAATATTTCTCATGGACTGAGGTGATACCTATTGGCTAGCCTCGATGATCCCATCAATGTATTCCTTATCATCACTCAACAATCCTAATGCATAGCAAGCATCCCGAAAAGAATGATACTGCACCCCCATCAATTAAACATAAATCCCCGTAAACATTTGGACATACCGACAATGGACCAAAAAAAGTTTCGTTCTCACTAATACATACAACATTCCTTTGTCCAGATTTTGCGGTAAAATTTCCTTGCTTGGATGATAGATGCTAGCTGCATAATAATAAAATTTAATAGTTATATAGTGTAATATTAGATATCAAATGATGGGCCAAGGGCAAATGGCCAATACTTCAATAACCTTAAAAAAGAATTTAATCATTGAAATATGCCACAAAGACCTATTATTAACGTTATAATAATTGAAATCCAAAAAATATTACAAAGTAATATTTTTAACATGTGAACGCATTACACATATATACATACCGATTGATGACACTAAAATACATCATATTGCCTCAATATATATATATATTTTTTTAACCAGGTTTAATCCTGGGGTAGTAGTCCTGGTCCCTCATTTCTACTACCAGGAAAATCGCGGGATGTGCCCGAATGATACAGGGTTTGAGAACATGTCAACTAATATCACATACAAGGTCCAACCTCAGAAGAAAGCAAATTGCTTCCACCAAGAATCGAACCCACGCTGCATGCCTCTAGAATCTTTTGTCCCCCTCCTTTTACCACTCGGCTATGCCCCTCAATATGACGTATAACATCTTTGTCCAAATTTTGTGATAAAATTGTCATGCTTGAATGATGAATGCTACCTAAATAATAATAATAATAATAATATATATATATATATATATATATATATATAAGAACAACTAAATAATAGTTACTTTAATTAATAGCCAAATATCATACCGTTAGGGATATGTGTTAAAGGAGAAATTAAAGTCGAATATAACACGCTTTTCATAAAACCTTTAACACTATACCGTTGAAAAACAACATTTTCTGCAAAATAATTTATATATAACTATTAAATTAAAAAAAACAAAAATGAAAAAACAAAATTACATAATAAAAACTATCAAAAATAAAATACATGTCAGTTAATTAAGATTAATTATTTGATTTCAACTATTAAATGTCCAAAATCTTATATGGGCCTTAACCGGGACCCCACATTGGATGATAAAAATTAATATTAGATATAAAATGAATAAGGGCCAATGGTAAATGGCCAATATTTCAATAACCATAAGAAAAAAAAAAGTTAAATCATTGGAATATGCCACAAAGACCTTAACATTATGATAATTGAAATAAAAAAAAATATTGCAAAGTAAATATTTTTTACATGTGAACCAAACAAATGTTAGAACTGCACTCAGAATTAAATTTTAAATATCTTAACATTGAAAAAAGCAACCAAAACAATGATTAAAACCTCAACAGAAATAACAAAATACAGTATCCCTAAGATTGTAAGATTACGTCTAAATGAACAAATGACTATATTCAGTCGAATGAACTTGAAGGAAGTACTGGATTCCACACATTAGTTTGGCCTTTCTTGTTATTAAACATCCACCAAACTTGATTCAGTTGTCACTTGTGTTATTTTTGCAAAACATTACCAAAAAAATAAAATTATAATAACCAGCAAATTTCAAAACAAAAAATTTGAAAAAGAAACAATGAATTACCTTGTTCAAACTTTTCAAGATACTCATGTTTTTCCTCCACATCAACCGTTGATCCATTTGAACGGATCCAATCTTGAGTACATATCAATGCTTGCACAATTTTGGGAGTTAGAAGAACTCCTAAATGAATCAAGAACCCTTCCCCCAGTACTAAGACGGATATAGAAGCAACTGATGAAACTGGAATGGCTAGAATATCACGAGCCATCAAAATAATATCGGAAATGAAACACTTTTTTTCTTCCACCAGTCCAAAATAGCAATGGATTTACTCTCAAGCTAAACCTTTTCATTTTCATCCTCAGTCAAATATCTATCCAACTCTGACATAGTATCTCTACTACCAGATTCTGCCTTTCTCTTTTTCAACTTAGACATATTCTTATCTCTCATTTTCTGGTATAGATCAATATCACAATCTGAAGCTGATGAAACTTGGAGTAATATCAACATAGGACACAGAAGATAATGCATAATGATGAAGACATATCACTCCCAAAACTTAGTTATTTTTTGTAGAATGACATCTTCACTAATCCATTCACATCTCTCCCACCAACATCACCATACATAGTGCAAAGAGATATTGCAACATAATCAAATTTGCATCTAGGATCAAATGCACAAGCAATAAAAACCAACATATTAAACTTCTAAACACAACGCCAATATTTTGTCAAATTTCTTCTTCATTGATGGTGCCATTTCCCTAAGATCATTATCTAAATTTGACAGATTTTCACTCAAAACTCCATATATGCCAAATGTCATTCAAGTAAAGTTGGCAGTAATATACTTTGTACAAATCCTTAAAGTGAGAAGATAGAAATGTTTTAGGAAAACTTTTTAGGTCCTAACTATCTTAAAAGTCTCACTGTTTGGAACCACAGGTCGTGGTTCAGAGATATCACTACTAAGTTCTTCCCTAAAATACTTATCATCCAAATCATACGCATAAAAGGCTCTCTTGTACATTTGTGCCACATCCAACATCAAATAAGTGGAATTCCATGTTGATACAACATCCAAACACAATGTTTTAATACTACCACGGTCATCCAATTTAGCGAATTCCATAAACATTCTTGTCCTAGCAGGTAATTGCCTAATATACTTAACTGCTGCCTTGCACTATCAATTGCAGGACAAATCTCTTTCAAACCTTCTTGAACAATTAAGTTAATAATATGAGCAACAAACCTAACATGCATCCATTTACCTTGCAAAGTACGCTGCTTCCCCCAATTTACAGATTTTTTTTTAAATAACCAAGTGCAAATTCATTAGAACTTGCATTATCAACTGTAATAGTCCTAACACTTTTTAAACCCCACTCAAGCAAACATATTTCAACAACTTTTCCAATATCAAGACCCCTATGACTAAAAACAGGACATAAATAAAGCACCTTTTTTTTTTTTTCAAAGTTCAGTTTTCAAATGAACCCAAATATTCTTGGACTTCTATTTTTCCTAATAGAAGTCCTAACCTCCAGTACAAAAAGACCCCTATGACTAAAAATAGTTGATTTATTTTAAATCAACTGTCTTGCTTCTATCGGCATTCAAATTCCCAACCTCCAATACAAAAAGTGGGACATGACTAATTGATTTACAACAGATCCTTTAAAGTAAACCCATATCTCTCATTGCAAAACCTAGAGAGCCAGAGAAAAGAACAAAAACTAAGCATTAGGTAATCGTGGACAGAGTAGAATGAGTCAAAGGGTCTCTTTGATCCAAATCAAGCCAAGCTCGTATCCCATTGACTGGAAATACAACAAAAGGAATCATACTTCAACGAAAAAATTTCCAAACTTAAATAACTTTCAATTGGTTCATAAATATTTGTCATTAAGATAATTATTACTTTTCAAGTCACAACTTGTTACATTAATTTTGGCACAAGTAATACACTGGTTCATCTACTTAGTCTATAATTATACACTGTATTCTACCCAAAAACTTCTAGTGATTTTCCTTCTTGTCTTAGAAGTTTAACGTCACATTATTAATCTACCGAATAAAACAGATTAAGTAAATAAAAGAATGATATCCTCATTAAAGAGCTGCAAAATATATCACTCAGTTTTTGTGTGCTAACTATTCTCTTTTACAGAACTCCCCGATCAAGAACCACAATAACTAAAGCATACACATTACTTCGAGCAGGAAAGTCAGAAATCATGGTCCAAAAACGACTAACCATGGCATTCACAAATAAAAATTTAACATCAAAAATGTATTCTCACCAGTTCCTAGTTCCTTTCAATAACATTTTTGTATATAGTTGTAACATATATCCAGAACCTCCATAGTTCACCTCATTACAATCGATAGTAGGCCCATACATACATTTTGATCACAAAACTTTTTAAGATAATGCCAAGCTCCTTAATACAATTATGCTTATGCAATTTCTTACGATATCCTACAATAAACACGGCCCTTACATTCAATTATGTTTCAACATTTTTTTAACAATAATGCTAATTTCCTACCATAAAGTGGTAAACAATAGTGTATATCTTTTAACAGAGTCATAAGAGTTTGATCCCATTTCAGGTAAAAGTTTCCGTCATTAAAGTGTCAGAGAGAGAGAGAGAGAGAGAGCGAGAATTATTTAGTATATGTCTCTAATATTACAATATAATTTGAATCCTCACCTCAAACGTAGGCTCAACGTCGCTCTCATCTTGACTAACATCTCCCAAAGTCTTCTATTGATAAAGCTTTAGCTTTTTCCTGCTACAGTCTCAACACTTCAGCCTCCTCTTCAAGTTGGTCATTATCACTCGTTTGCACCTTCACAAGTACATTAAATAGAATAAGCTAACCCTCAATTTTTCGTTGGGATCTTCAAAGCACCCAGCTACAACACTATCCATTACTCTCCCATCTAATTATTCTTCATTACCCCATTTCTTCCTACGGGAAAAATGGAAAAAAATAAAATAAAAATAAAAGAACCAAACTTAATCAACTCTGGCACCTATCCAAGTATCCATAGAATATTCTACCCATTTTAGGTCAATCAACTCTGAAAATTAAACAAAAAAAATGATAATCACAAACCTTAAAGCCCCAACCAATAACACCAATGTGCTTAATACCTTTGAAAGCATGTGCATCAAGTGAAACAAATCCCCACCTCCCCTCAGAATATACTACAAATCAAAACAGAGATACAAACATATTACATATGTAAAAATAGAGAGAGAGAGAATAAAGAGGAGAGAGAGAGAGAGAGAGAAATGACCTCGTCATGATGGTTAATTTTATCTTTCTTGAAGATAAGAGGTTTCAGAATTGAGGAAGGGCGGGGACTTAATCGTGGATGTAGAAACTATGCGAACGCCAATGGACGAGCCACAATGATCGTCATTGCTGGAGAAGGCTCTAAATTTAAGCGATATTAAGGCTGATCTGCCGCCGCCACAACATCAAGATTTAGGGTCTTGGGGGCTTCTGTACTGCTATTCGAAGAAGCAATGACGCAATAGCGGCAATGGAGGAGAGAGAGGAGGTTGCCGCCGATGAATGTGAAAATTGAGAGTTTTCAGAGAATGGGGATATAGAGGAAAGAGATAGATGAAGAGACTATTTGCTTTTATTTTTTATGCAACGACTTATATTTTCAAGAGAAAATATATTTTTTTATTAAAAGCGTGCCCAGACAAAACAGAATGCAATCAATCAATTTGCTAACAGTGTAATTAATACAGTTTGTCATAAATTCGCCGGTGGTTTTCTAGCACAAAACCAGGTGCTATACTAAACAGAATAGTATTCATTTTTGGAAAGTGCATTTTGGCGGGAACTTTCCAGAAATGGAGACTATTCTGCTTTTATATATATATAGATAGTCGACTTACAATAATGTTTAACAATATTTTACACAATTATTAAAAAATAATTTTTTTTACAGGTTCAGTTATGGAAAGTTTATGCATCAATATATGGCTGGGAAATGTTATTTACGGGCTTATGTAAATATTCATTAGTTATGTAAAAAAAAAGGTTAATTATTAAAAGTTTTTATAGTATTTTCTTAACATCAGTTGTAATTAATAGATTAGGATTTGGAAATATGTAACGATAGGTAGAAAGATAACTATTTGTAAGTATGCTAGAAGAATGTTGTCTCGAGAGCAACTTCCATCAAAGGTAATATGTTGTTCATTTTTATCTTAGATTTTTGTGACAACCAAAAAATCCATAGAATTTATTAAATGTTCCTTACTTGTTCTTACATATAACAAATTTATGTTTATTGACAGGCAATGGCTCAAGCTAACTTGTTCTGAATTTGAAGCGGTCATTTTATGCAAGATAAGTATACCTACTTATATAAGATTGAACTGATAAAACACATGTAAAACATACAAAGCATATAATTATTATAATTTTAAAACACTTAGTATTCTGTTTTGTACGGTAATTCATATATATTTTGTCTATTTATAGGATCTGTTACAGAATATGGACTATTTAAGAAGTGACTGGAAAATGAATCATTCAGGATATTCATATGCAAGATAAGATAAGTAATCTCTTTTCACACCCACCCACTACCCAATGTTATTGGTTTCATTATGTAAACTTTCTGCATCTTAATGTATTTTGTGCTCAATTTGTAAACTAAGTACCCATACTACGAAACCATGCTGCTGTGCACAAAAATCCAGTTGAGTAAATTGTAAAGTTATTTTATTTTTTGTTTTTATACACTTTGGTTGGGCCTCCTTTTTTTTATTTTTTTATTTTTTTTATGTCTTAAGGGGGCATGGAAGAAATCGAACATTGGATCTCACACTTTGTGAAGTCCCACTCTACCACTGGGCTACTTTTTAAGAACTGTTGGGCCTCCACTAAGATTAAAATTTAGCTAATTCATACTCCCTCCGTTCCTAAGTTATCGTTTTGCTTTCCTTTTTTGTCCGTTCCAAAATAATTGTCTTCTTTCCAACTTTTTAGAAAAATATTTTTTTTACCATTTTACCCTTTTAAAATTTACTCTTCAATAGTGGGACCCACCACTTACCCATTTACAGTTGCTGTCTACCCCTGTTAGACTTCTTCCATTGAAATCAATAAAAGATCCTAGAACTCTTCACCGTCTTCTCTCCTCTATTTTCTTTAACAAAATGGCTTCTCTCCCCTTCAACGAATTGGCCGGATACTCAGTCCGGTGACCGGAGAAATTGTATCTCTAATTTCGATCTTCTCTTTCATTTTTTCTCTTTCATCCCACCTTTTTATCCCTAATTTTCTAGGGCTACTACACACATCCATGTCTACCTATATTAGTATCTCAATGAGATTATTTCCGACATAATCTTGCAATTAAGATCGGAAGCTACTAAATGGACTTCGTTTCTCAGTCTTGTACTTCTTCACGGAACCCCAAATCTCTATGTGGTATGGTTCTTTGCTTTCTTACATATAATCTCGATTGTACTCTGCGTAAGTGTGTTGTGTGTGTGGAGAAATGAGGAAAACTTGAGTAATCTATCCTTTTTTTTCTTCCACAAACAAGCAAAAATGTATTATGTTTATTTTCTACATAATGGAGTACTCAGTACTTTGTTTTTTTATTTCTTTAGTTGGGCTTTATGTTGAATTGAAGATCAAGTTTCAGTTTTATGCTTAGTGTTTACAAAGTAACCTCTTCAGTTTTACTAATTGAGTACATTGTTTATTTTCTACATAGTCAATGGGACAAACTAATGCAGTATATTTGTGGGTGTGTAATGTTTTTGGGATTGAAAATTTCAGTTTTATGCATAGTGTTTACAAAGTAACCTCTTCAATTTTACTAATGTTGTTGCTGTTGTAGTTATCTTTCATTTAACTATGCTAATTAATTATTTACAACAATGTAAGCAAAAGGTTAAAAAAATGTCATTCACGTACAATCAGCACACCATCTTAAATAGCATCCCTTAGAAGAAGTTAATGGAATATTTAGAGAATACCTGATAATCTCTTTCCCATGGGTTATTACAGCCTTTTCAAGTTTTGGTTCGCTTAAGCAAAGACGTCTGACTTTATCAGGATCAACCCGCATCCAATCATCTAATCTACCTTTTCCCTTTCTAGCATGAATAGCAATCAAACGTCTGTATTCAGGGGCTTCATTTTGTTGTGATTTATCATTATCGTCGTCGTCTTCTCCATCATCTGACCAAACATGATTGATATGATACCAACATGATTGTCGACTTTGAAACATGTTGCCGGAGTTATATTTCATTTAATGTTGTTGATGTTGTAGTTATCTTTCATTTAACTATCCTAACTATATCATTCACAAATTTCAATCATGTTCCTGGTTGCTTAAAGTTGTCTTATGTTTTAAATGGGCAAACAATATCAGTTGAGCAAAAATCATGGGAGCGTGCAAAGATCATTCTTGGTCTTGTTGAATTGGGAGACTTCGTAGATGACGAGGAAACCAATGACAATGAGCTTAATCACTTGCAAAAGAAAATGGCTACTATGGAAGAAGAGATTGATATAATGAAACTACGTATGCAAGAAATGGAGAAAATGATGCGGATGATGCAACAACGACATATAGAAGAGATTGCGAAGATCCAAGAACATATATATGCATGACACGGAACAACATACATTGATGATGCAACAACAAATGGATGGGATGGAACAAAAGATGGTGTTCATCGTATGATGTTGCGAAGATAATTAAACTAGTTATCATGTATTCAATCAAATACTTTTGGGGAAAGATTGAGGACATTCGAAACCATTTTGTATCAATGGATGTAAAGTGCTATGTATTGATAAATATATCAATACTTTGATACTGATAGATTGATGTATAGTTATGTTATGTGAAGGTTGTCTTATGTTTTTGTTAGTAAGATATCGTGTAATTATAAATATTTCAATATTTTGATGCCAGTTGATTAATGACTAGTTATGTTTCTAAGGTTTGTCCTATATTTTTGTTTGTTATAATGTGTTCTTTGAATTAGTAGTACATCTATAATTTAAAGGTACTAAATTGTTCACATGTTTCTGATTGTGTTACTCCACTTCCATAATGATTTAACGGTCACTAGTATCTCTTTAGTCATTTTTTACCATAAGAACGGAAATTACACATTTATAGCTACTAACTTGACTAGTGTACTATTTTTTCTTCTGAATTTGAAACAGAGAAGGCTATAGGAAAAGCAATTTGTCTAGCATGTTTATAATAGTTTTGGATAGCTCTCATAATGATTTCATGGTCACTACTAGGAATGTGAACTTCGAGCCTTGTCCATTTGAGAAGAAACCGAGAAGAAAGATCAAAAGAAAGATGAAAATCGACTGCAGAAAATGTGCAGATTGGCTGGACACCTCGTACGAAAAATGTCTTATCTTACTCCACAGAGGTCGAAACGACAAACCGTTTTTTTTCCTTAAACTAGACTCGTATATCTTTCCATTACATATAACCACGCCTTCTTGAATCTGACGAGTTGATACAGTTTAATTGTTAAAGTTGGTGAAAATCTAATTCTACACATTCTGACATCAGCTACCTTTAACCTCATTTGTTGACTACTACATTGCCTTTACGTGGATTCAATTTCATAAGACACTCCAGTTTCAACAACAAACAAAAGCACAAAAAGTCGAATTACAAATACAATCTCATATTAAAGCAGTAATAGTAACAATCAACCATAGATTCGACTTTTAACTTCTTACATTATTAAGATATATATTCACATATTATAACCTTTTTCTTACACAATACATTAAAAGTAGCCAATCAAAAACATCTTATACAAAAGTTATATGTCATTGTTATACAATTTTACAAAATTTACGACATCAAATCTTGAGCATAGGAACACCATTTTAACACCAAAATCCAATACTCCATCAAAAGCTTCCATAATTTTCTTGAGCTCTTCTCTATTGACTTAGATGTTCTTTAACCTATTTTACAAGATCAAAGCCACAATTTACTTGAAGAGGTAGTTCACCATTTCGTTCCAACCTTTGCTTACCAATATGTTTGAGTTTGTAGATGTTGCCTCCAAGACAATTCATCACTTCCACCATGCATAATTGTAGAGACACAAAAACCTGATTGAGACAGTGTAGAGATAAATCATCATAAGACTTTTCGACTGCTGCAATTAATTGATCAATTGTTGATGAAGCGCTTTCATGTTGAAGAGATTGAATTGATCGAAAGAAACCAAGGTCCAATACATTCAAGTCAGGGCTGTTTGGAGGCTGAAAAGTTAGCCAAATATCAAACTCATCCCTAAAAGCTGCTTCACAAAATTGACTATCGTTGGGATCAATGTGTGGTTTCGCATTATCTTGTTGAATGAAAATTGTTCTTGAACCACGGGAAGGCCATTTTTCTCGAATAGCCGACAAAATTTTGTCAATCAAATAAGCTCGTGTAATATCTTTTGTAATTGATAAGATTGGCTTTGTTTCCATTGTTCCGGCTACTCGATTCTTGCTATTTCGCTTGGCTGGCTCCTTGAAAGTGAAAGGAAATATTCCAATTTTTCCAAAAAATATTAAGTTACCGGACGAATCAAATCAGGACGAGCTGTGGCAGCAATAAACATCACTTTGTCGATAATTTTTTTACTTTTGCATGTTCGTTGAAGATCCTCCTCATCAGGAAGAAGGTAATACTTCTGTGTAGTTCTGGACATATAAAACCACTTCTCGTCGATATGTACATAATCAAACATGTCACAAAACATTAGATTTGTGCTTAAACCAGGGCCGACCTAACACTTATGGAGGCCTAAAGCAAATTTTAAAATGAGTCCTTTTTAAAGTAAATAAAAAATATTATTAAAAAAAAAAGCAATGTACGTTTCATAAAATTCACAAAGTTAAATTAAACGATTAACGACTACAAATCAAGACACAAGTGACAATACTAAAGAAAAAAGTTAGAACAATGAAACATTTTCAATAACAAGAAGATTCTTTGTTGGGCCAAATGCAACACAAACAACTACAAGATTTTTGCAATAATTTGAGAAAATAAATAATTGTTATAGCAAAAAAAAAAAGATCAAATAAATTACAAATACACAAATATATTAATGTTGTTTGTAAATCATCTCACCAATTGACAATTGTGAATAAAAAAAAAAAGGAATTGATAATGAGAATATGCCCAATCTTCCTTTGATGCTCGATGCTCCACTGTAATTTATAATTTACTAAAATACAAAATTGATTAGACCGAGTCCGAGTGTCAACAGTAGCGCCGGCCCTACTGTTGGTGGTGTGGCAGTGGCGGTGGAGAGTGGTCCACGGTGATTTGTGATTGTCAAGTAAAGGTGTGAAGCGGCAACTGGTGGCGGTGTTGTACCTAGTCGACGGCTACGTAGAGAATAGAGATGAATAGATGACGAGAGCGGAGAATTGGAGGAAATTAGAAAGAGAAAGAAATTAGGAAATATGTTATAAAATATTATTACTATATTATATTAAATCAATAAAACTAGTAAGTTAACGTTAATTAAAATCAAAATTAAGGATTGATTGCGGAAATCAAGAGTTTTTTTTTTTTAATCCGGGAACCTTGATATTCTTGGCTTGGCAAGTTGACTGTTGACCTATTCTTTTTGACTTTCTACTTGCTATCATCCACAGCCCATATCCTTCTTCTTCGCTTATGTTTTGGGCCTGGGCGAAAATAGTATTAGTAGTACTTTTTTTTTAAGGCCTAAAATTTTTTAGGCCTAAAGCGTTATCTCCCTTGGCTTCACCCTTGGGCCGGGCCTGGCTTAAACTTCTTGGATCAAGCATTGAGAGAAAGAACTCTAATAACCTTGATTTCTTGTTGGCCTCTGTTAGATATGGCTTTAATACACTTGAATGACATCGAATCTTGCCCGTTTTGATCAACCTATGTATGGTTGTTTGTGAAACACCCAAAGCCTTAGCTAATGATCGAATGTTTGTACGATGACTCTTCGGAATTCTGGCCATCACACTTAAATCGACTTGATCTTGTTTTCACCCTAACCTTTTCGGCATCCTCGATAATACATCAACAGCTGACCCATTCGCTAATTGACCTTTTGCTTGATTCCAGATTCAGCCAATGGTTCTTGTTGTAACACTGAATGATTTTGTGGCCTCCGTGTTTGAGCCTTTCTTCAATCGATAGTTATTGCTCTGTTGCTGTAAGAACTTCAAAATTTCTCGTCATTGAATATTAGAGATATTGTTTTTTGGAGGGATGGTGTTTAAATTAGGTAAGGACTCCATCCAGAAGTGATGATAAGGAAACTTAGATTTTGAAGATTTGGTCTAATAAGGAAACAAAGGTTCTTGGTTTCCAAAAGGTAAGGACTCCATCAAGAAGTAATGATAAGGAAACTTAGATTTTGAAGATTTGGTCTAATAAGGAAACAAAGGTTCTTGGTTTCCAAAAGGAAACGGAGTAATTGATTGCTAAATGACTCATTTTCTCATTTAAAAACTTCACAGAAGGCTGATTGCTTGGTAAGTTATAATCATCACAATTTTTCATTTTTGCTAGGTAAGTTATATAGTAATCATCACAATTTGAATTTTTCAAAAGTTTGGTTAGAGGGAATATATTTCATATTGTATTTTTACAGAACTCAAAAAGTCTAGTGGCAGTATTATCTCAAGGGTAAAAATGGAAAGTTCTAAAAATGTAAATATTTATATTTGAGTCAATTATTTTTTCTTAAATGGTATGCCGGATCAAACAGGACTATAATTTAGGAATGTGGGGAGTACCTTTTGAATAAACGCTACTTTCTGGTGTGCAGGCTCAATAACTTTATTAAGCCCAAGTGTTTTTTTAAATCCAATAGTGTACCTATTTGAATATTTTAAAAGAATTTTATTTTTTTACTCAAAGTGATTTAACTCGCAAACAACTTAACATGCATATAATTTAATTTTTACAAAAGGTTAACAGTAAAAAAAAATCCTTGTGCTTTTTGGAGATGACACTGGATTTCATGATCTTCATTGGTTACCTTAATCTTTTCAAGTTTTTTCTTTGATTTTAATAAATGTTTCTATGAAAGTTACTCAAATTTACACACTAACTTGTTTAAAAAATCAATTTTTATACTAACTTCAACGTGGCTAAAATAAATTATTTACACAATATGTTATTTATACAAACATGTTGAATTAATAGATTTATATATTAAATTACTAAAACTAAACCATATTTATACATAGCATATATACAAAAATATGTACGAAGATTAAAGAACAAAATATTTAATATTTGCAAAATTCGCAAGGTGAAATATAGAAACATACCTTTTAAAGAACTATAGGTTATCTTGCGCTTGTTTGATATAATCGTAGTCTTTGTTATCTTCATGACTCCTTGATTCGTAAAACTCCAGTCTTCTTTATTAAAATAATTATCGGACAAACTTCTCCTCCGATTGATTGTAAATTTCAGCTTTGAAAACTATAAGGAAAAACCAAGATTACTTTCTTGTTTGATAACGTTAAGATGATAAAAATGAGAAATCTTATGTTGCTTACTTATATAAGCAATTTTAGTGGTTTCTTGGCACGCTGTAAAATGTAATCATTTATACGACAGGTCTAAAAATGACCCTTTGGTTCCTGTTAAAGTAAAAAATTATGTAAGATTTTATTATATTTTAAAAAATGATAATAATGACTCTATGGCTTCGGTAAGAGTTAGTTTAGTATACCAAGATGGAGGTTAGTATAATTTACGTTGTCATTTGGAAATGTATGAGAAAAAAATAATAATTTAATATATATAAATAAATATTTCTACATCCATATTACTTTAGTCTCTAAAACACTATATAATTAAAAATCAAATGCAGCTGTTTAACAATAATCAATATTAAATTTTTACTATTTTTTATATTTAGTAAATACATAACATGTATTTCATTATATATATATATATATATATATATACTATTTTATTTTTCGCTTTTTAATTTCTACACTATTATTCACTTTTTGATCCACTATCATGTTTGCATGGACGTGAGTAAGAGTTTGTGCGTGAGAGTAGTGTATATTATAGTATATTTAATGAATATAACATATACTTATTAAATATATAGATACTATTGTATTACTTGAAACATTGTATAATTAGAAAGTTAGTGAAGCTCCTTAAGAAATTTTAATATAACATGTTCAAGTTCAAATTGAAATATTATATCAGAGCTTTTGATTCAAGTTCATATGGTATATGCTCTCATATTGCGATACAATTTCATGCATATAGTAAATAAATTAAAATATTCTTTATCCCTTTCTTTATACTTTCTAAATTTTGGAATACTTTTTTGAATATAATTTTTTTTAATATGAAAGAATCACATGGATATCTTGGAAATATAACATTATACAAATATATATATATATATATATATGTTAATTATCATAGCCGATAACAAAAAATCAGAACTAAAATTATTTACTAAGTAATAATATCATAAATAAAAAGCATGACTAAAAATTAAATAACATGAAAATACAAATTTGAAAATATAAAATCAATAAGAAATTAAACTTTACATTGAGTAAGTCACGGAGATTTATCTAAATGAATTTTTTTGTTCAGCATGACATAAACAGTGGTGTTGGCACAAAAAATATTTATTATTGAAAACGTATACAAATTTCAATGCATTCATTTATTTTATTTCCGATAAATATTAAGAGTGTTATTTATTTGAAGAAAATCTAATTCAATGGTTTTTTTTTTTTTAACATTTTTTGTTACAGAAAAAAAAAAGATATAGAAAGATAGTCCATTATTCATCAAGTTCTTGGTTGGCGTAGTCATCGACTAAGAACTTGAGGAAGGATGGACTTTCTTTTTGTTGATAAACCATTGACCTAATTACTTTGAAAATTGACTTGGACGTACACCAGTACACCGGTTAAGCTACTTATCTAGGAATGACTTGACTCGTTCCAAGAATGGTTGAAAGAGGGGGTTCTGAATCTTGGTTTTAACCAATTCAGGTACACTCATTCTTTGGTATCTTCCTTCTTGTTTTAACCATTCAGGTACACTCATTCTTCTATATTCACTACTTGGTCGAATATTTGTAATCTCAATAGAAAATATACAAAAAAAAAAAGTAGAACATATTTATAAAGTTAAGCAAATTATAAACTTTGACCACTCAACAAAAACGAAACGTAAAAAAAGATTCATGGAGCTGAGATAAAATTTAGGACATTGACTCAAGTGAATTAACTTGTGTTATAAAAAATATGAGTTAGATGAATTTTTATTTGTATATGCAACATCAAAAAGCGAGAATTTAGATATGAGTTTTATGTTAAATTAGTCCTTTTGTTTATTTCGGTTTGTATACTTATTTTGTTTTATATGTGTTTATTAATCGCCATACTTATTTCTTCAAAAAAAAAAATTGACATACTTGTAAAAAATATGGGTTAGATAAATTTTTATTTGCATTTTCAACATAAAAAAAGCATGAATTTAGATATGGGTTTTATGTTAAATTAGTCCTTTGCTTTATTTTGGTTTGTATACTTAGTTTGTTACATATGTGTTTTTTAAGCGTCATACATATTTTTTCAAAAAAAAAAAATCGACATACTTATAAAAAATATGGGTTAGATGAATTTTTATTTGTATCTGCAACATCAAAAAATATGAATTTGTGGGTTTTATGTTAAATTAGTCCTTTTGTTTATTTCAGTTTGTATACTTAGTTTGTTACATATGTGTTTTTGAATTGACATACTTATTAAAATATAATTTAATTTAAAGATATTAATAACAGGGAGAAGTAATAACTAAAAAGAATAAAATTCTTTGCAGAATAACACAATCATTATAATATGAGAATAACTTAATATACCACTTAGAATTAAATTCAGAATAGAAAATTAAAACCTTAAATTCGATACAAATAGCCCTTGTCGATAAAAGTACCATTTAAATCAAGTTTTTAAACAAACCATCACCATCACCAACAAAAGAACATCACACCTACATCCAACAAAATAATACCCAAAAGATAACAAAAAGGCTCCAAAATAAAGTGTTCAACACAACTAATCCAAAAGAGAAGCAAATTGCAAAAAACCATTATTAATGCAAAATCCATCATTCTTTCTTTGTCTTCACCACCACCTTCACCTCCCTTTCTTTTGTAGCAGATGAGAAATCATTTGTAAGAGACCTTTTCACCGCACCATCTTCAGCAATTTCCAATGACTTCGCATGAACCTTCGATTGGTTTGGAGTTGAAAGTTCGTTCTCAGATGATTCCAACTAAAAAAATGTAAAGGTAAAAATAGTTATATTAACATTAATTAATAAATTACTGATAATTTACACGAATACTTACGTCAAATTCGTCCCCATGATCACTATCTTTGAGCTTAGAAAAAATGTTTGATTCTTGGCCTTCTTGATGAATATCACGATACTTGTCAATCACTGAATTGTCTTGAATTATTTTTATCATATGAAATTTTTTTGCATAAACACTTCCATTGTCATCTTTCACTTGAATTTTGAACAAAACATTTTTTTCAATCACACTGATAATTTCAGTTAGATAATCTTTTTCCAATTTGTTTCTCAACTCCAAAGTTGTTTTTCCAATAAGTTCATTGCACTCTTTATCCCAAAGCAAGACCGAAGCATTTCCACTAAAATCCATAACTCGAACCTAAAATTTATACCTGTAAAATACATTTATACCATAGTAAGAAATCAAAGACTCAACTTTTAATTTTTTTAGTGTGCAAGTCAATATGTAAATTATTTTTTACCTTATGTTGCCCGTCATATCAAAACAGTGACAGTTGTCACAATAAAAATTTTCCACAGCTGGTGTCATTTTCTTTGGACATTTCTTACACGAAATATACCACCAGTTTCTACTGCAGCAATTTTACCAATCACCCAATAACTTCCAACCTGAAAAAAATGAAAACTCTTAATATTTTTTATAATAACTTTGTTAATAAATATCTGAATAAAACTGCAGTAACAAAAAATAATTTACATCCTCAGTTTCCGAAATCTGTTCTATTGTCCTCAGCAAATCCTTTGAATTTTCGAACTCATCAATCACATTGTCTGTTGTTATGGATGAAATTTTGCCAACCGGAGTCATCATCCTTCCTTCTGAAATAAAGCTACAAAAGAAAAAATAACAAATTTAAACATAACTAATCGTAGTTATTTAGTAAATATACGTTAATATAAAACCAATTGTTATACACCTGTTACGCAACATAGTTATTTCAATCATATATGCATTTATGATAACTTTGCTAACATAATAGGTGTTTGAAACCCGAAGTTCACCCATAAACATGTTTACTCGATAGAATTGTAGAAGTATGATAATAGGTTCATCAGAAGAAACTGTATATAAGTAGTCACACAAATCATCAACAGGTTGACCCTAAAACGTACATGGCAGAGTCTTGCCCCTACGAAAAATATATAAAATTTATAAATAACAAAATATAAATAAGCATACACATAATAATTTTTTTGAATAAATATTCTTTATTGTGTATTCTCCAAAATTAAATCAAGCATCTTTGTATCACGGCCTCTAATTTCCCTTCGTTGGGGAAAAGCTTTTGCATGTAACTTCCCAATAACATCTACAATATAGAAATAAAAACATATTAAAGTTAAGGGCACAGAATAAACTTGATTTTTTTTTGTAAATATAATTACCAATGAGAAGAGATTCGTCGATTGATTCTGCATTTGACAATTCCTCAAGTGGCTTGAAAGCGCAAACAAACCGCGGGAATAAGGCATCCTTCATTTCTGTCACACGTGTTGTTCCAACAAAAATCATTTTATACTTCGCGAAGTGGTCTTGTATTTCATCCGATTTTTAGCCACTGTGAAATTTTTCAAGAGATATAGATGCGTCTCTTTCAACAATGGTTGATACTTCTGAATTAGATTTTGTTTTATTGTTGCATGGACCTTTGTTCCGTAATAGATAGAGATATTATTGTCTAAAAAATTGATATTTTTTTTCTAATATTGTTACAAATGGACAGGAGTTATAATCGTAAAGCATAAACAAAAACTTTAAACAGTACCTGAGAGTCATGAAAAATACATTCCAACGAATACTTTTTGGAGCTATATATTGCCATAGACGGGTACATCATAAACCCTAATCAGTCTTATCTTGATTGCCCATGTCAATTTGCTTGGGTTGATATCTGAATTTGGTAGAAAAGGGGGACATTTTGCTGTAATATTGTTACTAAACCAAGGCTTCAAATGTAATGGAATTCAAAATTTGTAGAACCAAATGAAGGAAAGGCAATTTATAGTGGTTCTGTTTGGGAAACGTTTTGAAGATTCGATGCTCCAGGTGTGCTCTTTTTAATTACCCAAGGCGCTGTCAGAAATATTATATTATTACAGTATACAGTTGTTTTTCTCTTCTGTTGTGGTTTATTTTGTACTTTATTATTACTTGTTTAAAATTTAAGATACAATATGTTTGAAGCTAACTCAAAAAATAAAAAAAAAAATGCAAACATGATAAACAATCTGTTCAATATCCCAGATTACAAATGACTTTAAGATTTTTTTAAAGTAGAACTTTATTGGTGTCAGAGAAAATAACTTTGTTATTTACAAAACCATTCTCATAGCAAACAGAAAAATTATACCGTTATCAGAACAAAATCATGTTCTGATTTTTGCAAAACCGTGGATGACCAAACTGGAATATAACAAAAACCGTGGTATAGATTAAGCATAATAGTTTCCATATTCGGAAAGAATGTTTTGGCGGGAAATTTCTATTTTTGGGGATTATCTTGCTTATATATATATAATATAATATATATATATATGGCTCTTTTTTTTTTCATTTCTGAAAAAAAATATTTGTATCATATGAATTTAATTTATATTTATTAAAACTATAATACTTATTTTTTATATAATCACAATCAGTTAATGACCATCCTTAAAAAATAAAGAAAAAGCAGTATAATAAAGTTCCCATATACGGAAAGAAAAAACTACATTTCTGAAAATTGTACTTTAGACTTTAAAGCATATGACTTATGAGAATTATATATATATATATGTGTGTGTGTGTGTGTGTGTGTGTTTATATTTCCCATTTGTATTAAATTAATGAAATTTCATTTGCCCCGAGGTGCCTTTTTTTCCCCGACTTAAATGCATCTTCAATCTATACCACATTCTAGACTTTAATTTGTGTCTCCTTTTAGTTTTAAGATCAAACCAAAATTAGCCCCCAATGTTACTATCAAATCCCTCTTTGCACCCCAGATCAAATATTGTTCCAAAGTCATACACCATGTTACATTTTATCCCATTTTGCCTCCTAAGTGCTACAGACGTTACAAATTTGACGTTAAGTTGACATTTGAGAGTCACCTGAGGGGCATTTTGGTCATTTGGATCGGGGTGCAGTGGGATTTGGTGTATTATTTTTTTAAATAAAAGTCTCTTTCTTTCATTTCAAATGGAAAAAAAATAAAATTTAAATAGTGAAAAAAATAAAATTACAATTTGTGCATATAATTTTCTGTTTTACTTTTTCATCTTTTGTTTTTTTTTTCATTTTTTCCCCTTCTTTCTCCTTTAATCAAAGTTATGTCATTTCTTTTTCTTTTTAATCTTTCCTCATGTATGGTTCTAATTTTCTTCTTCTTCCTGGGCACCAAAATAAAGTGACCTGGAAACCCAACGTCGGCGTCAAGATCAACGAAATCGTACTCTCTCTCTCTCTCTCTCTCTCTCTCTCTCTCTCTCTCTCTCTCACACACACACACACACACACTAAACTCGTTTGTCGATCTCGCCGTCTATGAACCATATTATCGGTGAGTCCTCTTCTCTCTTTTTCTCTTTTGTTTAGCTTTTTTTTGTTCCCACATGTCACACCATCTCCACCTTAAGAACCCAAAACCTCAAACCTCTATCCACTATTAAAAAAAAAAAAAAACCCAACTATTTTTTTTATGGGTCTCACTTTATATATACCACTTTACATGGTATTGATTAATGGGGGCATTTTTTCTTCAATTCTTGAGCCCACAAGGAGACAAAAAGCAACTCTCTCCCAAGAGAGCTGTTCCTGCCACAAACCTCTCAAATAATTGCCACAATGGTGAAATAACAATTTGGGGGGTTTTTGGGGATTGAAAAAAGTGGGGCAAAAACCTCCCACTAGCGATGCTAAGCTGGATGAGAAACCCCCAAGTATACCTTGATCTCACCACTAACGTCACCAGCACCACCATCGTTGCCTCAACTGGGTTGATTTCAAACAATGAATCAGCTTTGTAAAAATATATGACATTAGAGTGCTTTAGAGATCAAAAAAATGATTCTAATAAGTTTTCGGAACCCAATCCAAACACCAAACCTTGGAAAATCTTGAATCCAAATCAAAGGTGAAGAACATTGTACAAGCCCTAATGTCGGAGTCCAAAATGGTCGATGAAGCACTTGAGACCATTGTCAATTGGTTCAATTTTCGATTGTATTCACCCAGTTCGACAATAGTTTTTTAAAATCTTTCTTGGAGTCTTCTCGTGAGATCTAATCAATCATGCTGGAGAGATGAGAATGAATCTATTGATTTTAATTGGCTAGGTTGCATCTGGAAAAACTCACCGATTATTTTCGAGTTCGAGGATAACCGAGAGGAGGAACACAATCATTGTTGGAAAAGACAGACCTCACTGGTGTACAGTATGATTTGATATGAAAATGACCAAAATTCCCCTCAGTGTCAACTTAATGTCAAATAAAAGTTGCTTACAAATACATTTTTTTTAAAAAAGAAAAAAAAATAGCAGGAAAGGAAATCTTTGTCTTCCTCTCCTTGACCTGCCAGTGCTAGCGCCTCTGGAGCCTCCGCTCCCGCCACCTCTGCGACGCGGTCCAGTCACGTCCGCACCACCTCGACAAGTGAAATCACTGGCCCCAGCGTTCAGTTTTCGATATAGATCGGACAACTTGTAAAATCTGGTCAATAACTTCTGATAGGAACTAGCTGGCACCTGTTCATACAACATTTCTTTTAGCATCATTTTTATTCATATGCAAATACATGTAGATAAAATAGACAAATAGTATGTACAGGGTAGTCAGAAATATACCAGATCTCTCCCTCACAGAAGATAGTCATGTGGTGGAATCTCACCACCGCTCAGGTCCTCCTCCCTGTAGTTCTTCCCCTCTCCATAGCCAATCGTCCGCGGGACTTCCGGATAATGTATCCGCCCACAAACGACCCAATCTCTCCCACAAAAATGGGAAATGGACCCTCCGCTTCCTGAGCAGGAGGAGGAGAAGGATACAGCACGGTCTGCACGAACACCCCATAATTCATCTCCACATATCTATGTGGATCGATGGCCTCTCTCGGGATATACCACTCGCGTCTCGGCATCACATCAGGTGTCATCATCCCGAAAGGTGGTGAAGGTGGTGTCAGAGGCTGGCCCACGTTGGGCTCATGCTGGCGATTAACCCGATCGCCCAAATACATCGAGTCGCACATGATGGAAACCATTAAAATGCGACAACCATTGGCCACTTGGGCTGAACCATAGGAAGCAGACAGCTGACCCCATGGGAAGAAGCTAACAGATTCGAACTGGAGTTGATTATCACAGTCCAAATCACCTCAGTGTCGGACCGAGTAGGAGTCCTCCGTGTGTATTTCTGGTTTGAAGTCCGGAAGTTCATCACGAACGGCAATGTCAACACCCTGGTATGGAGCGTGAAAGGGTGAAAGCTGAATACCGCATAAGCCCAAGCCTGTCACGTCAAAAACAATGAGTCAACATCTATTTTAAAATGACAAAACAAGTTTTAAAATAAAGATCTCTATTTAGAATATTACCTCCCATGCCACGTTGTAGTCAGTCAAGCTGCTGGCGACGTTTCGGCTGGCATGATCCATGAAGAAATAACACTCCGCCAGGCCAGCCTGTCCCCAGTCAAAGTCGCCCAGATGGCGCAGTCTCCTCAGACGGCCGAGTAGAGATACTCGCAGGGTTGAAGAAGCATTGGCAAAGAGGGTGATCCCCAGTCCCAAGAATAAGAAAACCCTAATAAATCGGGTTACAGCAGACCGGTCAGCCGTATCGACGAGACCCACATTGTGGAGCAGCCACTCCCTAATATAGCTGACGGGGATCTCGTCAAAACTCTTGTACACTGGTGTGAACCCCAACAGCTGAGAAACGACATCAGGTCGATGTCGCAGCTGGAAATCTGGCTCGATAGCCCGGCCCCGACTATTCGGTAACCCAGTGATTGCCAAAAAATCCGCAGGTGTCATAGTTACCTCGCCCCACGGAAGATGGAAGGTGTGGGTAGTGTCCCACCAGAACCACCGCAACACCTCATGGATGTTGCTGTAGCCGATAAAACCACCCAAGTTCTGGATGAATGTACCAAGACAGGTACCATTCACCCTCTCCTGAATCAGTTGAGGGAGTCGATCATAGATCTCCCTCACCATGTCCCCGTTCGCCCGGATGCGAGTAATCCTCCTCCGTGACTGCGAAACAAACAACAAAAATTCCCAACATGTCAGCACAAAGCACACGCGCACATTTTCTATGTCATTTGCATAAATGCACATTTCTTTCATGTCATTCACATTTGACATGCCAAAAAAAAAAAAACTTGATAGTTTTTATTTTTTTCACACATGCTCCAAATTCCATCCCCAGGATCCCGGGATCAAAATAAAATATTTTTCAAGTGTTTAGTGAGGGTTTTTCTTCACTTTTCTTCTTTGAAGCTTTTTTAAGCTTTTTTTCAAACAGTTGGTGTGCGACTTTCGCGCAACTTCAGGCAAAAAAAATTCACACATTTTGAGCCACCCCAACAAGATTAACTTGGGGGTTTCCATCTTTGTTCATCCCTCTACACATACATACTCTCAATTTCAAGAAATTTTTATCATAACATATTCAAATTTGCGATTAAAGTAGGCACTTTAAACATGCAAAATTCACAAAACATACATACTTTTTTATGCCCATATTGCATAAATTCACATTTTTTACTTAGATTCAACATGCAACAACATATATTTGCTACTTGGATACTAACAATTGCAGGATTAACATCAAGAGTCCAGCAAATCATACAAAAATCTCAAATTTAGCCTACTTTGCAGAACAAATGGGTTTTCCGAAAACTCACCGCAGGTGGATCTAAAGAAGAGATGTGACTGCTCCGGTAATGATGGATATCGTTCGGATTACTATCCGAGAACGGATACCGGACCCGATTCCACGCCATCACCTCGTCGACTTGTTCGTCGTCGGCACCCACATCACCAAAAATCTCATTTTTGGAGTCCAAATTGTTGGCCATTATCGCTACAAACAATTTTGGGGCGATAAACCTCAAATATTTTGAGTGATTTTGGAAGAAATCGGAGAAGAAATTAATAATTGAGAGAGAGAGAGAGAGAGAGAGAGAGAGAGAGAGAGAGAGAACACAGTAGTAGCTATGTTGCTGCTGCTGGCTGTGTTCTTCCATTAAGGAAGAAAGAAAAAGAATTTTCCCTTTTGCCTCCAAGTTTCAGCATTTTGCAATTTGCACCCCCAAATCCTTCTAATGGCAACTTAACGTCCAACTAACGGTCGTTAACTGGACGCCCTAACAAGTCCCCCATCAACATATTTTCAAGAGAAATCCCCAGCGGAGCTACTCCCAACGGCCCTTCCGTCTAATCTATCATTTCCAGCAGAATCCCCATGGGACTCTACACAACAAATTTTAGCAGATGCATCGCCATGGTCATGCGCATCATCCCCAACAAAGTGTCCCCTGGACGCAGATTTGCAGTGCACTCACACATGTTTGCACACCCAGTTACCCGGTCATTTCCTCCACAGGTTCGAGCCTGAGGCATATGGAAATCAACCGCTCAACGACCCTGTCGTCCAACACAGTTCAGAATCTGTCCCCCGGACGCCACACAAAAATAATATCTTTACTTTATGTCAATTTACAGCTTATCCTAAATTGCAATTTGCCTCATTTGCATTGGTACAACTTTCTGTTGGTCATTTCCCAACGGGTATAGACCCAGGGTCCGGAAGTGAACCATTCACACATTACATCTTTACAGTCAAATTTCTTCCCTGAAAAGATTTGAACTACGTTTTGACCTGATTCTCTTTATAGAGATACGTAGGCAGCCTCCCCTGAAGATCCGGTCACCACAGAGCAAACCCTGTCGCTCATTTACAGCATATCTGACGTTTCAAATTTCTTCCCTGAAGAGATTTAAACTATGTTTTGACCTGATTCTCTTTATAGAGATACGTAGGCAGTCTCCCCTGGAGATCCGGTCACCACAGAGCAGACCCTGTCGCTCATCTACAAGATATCTGACGTTTCAAATTTCTTCCCTAAAGAGATTTGAACTACGTTTTGACCTGATTCTATTTATAGAGATACATAGGCAGTCTCCCCTGGAGATCCGGTCACCACAGAGCAGACCCTGTCGCTCATCTACAAGATATCTGACGTTTCAAATTTCTTCCCTGAAGAGATTTGAACTACGTTTTGACCTGATTCTATTTATAGAGATACGTAGGCAGTCTCCCCTGGAGATCCGGTCAGCACAGAGCAGACCCTGTCGCTTATCTACATCATATCTGATGTTTTAAATTTCTTCCCTAAAGAGATTTGAACTACGTTTTGACCTGATTCTTTTTATAGAGATACGTAGGCAGTCTCCCCTGGAGATCTGGTCACTTTTTAACACATGTTGTCACCTACACACATATACACATGGTCACACAAACTCCGATGCAGAGTTTGACCATCCAACTGCTAGTACAAACCTAGATGTCTGTTCTTTTTTGACGACGCTCGCTTACTTCTAAGCAAACGTAGTCGAGGGGCTCTGTAGACACCCAGAATTCGTACACCTACATTATACAAATTGTACAATAAACAACTGTTTATTTACAAATGGACTAACACATATTTCTATGATTATTTCTGGAAACAACATACACAATGGACCAACAACGTCCGACAAATACAACAATCTTCGGTTAGATCAACATCAAGGGTCAAACTCGAAGACACAACGGACTAACGACGTCCATCACACAAATAAACCTTCCGTTAGATCAACATCAATGGTCTAAACTGAAGATACATAGCTTAGAAGGGCCAAAGTGCAAGATACAAAGCCTGAAAAAGCCAAAAATAGGGTTTAGTGCGCTAAAGACATTTCTGGTGAGCCAATACACCCAAACAGGGTTTGGTGCGCGGGCATCATGCCAGGTGCGTCGCGCACCAAACTTACATTTTCTCAACAATTCAGCAGCCGGCTGCTGAAGAGGAAGCTTCCTCCAAACTTGCCTCCGCGGGTTTCCTTCAGCCCAGGCTTTCTATAAATAGAGATGATCAGCTCTCTCTATTCACACATGTTCAATTCTCTCCCTAAACACACACACACACAAAAAAATCTTTCTCTCTATTAAGCCTCTTTTTGAGGAAGAAAAGAGAGAAAGAAAAGAGAAAAGAGTATTGACTCTATCTCAACACACACAAAACATAAGTATTCCTTTCCTCGATTGGTAGCAGTGGGAGCACAACGGTTAGGCTACGAGCTAGCTTGATCCAGTATAAGCAACGGCCTAGAACTTGGCCTAGTTTTCTGTAAAATGACAGAAGGTAAACCCTTCCGTTCGTTAGTTTAGAGAGGTAAATATATGTAATTGTTTTAGAATACATTGTAAATACATTTTGTAAATACATGTAATTTATATTCTTTAAATAAACAAACTTGCAATAATTAAATACAAGCATGCAAATGTGTAGAGACCGAAAGGGCGAATTGGGTGCGTTAAACCTTCCCGATTCCTAACTTGGCCCCCGAACCCATAATCTAAAGTTTTTCTCCCGTTTACTTATAAACGAGAGTGGCGACTCTGTTTTTAAAGATAAACATGTTTTTCATATTTATCAAACCATAAAATAAAATAGAGGGGAACCACAAGAGGCAAGCAAAAAAGGCCCCCCCTCGAAGGGAACGATCCTGCGGGATCGGGGCAATCACAGTGGGTTCGACGATTGGACTCCGTAGAAGTGTAGAGGTCGTTGAGAAGTGCATTTCCAACTAAAGCCCCTGGTTTTTGTGAAGGATTTACGGTAAAGGTAAGTAACTATAATGTTTTATGTGTTTATGAGTTGAATTGGAAGAGTAAAGCATGTAGGATGTGCTAGTGATGATTTTTATGTTATTCTCTTAGGAGAAGGATATGATTAATACCTACAAATGATGTTAGGTTAAACTATGTTACATACTTAACTTGGGTTAATGATTGGAGAAAGAATTGATGATTTTTTGTTGATTTCATAAACTTCAATATTAGAGATGTCATGCTAGTTATTCGCGACGTGTTAAGTTATAACCCTTGTTCGGCACGTGATTAACCTATGACGAGTAGTGCATTGTTTTTGTATTCGTTCGAGACCATTCCCAACATTGATTAGCGTTTTTATACATCGTTTAACCCTCATGTTTGTTTGACCTTGTCTTAGTTGAGACTCCCTTATGATTGGCAAGCATGTCAATCTTGTCGTTAAACCGTAATTTGAGTTGATTCGTATGCCATTTTGTGTGTTTATCTTCGCGTACGAGTGAGACTTATGTATTTCATCCATCAAGCCTTATTGGAGAATGATTTGGTTGAGTTTTTGATGTGTTTGACCTTTTTGTGATGTTAGAATCAACCTAGGATCACTTCGGGACATTTCGGGATCTAACGGAGACATTTTTAGAAAAACTGCTCAGTGCCTTAGCCCTATGTGGCCGCCCTAGGCTAGCTCACATAGAATTGGTGAACATTCTGTCTTCTATGCAGCTGAACTATGCCTTGGCATAGTGCCTATGCGACCGCATTATGCCTCCGCATAGCCGCGATCTATGTTTCGCTCTGTTTCGTTCTTTCTCGATTTTTAACATTTTTAAGTGGTTTAAAATGCTCAAACAAGCCCAAGATTGGACCAAACACTTAACCATGGATTTAATTAGATAACCCAACCCATTTCCCCTCATTATTTTCATCCAAACCAGGTGAGTATAGAGAGAGAAATAGTAGAGAGATAAAATTGCGATATCTTAAGCGTTTCAAGTCGGTTTAACGATCTGTCTTCGCCGTAGCGTAGAGGGCGAAGAAGAGAACATTTTTAGCCTAAGAGATCTCATGATCTATTGAGAAATCATGGACCTCTCATCGTCTCCCATATTTTAGAGAGAGAAAGTGAGTTTTGGAGTGGGGAAACCTTGATTCAAGCTTGGATCGAGTGTGGGTTCGACGATTGGACTCCGTAGAAGTATATAGGTCATCAAGAAGTGCATTTCCAACTAAATCCCCTGGTTTTAGTGAAGGATTTGTGGCAAAGATAAGTAACTATAATGTTTTATGTGTTTATGAGAATTTGTGTTGCATATTTAAGTTGCGTTAATGATTGGAGAAAGAATTGATAATTTGTTGTTGATTTCATAGACTTCAATATTAGAGACTTGTAGATCTTGTTGTTATTGTTGTTGTAGTTGTTGTCTCCGAGTAATGGGAACTCATTGAGGTTGTAGTGTACTTGTGTATTATTTAGTTGAGTTCTGGCTGTAATGTCGCCAATGACTTGTTTTAATTTAATTAAATTTCATTGTGTTATATTCTAGTAAGTATACGAGATTACACCACGTGCTTTCTTTCATTGTGTTATATTTTAGATAGTGCTTGGTTGATTGTTATGGTGTACTGACCTTAGGATTTCTTGTCTAGAGTTATCATAGTCATTGTGGGTGTTATTCTTGAGTGTGAGTATATCGAATGATTGAGGTTTTATCGCTTATTGTAACGACCCGAGCTTGAAGCCGGTCTGCCACGCATAGCCCATGCACTGGCCCACTAAGCACCTTGGGTCAACTGGCCCACTAAACACCTTGGGTCAACTGGCCCACCACAAGCCACCCAAAAGTCCAAGGATAGGTTGGTGCCCAGTGGTAGTAGGTGGCCACTTATAAAGCACACACAAGTCCCACATCTACCTGATGTAGGATATCACAATCTCCCCCACTTGAATCCTTGACGTCCTCATCAAGAGCCAAAGGAGGTCCAAAGGATCGGCACCCTGGGCGATGTGTTCCTGCACATTTTCGGCCGGGACCCGCTCTGATACCATTTGTAACGACCCGAGGCCGAAGCTCGGTCCGTCACGCATAGCCCACGCACTGGCCCACTAAGCACCTGGGTCTACTGGCCCATCACAAGCCACCAAAAAGTCCATGGATAGGTTGGTGCCCAGTGGTAGTGGGTGGCCACTTATAAAGCACACACAAGTCCCACATCTACCTGATGTGGGATATCGTCCGAAGCCCGGTCCGTCACGCATAGCCCACGCACTGGCCCACTAAGCACCTTGGGTCAACTGGCCCACCACAAGCCACCCAAAAGTCCATGGATAGGTTGATGCCCAGTGGTAGTAGGTGGCCACTTATAAAGCACACACAAGTCCTACATCTACCTGATATGGGATATCACAATCTCTCCCACTTGAATCCTTGACGTCCTCGTCAAGAGCCAAAGGAGGTCCAAAGGATCGGTACCCCGGGCGATGTGTTCCTACACATTTCCGGGACCCGCCGATTTTGTAACGACTGAGCCGGGCCACGCATGCCACGCACCAATCACAGCCACCTAAAGTCCCATGTTGGTGCCTGGTAGTAGGTGGCCATTAAAGCACATCCCTTGGGATATCACAATCCTCCACTTGAATCCTTGACGTCCTCGTCAAGAGCCAAAGGAGGTCCAAAGGATCGGCACCCCGGGCGATGTGTTCCTGCACATTTCTGGCCGAGACCCGCTCTGATACCATTTGTAACGATCCGAGCCTGAAGCCCGGTCCGCCAAGGATTCAAGTGGGGGAGATTGTGATATCCCACATCAGGTAGATGTGGGACTTGTGTGTGCTTTATAAGTGGCCACCTACTACCACTGGGCACCAACCTATCCATGGACTTTTGGGTGGCTTGTGGTGGGCTAGTTGACCCAAGATGCTTAGTGGGCCAGTGCGTGGGCTATGCATGGTGGACCGGGCTTCGGGCTCGGGTCGTTACACTTAGCATTTTAAAACTCATGATTGTGTCCATCAAGCGGTCAATCCATGGGAGCGGGTAGCAGTCCTTTGGGCAGGCCATGTTCAGATCGGTGAAATCTACGTATAGTCACCATTTCCCATTGGACTTTTTAACCATGACCACATTAGCCAACCACGTTGGGTAATATGGATTTCTTCAATGATGCCCGCGGCGAGCAGCTTCTCTATCTCAGCCTTAATGGCTTTGTCTTTTTCTGGCGAGAATTGACGAGGTCGTTGCTGCACTAGTCAGAATTCTGGGCTGATGTTTAATTTATGGAGGGAAATATCCTCTCTAACCCCCTCCATGTCCTCGACAGTCCATGCAAATATATCGAGGCTCTTTCTCAAGTGCTCAATTAGCCATTCGTGTACTTCTTTGGTCATATCCGTCCCAATCTTGATTTTTTGTTCAAGATGGTCAGGGTTGGTGATTATTTCCTCGAGCTCTCCGTAAGGCTCGAGCTCGGGATTGTCCCTGACTTGCAGGGTTTCCACCTCCAATTCATTTTTCTGCCCAAGAGCTTGCTTGGGACCCTTGGAATTGATAATGACACCTATTTACATTGGGGCTGTCTCTGAAAATTCCTCCTTCCTCGAAATCTCGATCTCATTGTCCCAACTAGAGATCACTAGCTTCCGTTTGGATTTGTGCATTTTTTGGAGGTACTTGAGCACAAAATTTGGTTGGCTCATTAACTCGCCAACCCCGTGGGGGGTGAGGAATTTCGCCCGCTAGTGTAGGGTGGAGAAAACCATCTAGAACTTGGCCATTGAAGGCAAGCCCAAAATGGCGTTATAATGCACGCGAAGATTGATCACAAAGAACTGGATCACCTTCGTTCGGGTCCTCCTCCCTTCACCGAGCATAACCTCCAGCTTGATGGTCTATTTGACCGCTATCTTGTGGTTGGTAAATCCTTCTAGATAGCCCCCATATGGCGTCAAGTAAGCGTCCTCATAGCCTATCTTTCGGAAGTAGTGGTAGTAGAAGACATAACGGGTTACGCCTGTGTTTAGCAATACTTGCTCAACCGCTTAGAAATCTATGCTCGCCGTGATAGCTAGGGCTTGCTCGGCTACCAGCGGGGTGGTTGTTAACTTACTTTGGGTGAAACTGATGGCTTCCTCAAGGATCACCGAGATGCAACCAGTGTGCGGAGTGGGTGTTTTAACTAGAGTGTGGATCTGGCTTTTCAGTTTAGTGAGGCTGAGCTCCTCCTCGAGGATCACCAAGATGCATCCTTTGGGTGGGCGATTACAATTTGGGTCTTACCCAGCTGGATTTCTGCCCAGACTGTTTCGGGCTTTAAACTGTTCTAATTTCCCCTGGCTTATCAACTTTTGGATTTCCCTTCTAAGTTGAAAGAATTCCTCGGTCGTGTGCCTGAGGTCCTTGTGGTAAGCGCATTATTTTGTTTAATCGTGTGTAGTCGGGCGGAAGCTCGGCCCCAATTTGATTCATGATTTTCTCTCTCGTTGTATTTAGCAGATCAAACTCCCTGCAAGTTTGATTCTTGCCATGCTTTTTACTTGCCACTGAGCCAGCCATACCGTTATGTGCCTCTTTGTCCTTTTCTTTGCCCTTCTAAGGCGCTTCCCTCTCATATGTGGTAACGTAACTTTGTGTTCGGGTGAACATCTCACCGCGGTCAAGGGGTGGTTACATCTCGAAGTCTGTTTTCAAGAAGCACTTATTCATCCCTTCTTAGAAATACATGGTAACCTCGCGATCAGTCAAGTCATCATACTGTTCAAGCGTCTTCTTAAACCTGGCGAATTACTGCCCTATAGTTTCAGAGGTCCCCTGACGAATGTTACAAAGGTCCAACTTGACCTTTGGGGTTGAGCCCGCGGAACTGAACTTGACCATGAACTTCCTCTTCAAGTCTGTCCACCCAGTTATAGATCCGCGGGGCAACGACCATACCATTTCACTGTCGTTTCCTTGAGCATGCTCACAAAGGCCTTGTACTTCAGAGCTTGATTAGTGGTGACCATGTTGATTTGATTTTCAAAACCTATCACATGGTCACAAGCAAAGGTCTTCCCCATATATTTGTCGAAGACGAGGATTTGCAAGTCTAGATTATGTGGTGTATGAACAATCAAATCTGCTAGCGGGACATCTTCCTCAGATGGTATGTCCAACTTTGTCCCCGCTCATCCTGCCTCTAAGGCGATCAAACGCTGTCTGACCTCCTCTAGTTTGTCCGGTTCAGCTTGTATGAGCACAGGTTGGGGCTTGTGAGTTTTTTTTCTGTGAGGTGCCCGCCACGTGCTCCTCTTTCTGACGCTCCTCTAGGCGACTTGCGCCTAGGGGATGTTGTTCGTCGAGATCGATGAGTACGGGCGGTATCTTCCCAACGTGTTCGCTGGGAAGCCGGCAAAGACTCCGCTTCTCGCTGCGGGTACGATCCCTCCAATGCGAGCCCTCTGGACTCCTTGGTCGAACCTCTAATTCTCGCGGTCCCAGCCGACTGTGGATGCTTGGGGCTCCGCGACTTCTTGAATACATGGGGGCTTTTCTGCGATCATCTCGCCTATCCCCTCGCGGTTCGTGCCTCCCATTAGCTCCGGGCTTGTCGGGTTGATGGGCTCTTCTTGGCGTCCTAGACTTCCTTGCGTTAGAGAAGGACTTGGGCGGGAGGCGCTCACGGTTAGGATGTTCAGGAAGAGTTGCTCTTCCACCGGTACCATGGGCTTTCCCTTGGCGAACATCTGTTGATTCAATGCGAACATCCGGCTCAGGTACTGAGTCTGATTTGTTAGAGCAGCCAGACGAGCTTGCTCGATTAGCTAAATGACTTCAGGAGCTGCCACTGCATGGGCCCGTCGAGCATTAAACTGGTCCCTGAGTTCGACTCCAACATTGGCTCGACTGGGTGGCGGTGCGTTGGATGGTTCTGCATGGCTCGATTGGGTTAAGTTCGCACGGGTAGCCGCGAAACGTGACCTAGTTACATGGGTGTTTGGTTGAAGAGGTGGTGGCGTGTGGCCTCCCTTTGGCGATGGTGGTAGCAGCACATTTTCGCTGCCTCCATGCACCATAATAGGGTCTTCCACCATATGATTATCACCGTTTTCAACCATTTTTTAAGCACCATTTTGGGTGTAAGTGTTTAGGATATGAAAATTTCAAAAAAAGTTTCCTGGCAACGGAACCAACTGATGTTGCACAGATCGTCGCGGGCTGGAACTCTATTGAATATATGGATATCTAGGCTTGGTATGAACCTGAAATAACAAAGAGAGCACACTAAGGTGAATGCAGAGGCTTGCCCTGCTAAAACACTCCAGCGTGAAAGTAAGAACTTGCTTGCTATTTAACAGAGTTTTAGCTTGTGAATAGCAAACGTACCTTTGGCCATGGACTGGCTTGGCTTTTATAGTGGATGAGAGTGATTAGCGGGCTGATTTAATGGGATGTCTATCCCCTTGATTGATGGGGAGTAACTGTCGGGCTTGATTAGTGTCAATCCCTGATCTTTAGCCTGGAATCTCGGGCACGATCAAACGTGATCGGGATTCTCGAGTAACAGTTGTAGGTCGTCGTGGTAGCCCTTTCTCCTTCTACTCAGATTCCACATGACTGCTCCTTTGGTCTCTGATAGGATGAGCTTACTCGCGGGCTTGAGTATCCTGTCCATATTCCCCCCTTTGACATGTGGCTTGACCCGAGCAGGATTCCAGACTTGTGTTATCGGTTCCTAATCTATTAGGTTCGACTCGTGTGGATGGTATTTGAGGAGTAATTTATAAATATATACATCGAGTAGAGCATACGGGTGTGTCCTTCTACTTGTTCGAAATCATATTAAATTGAGGTGCAACTAGTATTTGAGGAGTAGTTTGTAAATTTATAAGTCGAGCCAAGCATAAGGGCGCGCCTTCTGACTTGCTTGAAATCAGATTAAATTGAGGTCCACGAAAGTTCGGCAGAATTACCCAATAAAAATACAACAATGCTACATCAATTGGCCAGGTGTACCAAAATCATCAAACGCCTCCATGCAATTGATTTACTCTCCCCTTTCCAGCCAAAGAGTTCACTTTTGACTTTTTGGGTCAACTTAGTTAAAATTTGATTGATAATTTACATAAATTTATTTATTTTTACAAAGTTATAAAAGTTGTAATTTATAATATTTTTAATAAAATTTTTAATTAATACAATTTTATTTCTTAAATATAAGTAAAATTTTATTTATATTAATCACATGCTAAGTTATAAAAATGAAAATGGGATAGAGTATCATTTTCGGTTAAAATATTAGACTATGGAGTTGGTTGTAATCGCTTTTCCATAAAAATGGAGGATAATATCCAATCAATCACCGCATCCTACGCCATGGCTGGTTTGCCAGTTACTGACAAAAGTCCCACTCGCTATTTCTCTAAATAAAAGTAAAAATACCACCCACAAAAAAAAAAAAAAAAAAAAAAAAAAACCCCAAATTCAACAGCTTCTTACAAGATATACTATAAATGTCAAATTCAATTCTTTACCACTTCTTGCCCATCAAAAGCCACTCCAACAAGCAACGAAATGACATCGTAATAACCTTCACTGTATAGTCCTAGAGAGAGAGAAAGGTCAACTGTCGACTTGGGGAGTTGAATCCGAACCCTAGATAGATTTGATTATCCATTCTTTGACGCATTCATGCCACAAGTGTTGATTGTTGATTGGTTCAATCCTATATTGCCGTGGAATTGAAGGAATCCATGGAATTTTTCTTATTATGTGATCTGGATTTTGTATTATTCCAATAACTCACAGCAAAGCTTGGAATCTTCATTTGAATTCATTAGCTGCTATTTGTTCAAGATTGTATGATATTTAGTTGTTATTTAATTTATGTTTGAGATCATGAAATTTTGGGTTTATTCCACAATTGACGTTGATCTGATCATGAAATTCTGAAGCTACAATGCTGGTAATGATATCTGCACATATATGTATATATTGCTTGGATTCTTGTAGATTCTGAAAACTTTTTTGAGTACCCAATTGAGAAAGGGTATGGCTCAAGTTATGGCTGATCGGCTAGGAATTACGTACACTGAGAATTCAGTTGGTTTGATCAATCAAGGGACCAGTGAGAATTTTAGCAATTCGGTTGATCAGGCTGTATTGGAAACTGTTATTGTCATTAGGTCAGATGGAGTCAAAAATGAGGATATGGCTCCGTCGAGGAGAAAGCCGAATAAGGTACTGGATGAGGATGAGGTGAAGATGAAGGATTTGAAAGAGGAGAAGCTTTCGTGTGTCATTGATGTGAAAAGTGGCGGTAGTGGAAGTGGGGCAGGTGGCGAAGGATTTGAAAGGGTTTGTCGGATATGTCAGCTAAGTCCTGAGCTATCGGGTGAAACTAGCATGAAGGAAATGGATTTGATTCAGCTTGGTTGCGGTTGTAAAGATGAGATGGGTATTGCGCATTCTCGTTGTGCTGAGACTTGGTTTAAGCTAAAAGGAAATCGGTAAATTTTCTCTCTTTTCAGCTCAGAATAATGTGCACCTACTGCTAGAATTGTTATGTTGCTGTGTTGCTGTGCTAAGTTGATAGCTAATTGTATTTATTGTTGCATTGCCTATAAATTGCGGTTACTTTGTGGCAGCAGCATTCTGGTTTACCACTGGAGTCTGTTTGATTGATGTCTATTTGGTCAATGGCCATCCCATTCCCCCACCACACACATGAAAGAGTTCAAGTTGATGATTTTAGACTTGTAGTTACAATTTGATTTCGAAGGAGAAAATACAAAATAGCACATCTCTTTTGAGATTTACTTTTTAGTTTGAAATGATTTCAGGACCTATTGACCTAAGGTAGTTAACCTTGAAGGTATTAGAATTTTTTGGCTCAAATGTTCCTTTTTTGCATCACAGTATGTAACAGAACTTTATCAGCTCATTTGTTTCTTTCAAAATTTGAAGTTCTTGAGAACGGTATCAAGAACCTTGTGCTGCAGCAGCATGCAGGGAATATACGTGGTCGAAGTTTATAGAGAACCAATAACAAATAGTTCTTATAAATCAGTTAAGTTTTGAGGAACATTTCTCATGGTCCAGCTTTACGGGGTTCTTTTCAATCAAACAAAATGCAATTGGTATTCAAATTTGACCATTGATAGAGGTCATAGAAAGATTCAAACAATGTAGAATAACAAATTGCAAACTCCTTTGCATTTTTTTTCGTGCACTTTCTGATTTATCTCAAACAATGTCCTTTGTTATTGGGAGTGCCATGCCCAGCCGTTGAAGAGTTTGCCTTTATTTTTTCCTACTTTTCTTTTTGACTGCAAGCATATTTCAGAAGTGCTTCTCTGTGTGTGTGTGATCGCCAAATTTGTGTTTGCTATATTCCCTGCTTACAGATGAGCTGGTTTGTTCTGTTTCTCTGAATTATATGGAACATTTGGTTTGGTGATTTTTTCATTTCTTTTTCCCTTTTGGGTTAAATTTAGTTTAATTTTCCAGTAAAGAGGTGTGCTAGCCTTGTGCAAGTGTTCGTTTCTAATCTTATTACAAGGACCTCTCTGTGAGGAATGCTTTTCAAGGACATTCCGTATATCTAATCACTTTGAAGTCCAAGTTACTCATAAACCCACAAGAATCTTCTTACTTTAAACCTATTCCATTAAGTGGCTTCAAGTGGCTATTGGAAGCTATGATTTGCTCTTTTATTTGTGTGTGAGAAGTTGGAAGCTATGAGAGCGGTGTACATCTTAGGGAATCTAAGCGTAGGTGCTATTTATACAAATTCACTTTTAGATACATTCTTAATTGCACCATTTCTATTCTCGTCATAGTATAGATAACAGATTTTGCACTTTCATCTTCATTTCAAATCATAGGTAGAACTAGAAGAAGCAGGGGAAACTATGTGGTTATGTGTAAACTGAAAGTTAAGAATTTTGCTGCTGTACTTTCTGCTTTCAAAGGCATACATAAACTGCTTTAACTTGCACTTTGTTTCTCGTGTTGTGTCGATGCAGAGTTTGTGAAATATGTGGGGTGGCTGCAAAAAATATAACGGGCATCAGGGACCAAAGTCTCATGGAAGAGTGGAATGAGGGAAGGTCTAATGGTCTTCCCGGCTCGGAAGGAAGTGAAGGATGTTGGCGGAGACAACCATATTGTAACTTCTTGATGGCTTGTTTGGTAATAGCATTCACTTTACCATGGTTTTTACGTGTAAATTGGTTTACATGAAAAGTTGTACAGTAAGTTAAAAAAAAAAAATCGCTTGACGTTGTCATTTATGATTCTTGCCCTGTGTAACTACATTGTTCGTTGTGGGGTGGTTGAATGATAGATTGTTGAAGGGAGGCAAGAGGTTGATACTGCTGCTGCCGTTGGCTATTATGCTGTGAATAACAGGAGTCTAAAAATTGAAGGCCTATGTATGATAGGCTAGAACAAAAATCTCACTGTCCTTTCCATCGGCCTCCTCCAACTACCAGTCTTCCATCTCTTTCTGATAGAGGCCTCAAATGTACATGCAAGAGTTCCGTTTTTACAAATATGTATAAACTTTCAAAGGTGTTCCTCTTTATGCAGAATTATAATGAATTTCTTTGTTGCCGTGTCAATATTTCTTTTTGGTTCGGCTTATGAACGGGGTCATGTTATGATGATAAGATTGTTTCTACATTAACTTTGGAGAAGAAACCTTCTCCGATTGTGGAACGAGCCTGTTTTAACCTTCGTCTATTATTGGTAACTTTTCTCTTTTTCATATTTAGAAACAATGTCTTACTGATTCGGCGTTTGTTCGCTATACTTGGCCAAGAAAATATTGTGTTTAACCAAGATGAAAAGCATCTTGATATTTCCATTCACACAAAAGCCAGCTTGTCTGCTACAAATTTGTCCGATAAGATGGATGCTAAGATCATATCCACCAGGAGACTAGTCTAGTTGTGTCCAACAGCTTAAGAAAGATTCTTTTGCTTCTTCAGGGGCCAGAGAGAGAAATGATTGAAACCCTACCAAGACATAGGCAACTCGGGTCCTCGACATGCAAAACGGGCACTGAGACTCAGAGTGAGAGGGACAACCAAAGACTTGTTGTGTACAGTCCTCTCCGAGAGTTCGACGACTAAAAAACTTTTTTTTGAAACGGAGACTAATGTCCTTGAGAGCAATTTTTATAAAACACTCGCCCGCTCCACCGTGGTACCAAATTGAAAAGTTGATTTTTCGGCCATTTTGTTAGTTTCATATACATGAATGAATGCCCTTAATGTTAACACTAACGTACACTCAAATTGGGACGGGGGAGGAAGTATACTAAAAGGAAACCAGTTAACCAAATACAACTACCGATGAAATAAGCAGAACGATATTGCCAACTACATTGAATATGCTTACAGCCAAGGGCACAAACTGAACAGCTGAAGCACTTGGTTGTGTACAAACTTTCTACAAATTTGTTGAAAGATCCTGTCTGCATCGAAGCTGAGAGCCAGAGAAAATGGAGGTTCGTCGGGTTTAATGGGGTAGGACTTCTCTGGTTGGCATGTATTATTGAAGAGTGCTGATAGGATCCAAACATTTTATCCAAATTTTAGTTCTGAATTTGTGACAAACATGTAATGAGTTAGAGATGATGACATCGCCGAACATGATGTTACCTTTCAATCCATTACATGCTTGCCACCTGGATCGAGACAAGAAATTTAAACAAAACCTTATTATTTTTCGTTATTGAAACACTCCACAACCAGTATTATGTGGTCTGCTTAAGTTGTCATTATTCTGATTCTCACACACAACTTAAAATAGGATTTGTTACCCAAACAGAATATATCATTGATAAATTAAAAGGCAGACAGTTTTGCACAGGCTGCTAAAGTAGAAAATTTTCCTACTACACTTGACTGCAAAATTGCTTCTCATCACACAAAATCAATAAAATTTTGTATTATATCTACAGCTTTTGGGCTGCTTGCTGCCTACCTACCGATTCTTCTTTGCTTTAGACAACTTTTTCTTTTTCTTCTTCACAGCTTTTGGTACTTTAGTCTTCCTGGCTTCTCTTTTCTCTTCTTTAACTTTCTTCTTGTTCTCTTTCCTGGCAGCTTTCTTATCCGCTGGTGTCTGTGTCTCAGATTCAGATGAAAATTCCTGTTCATCCGAGTCACCCGAGTTATCTTCAGATTCTTCATCATCTATTTCACTCTCTGTTTCACTTTCCTCCTGCAAGTTAGAAAGGCTGGCTGGATCCGTATTTTTATTGGCAGGGGAGTTGGCTTGTACAAGATCTTCTCCTTCTGGATGACGATGATGTTCTTCTTGTGCTGAAGAAGGATGAGGAGAAACAGAAAGAGCATGCTTGAGTCCTGTAATGGTCTGATAGTACATATCTCCAGTGTCTTTGCCGCTAGTAATTCGAATAACATCGGCTTCAGCATTTTTCACATCATCTAGTGTCTTTGGAATGTAAGACTAGAGAAATACAGAACGAAAGGCTTAATTAAACCGTGATTGTCAAAATCTTAAGGATGTCTGGACAGTTGTGCAAAATGATTGCTTCAAGATCTTTGAAACATTTGAGCAAAGAAATATTCCTAGAGAGAAGAAACATGATACTACAATACTGCCGCACATATCACCTGAACAAAAACGGCATCTGCAATTTCATCCTCCGTAGATATATTATCTCCTCTAGCCAAAATCTTTTGTTGAACCTGAAATGAGTCACAAGGGAGTTGAAATGATGATATCCAAGATTTTTTTTCTCAAGACGTTAAGCCCAAACATGAAGAATCCACACCTCTTCTAAGTAACTATCCACAGAATCGTCACCAATAGTTGGATCGACTATGAAATCAAATAATTCACGAATTGTCATGACAGCTACGCCGTGTTTCTTGAAGAAATCCTATAGCATTCGACAAGTAATGAGTTTGGTTCATACCACTGCTTTGAAGTTCTCATATCCAAATTTAATTAATTGAGAAATATAATAAGGAATTACCGGAAATAACTTACAGATACATGGACACAATCTTCTCTGAGGAAATCAAGGGCATGAGGGTGGTCAAGATCAACTGATTGGGAAACGTCAATAATGTACAAGTGACCCTGTCAAACAGGAGTTGCAATACTGCTCACTGTAAGATAGAGTATATCGTTTGACATTGAAAAGGGATAGAGGCTCACCTCAAAGTAGAGTATGTTGTATTCACTGAGGTCCCCATGTACCAGCTTGCACTTCTGATATAATGTTCGCATCGCTGTAATCATCTACACAGACGCCAAAAGGTTATGGTAACATAAAAGCGTAAACAATAAGCATATAATTTTTAACGCCCTTCAAGATCCTAGTGGCATGAAATGAAAAGCCAAAGATTATCATAACAAGGAAGATAAAAATAGAAGTATTTGATTTAAAGCCACCCAATTTTGGAATACTATTGACCTCAAACTTATTGCTTTGAATGTGATAACAATTGGGAAAGACGGCAGAACTTCTAACAGAATCGCATTCAATTACACTCTGAGCTATGTCTTATTCTTCGTCAGACGAACTTGAAAATGTCAGAAGCACTAATGTCAGGAATGCCCAACACTACACCCATGCAGTATGGCGTACAGATTGGAGAGACCCATAATGAGCTAAAAGACATCTGGCAGGGAAGGGCTGAAAGAAATCTGAGATGATGCATATTACAACAGTGACGCACAAAGATTGACATCTCTAAAGTGGCCACAGTTATGCATCAAGTTTCAAAGGAAAAGTTTAGTCAAGGGATGCCTCAGGAAAATTCATGACAAGAACTTTTTCATGCTCATCATATTAGTGAGCCTGGTGACTCAGAATTCTAGCAAACTCTCCTTAAATGGAACGAAGAAAGCCAAAACAGTTGTATGTGGGCTGATATTTTATTGCGAGGTAACTGAAAACTACTTTCCAAGTGTTCATTACACCTCTCCTACTCATTTCCCGACAGCTGCCTGTTAATGCTATGGAGATAACTTTCTCTTCCTGACCTCATTAATTTGATGCCACTAGAGCTGTTATAGGTTAAAATCTAAAAGAACCGAAAATCCTCATAACAGGTAATTGCTAACAGAAGTTCCCATCTAAATAGGGAAGAAACTATAGAAACCAAGTGGTTTAGTAAGCCTATAAGCTTGTCCAAATTAAGTAAGAAGAGATATACCCACCTCAACATAACATTCCCGCAACTTATCAAGAGAGAGTGCAGCATCCTTGAGTCGAGGTGCAGCCCAACCTGCCTTGCCTGAAGGCACGAAATACCAAGAAACTCCAATCAGGGATTGTAAAAGCATTCCATATAACAGAACCTATGGTCTAAGTTAGGTATAAACGAGACTGATGCCTTATCTAAATTAAAGAACAAAATCTTAGCATAGATCATTTTCCTTGAAAATGATTTTCTTCAGCGTTGTTGTATCTTAAGTTATACTCCCCCCATCCCGAGATGAGTGTACATTTTTTAGAATTTCGTGTCCAAAAATGAGTGTCTATTTTTGTATGATTTTACTAAATTCACCTTAGCTAAGTATCATGTCCTACTGTTTACTTACAATGATGTAACAGGGACACTAAGGGTATTGATGTATATATGCAACTAAAATGGCCTAGAAGTCAACTTTCTTAATTTTTTGTGAAAAACTAAAAAAGGAGACTCATTTTGGGATGGAGGTAGTAAGAAAACATCACATGCTATGCTTCAATGTATCAAGTGAAATAAAATCATAACACTTGCACCCTCTAGAATATGTATCTAAAATACACACACGCACACACACACACACACACATATATATATATATATATATATATATATATAAAACACTCCCTCCACCCCCCCCTCCCCAAAACAAAGTCCCTTTTTCAATCTTTTATCAACTCTTTTCTTTCATTTGAAAAACGATGTTTAACCAAAAAATATACTCCCTCTGTCCCAAAAAAATTCTCACTTTGATTTTTCTTGGTCAATTTAATTAAACTTTGACCATTATACAAATTTACTTATCTTTACAAAATTCTAAAAAAATGTTAGGGCTTTGCTATTGCCACCCCCCAAACCTATAAGTACACCCCCGCAAATATTACGAAAATGTCATTATAAATTTTGACCTAAATTAATGTATTTTTCATTTTTTAGGTTGCAAAAAAAAAAACTTTTAGTCCTGCCGAACACAGCTAAAGTTGTTTGGTAAGGGGGTGCCACACAGTGCCGAACAACTTCAAAAGAAAAAGAAGAAAAAAAGGGTGTTTGATACGCAGTGCTTGTCGCGAGCCAAACAACCAAGGTGCTTTGTAGTTGAGTATGGGCAGATTAAGAGAGAGAGGAGGAAGAAGGCGGGCTATGGGAGGGAGGACGGGTTGAAGAAGGCGTGCTATGGGAGGGAGGAAGGGTTGGAAAAAAAAAAAGGGAGAGAGGGTTAAAATAGGAAAATAGGAGTGAGTGTACTTAGTTTTTTAGGAGATTGAAAATTTTAGGGAGGGGTGTACTTATAGGATTGGGGTGGCATTAGCAATGTTCAAAATGTTATTAATAGTGTTCTTAATATTGTATCAATAATTGAGATTTCATTGCCTAAGACATAATAAATGTATGTGAAAAAGTAATTTGATATTGTCCTAGGTTGACTTTCCAATAAGGATATGGGACTAAGTATGATTTTAGTACAATTTAAAGGAAATATAGAGTAAAAGTATGACATTAAAAAGTTTGACTTTTCAGCTGGGACTATTTTTTGGGGGGGGTCTGAGGGAGTATATATTTAGAGGGTGCAAGTGTTATGATTTTATTTCAACTTGACGCATTGAAGCATAGCATTTGATGTTTTCTTGTTGATAACTTGGATACAAAACAAAAATTATTTTCGAGGCAAATGATCTACGCTTAAGTTTTGCTCTTTAATTCAGATAAGGGAAAATATTTTAAAATGTACAAGTTCTTCTCAAACAATGGGGGAAGAGTTTAATTAAAAAAGTAGTTAAATCTTTATTTTATGATATCAAGACACAAATCATTAAAGAGAATACCTCGAACGTTGAAGGTTAGTTTGGGAGTCAATTTATATCAAACATGCTCCCAACACACAAGAAATTTCCTTCCCAAAGTTGTAGTTTTACCATGTAGTTCAATCAAATGGCATTTATGTCCATATAATCTGAACAATATCCTAGATTCCCTAAATTAAGATTTTTCTTTTTTCAAAATTCGATTGGGGTCCATGGCCCCCACTGGTTACAATGTGAGCCTGACCCTGGTTCAGTCCAACCAAGATCATTGGCCAATCCACACTCACTCATATCTTTCTTAATTAATGGCGTCCAAGTTAGTTCCGGTCTTTTTTTTTTTTTTTTGATAAGTTCCAAGTTAGTTCAGGTCTTCCCTACCTAGAGAGATGTTGATATCGTTATTATCACACTTTATAACTCGTGCACCTGGAGGTCTGCGTTGTAAGTTTTCCAGAAAATCCAAAGCGATTTTCTTTCATTTTATTTCCTATTCATACGACTTTTACTGTCTCACAAATGTGTTCATTTCAATTTTCTTCTTTCCATTTTTACTATATATCCATTTTACAACCATTTCTAAATGGGCTTAGTTTATTGGAAAATACCATGAGCATTAAGCTGGAACCTAATATGTTCAGTGGCAATAAGATCTGTTTACAGATATCACTGATTTGTGGAAATTAAAAGAACACTTATAAAAAAATGATATTTAGAGTCTACTTACGAATAAGAATGACGCAAATTATCAACAACCATTTCATAACACACAGATCAACAGAATGATAACAAGATATGTAAAACAGAATTACCTATGAACTCCATTACCAAAACATGGAGCCTCAGAAGAAGTGGAGTTGGGCATCGAATTCCTGCTGCCTTTAGCCTACAATTCAGTAGAAATATACATCAAATTATAGCACTAAAACAATGAGAAATGAATAAACAACTAGGAAAAAAGACAAGGAAAGTCTCAACAACGCATATGCTTTCTGAGATAAATATAACACAAATAAGACTGCACAACTACAAAGATATGCCTCTCCTGGTCAAGCCACCTTCAAAGATATTTCAGTACTTGTAGCCTTGTGAGAGTAGCAATTTCTCTTCAACTGAATTACTTGCCAAGATATAATAGCAAAAAGCTCTTCGAATTAACAAAAATTCTTATATAGCTCAAGGCCATGTGGCACAGTTTAGCTGTATCTCGCAAAAAACCTGCATCGTGCTGGCATGACATGACGCATAAGGATAGTACATTTTTATGTGCCACAATGATAGACTAGAGGGCTGACACGAGCTATTATTAATGTTTTTGTAGCATTGTATTTCTAGTCTTTATTGTTTCACATAAAGAATAGGCATTAATAGGCCATCATTATTTTGTTATACAGCCAATAGTTACCTTAAAGTTACAGTTTTTTCCTCCCTGGGAGAAGGAGAAACAGAATGGCAAAAATGCAAATTGTTTCACTAAATCTGGCAATTCGGGTGATGCCATTTAATCTAAAATCATTTAGATTTGCCTTGTGTCTTCCTTCAACAGAGAGGAGCTGCATAACACCAACTGCAGGAGACCAATTGACATAGTATCTTTATAAAATAATCTCTGTACTAATAAAAGTCATAAACACCTCAAGTGCTTCTCCACTTTTTCTTCCCAAAATGCCCCTAAATAACTTGTCAAACCCCGAAAAAACTACTTCTTAGGAAGGGCAGCAGCATGCTTCAGAAATGGTGCCATCTGATCAAAAAGGCTACAAATGCTGTCACCGAAAACCAGAAAAAGCCATTCGACTCTGATTCATCCACTCTGTTAATTACGCGATAATATTTCCTTTCCTCTACCAATTCCCATCCCTTTGGCACGTTCTTGCAGCAAAATGAGGTTAGTCTTGCCATCCTCTTTGCACCTGAATACATCTTCATCTTTACCTGCACGTGAATTCGGGTTTGCCATCCCCGTTGGGGCACCATTTCACCCAATAGCTGCGCAAGAACGATCTACTTCATTTCAATTCCTTACAGTAGGTTAGACATGCCCAAACGATTCGAACCGCCGATTCCGGTTCCGAACTTACGGTTCCAAAAACCGCCAGACAACAAACCGTAACCGAACCGACAAATCACGGTTACGGTTCCGGTTCCGAACCGGCTATGCCGGTTCCGGTTCCAAACCGTAATTTTTAATTATTTTTTTAATATTTTCTTATAATTTTTTTTTAAAAAGATTTCATCTTAAAACTTTGTACAAAGTATTTTTTGAATTTTTGAAACTTTGTAAACTTTTCATTTTTGAAATTATAGAGTAAACAAGGCAATTTCAAAATTAAAATTTTAAATTTTGGCGATTTTTCACGGTTTGGAACCGGCGGTTCCGGTTCCCGATTCCAAACCGGCGGTTCACGGTTTTGAGAAATTAAAAACCGAAACCGAACCGTGTAACCGGCGGTTCCGGTTCAGGGACAGTTCCGGTTCCTCACGGTTCCGGTTTATGCAATTTTTTGGGCTGTTCGGTTCCGGTTCGAACCGCCGGTTCTGAACCGTTTGGGCATGTCTACAGTAGGTTAGAATTTTTCCCTCTTTGCCTATGTTAAACACATTACTTGTAAAATCTACCATGATCCCTACTTCATTAGTCTTACAATCAGAGTTGCTTTCTTTAGCATCAAATTGCCAAAATCAGTTACAACAATTTAGAATTGTCTGTCTGCTCACTCTTCAATTGCTCAAGTCATCTGGTGTTCCCTACTTCGAATTTTTCCCTCTTTACCTATTTGTATCTTTGTGGTCATTCCATATGATGTCTCATGACTTGGATTATCCATTTGGTAATTTTGGGTATACGAAGTTAAGAATTGAACCGAACAAAATCGCGAAATATGATTCACATAGCCAACTCCAAACAAGGAGAATGGCCGACTTGATTAAAAGATTGAGTTCTAACTCATATTTCTAATGCCTGCTGCTACTCTTGTAGTGTTATTATCCCCTTCTTTATTTACTTTTAAATTCTTTATTTTTTGCTTTCTTACGAATCAAACTATATAAGCATCTAAGTTTCTAAACTAAGTCTTATTCCTATTATTTACCTGAACTTTTGACTAGAGAATACTTTTTCGGCCACAAATTTTATGTTCCATCTTTTCAACACATTTTCCACTCTAGCAAACATTGCTGGAACCGCATTCTGAATGCAGGACCATCCTTCATGTTATTATTATTAAGTACTTGAATAAATATGCTTTTCATAATTGACTCCTGATATCTTCAATTTAGTTTTGCTTCTAATATGTATATACATGCCCTCTACGTGGTAAAAGAATTGTTGTACTTTCTATTTTGGTTTGTCCCCAATAGTCTCATTCTAAAATTCCAACCCAGATCAAGTTCTCAGTTGATGATCTTAAAAATTTTCATCTCCAGCAAATTCCTTTGTGATAACAAATCATCTGATTTTATGAGGGAGAACCAAAGAAAGTGCTGGAGAGAAACTGAGTGGAACGCAATGAGAAGCCATGGCGCAACTACCAAATAAGCTAGGTACACAGGTTGACCAACATTTGGATCCAATACGATTCTTTTGAGTTGACATTGAGTTTTTTCCACCCATATTTCAGATACATTTGGCAAGTGTATTTTGGCATAGATTTTAATCATCGAGTACAAAATACTCAAGCAAAGGATCCAAATTGCTAATCTTATCTTTTATTCTGTTTTTCCCTCTTATCTTTTCAGCCTGCTATAAGGGAAAGTTTTGAAGCCTACACATATAATGTTTGGATGAAGCTGGGTATCAAATCTAGGTTATGTTCCTAACTCCCATATCTTCATTTTTTCTTGATTCACTGTCATCTAGGATTCCTTAATATCCAGTGGATAAAATCAGTAGATGGTGGTGAGCTAATAGAGCTTCTTTGGTATTAGACTAATCATATTATTTTGAATTCAGTTTGGGTTATGTCACGAGGTTTTATCAACATTCTTGTAATAAACATGTTAGGTATTCAAGGGAGGAGAAACTTAGACAGCTACACTGCATGATTAAAGGTAAGACTTTTAAACTCAGGTCTCTCAAGAACATCATCCACTTCATCAATACAACTGAGTTTTTGGGATGGGTGGATTGGAGATTGGGGTATTCATACCCTTATGAGATAATCTAACATCACAAAAAGTAACTATCAGGAGAAACATTTGCCTCTGCATATGCCATTTCATTATGAAAATCATAATGCATATGACATGTCTTTTGGGGGATGGAAGGAGTAGATACTACTACAAACACATGCAAGTGTTTATGTAGCGACCATGTGCAATTATGTGATCTTGAAAGGATGAGAAAACAATAGGTTAAATGAATTGATTTTAAATGTGGGTATAACTGCTGGAAGCAAAATTTAATGTTGTTTTTGATCTCCTAGAGTTTAGTATACTACCTACTTTAGATACTTCCCATCGTATTTTGGGCCCAATCTTCCAATATTTTTCTCACACCATGATGAATTATGCTATATCATAAATAATTTTAGGCCTTGATGAGTTACCTTTCTTTGTTTATTTATACCAAAAGTGCTAAAAGAATGTTTTCGCAACTTTTTATTATAATAATTTTGGGGAAGATAACATATACATCACAATAAAATTTTGTTATTTTTCTAGCATAACAATTATTCTTCAATCAGAATTTTTTGTGTTCTGAAGGATAGTAATCAAACAAGTTACTCATCTATTAGAGGCTTTTTGGATAGGCCAAGTAATAAAGTATTTAAGAATGTCATTTACCTGGATTGAGCAAATATTTTGGAGCAATGGTTTAGATAGAAAGGAGCTAAAACTTTTGCAGTTAAGAGAAGGTGTTTTTCTTTATTGGGAGCTCTTAATTCTGCTGCTAGGAGGCTGCTATCACGTCAAAACAATTTGAGCATTTGGTCCATCCAACCCTTGCAACAAATAATAAGTATTTACTCTCAAGCTTCTGTAACCAGACTACCTGCATTTCTTCGTAGAGGTCAATTTCGTTTCTTTTCACCAACAGATTCTTTCATTTTGTTTTTTTCTTTTCCCAAAATCAAATTGTGAATATATATATATATATATATATATATATATATATATATATTACCTAATTTTGTGACTATATAAGATCTTTTCAAGTTGCCTGATACGGATGGCTTCAAGCTTTTGGAGCATGTTGTACGTGAGATGGATCTTCATGTCATAAGTTTGGTTGCTGTCACTAACATGAGTGTTTGTCATACCAACTGCAACTGATATATGTGGAAACCTCTATTCTTACCCCAAATGTATGAACTTTGCATTGTGATGTTCGTTAATGGAGAAATGAGTACGATTAGGTGTCCAAGATGGGGATGTGATTTTCTTCTTAAAGCAGATTCGAATATGAGAATTTATATCAGATAGTAGGAGAAGATGATGCATAATGTGAGAGATATCAAAAGCGATGAATGCTTCGAAGAGATTCAGTAAACATGAACTTTGTGTTTCAAGCATTTTGTCATGAATATATCTATCGTGACCATAGATTGACCATAACCTGAAGCCTTCCACAACATCTTGATCCCAAAATTTTAATCATTTACCACAGAGTGAATACATATAGCTAAGCTCCAAACCCTCTTCTTTGTATCGTGATCTGGTACAACATATGTTATTGTTACTAACAGTTGGCTTTTAGCTTGGTCCAAGCAGAAACGAACCAGATTGATAGTAAGTTCACATGCCCAGTTAAATAAGTTCATCCCCGAAATATCTTGGTTGGCTCATTAGGGAGTGACTTCTAATGGCTTGGAGATATGTCAAATAGAAAAATCATCCTGATGCAGGAGAAGATCAAGATGACGGCTTTGCAAATAAATCATAAGATAAGCATGCCACTCTTTATTTGTACGTGAAGTGGAAAGGAACAACAGTTCCTAAGATAGAAAGGAGGAAGAAGAAATGACTATTTCTCAAAGGAATGTGCACAAAATTTGTGATTAGGGGCCCGCAACGTTAAGTGCTCTACATCTTATATCTAATGTGGAAATTGATCTAGCTTGGCCATCTGCTAGCTAGGTAAGATAGCCCTTGGTTAAGTAAATGTAAATGTTTTTTTTTTTAATGACCAGGTGAAAGTCCCTTGTTGCCTTGTATACTTTTGTAATGAACTCGCAACTTTTCTCATTGTGTAGATCTTTAATCAAAGTTACATCTCACATACCTAACTATTCCTCCTTTATAAAGGGAAAGCCAAATCTTCTTGATTTCAATTTTCTTTTCAATGGATTTTTTTTTTTTAATGATAGTTTCATGGACCTCTACATCTATATCTATCTAAACAAAGCTGGCCACAGGCATCGCCCATGCTTCCCTGCTAGTCTAAATAAAAGGTCAAGTGGGTAAAAGAAAAGAAAAGTCTATGCTAGCTAGAAACATCAGAAGATATTAGCTCTTCATATTCATAGATAGTGACAAACGCCACCCATAGGCCTTAATATGCATAACTGTTGGAAATTATAATTGGCAAGCTATGGAAATGAAAACAAGGATTCAAGAGCATCAAAGCACGTGCACAAGGATATTACTGACAAATTTCAAAACCCTATGTCAAAAAAGAGATTTAAAAGAAAAGCATAATATTTGGAACTGTTTGAAGAAACAACCAGTAAAACATATCTAGCAGAAGCAACAAGACATTCATCTCCATCAAAAAGTTAAAGCCTACAAGGACATGCTTTAACGTATCCACAAAAATTGTAGGAAAAGGGGTAGTAAAAAAACAAGTTGTGTTTCAGAGCAAAGAAAATAATAATTAAATAAAACAAACTTGTTGCAGTAAGAGGTTATAAAGTTCACAAGCAGAAAAATAAAGCCATGCTACCTCATAAGATTCCTCATCTCTTTTTCAGCCCATGTCTTCACCATTTTCCTGGGATTATGCTTGCAGTACCCATGCCTGAAGCGGTAGTCACCTTGTACATACCGATCTCTATCCCTGAAGTTGATTACAACCACAAGAAGATGAATAATATAACCATGTCATTGACATTGGCAACTACTACGCAAAAAATGGAATGCTCATGCAACCATGAAAGTAACATCAGAAACACATTGGATATATAGGACCCAGAGAAAAAAAATGTATATGAACTAATGGAACAGATGTACTGTCATTGAGCTATCATCAAAATATTAATTACACCCAAGTACTGCAAAAAGAGTCTGAGATAGAGAGACATTTAAACTTTGTTCGAAGTATCTCAAGATTGTATGTAAAAGAGGTTTCAGGTTCGTATGGATGTGTTAGTTGGTAATAGGTGCCTACTGTTCCTGGCAAAGACGTAAAGTAACTGGGAATCTGGGACTAGGGGTTAACAAAAAGTTAATGGGCTTAAGAAAAATGGAATATTGTATTAGATGGAGGGGAAGTGGACTATAAGTTATGTTACTTGGACTCAGCTAGGAGGATCTGATCCTGGTGTCGAATCCGCCAAAATTTTAAGATTTTGCACTAATTTTGAGTAAATTTGCCACACCCACACCCACGTTGTGTCAATACGGGTACTATAAGGCTACAAACGTTGGAATAATTGATGGCCTTATTTCTAAATTGTAACTGATGCTACACGATCCACTTCGGCTATATCTATACCTCTTCATTGTCAATATCACCACTGACTACATAGAGCTTGGAAATTTCTAGCCCCAATCGTATTCCACTTCTAGAGATATAATATTGTGCACCTGATTTCACAAGATTTCCCTAGAACATCCTAACCTTATTTGGTCCACACATTCAGGGGGTTTTCTTCATCTTATCTCCATTGAAAGTTGGTCCAGATGAGAATTCCCACAAATTCTATATGATCTTCATGATAAGCAATAAAATATTGAAACAATCCTCTGAAAGGAAGGCTCTGTAGTGGAAGTACATTTGATAATACATACGCAATTCGCTCCACTGTCTTGTTGTGCTAGTGACTCGACATCTGCACTGGAGGACACTTTGTTTAGGAGGTGGTATTGCAATCTGTCTTGTCCGGCTTTCGAACACAGATTTTCACTTGCAACACCAAATGCATGCCAAGTCACCTCTTATCTGTTCATTTTTTTTTTTTTAAGTAATAATGATGAAATAAAAGCAAGGCGTCAAAACAGGTGACGCATCCTTTGTACACAGGAAGTATTCTAGACAAAAGAATTATTAACAGAAAAAATTTTCATCATCTCTACAAAAGAAACCCCTAAGCTTGAATCTCCCTCCGTGCACCAAAAGCCAAGGGTCCACAAAACCTTCTCCTTGATGCGAGCGATATAGGATTCAACGTTGTCGAAAACCCTGCTATTTATTTCCTTCCAAATCTGCCAGCATACTGCCAACGGAGTAGTATCCCAAAAGCTATTCTTTCTTCTTTTCTTGTACAAAGACCACCATCTAAACATCTCAGCAACTATCCTAGGCATCACCCACACCCACGATACCTCCACTAAGAGAAACAAACCTCCCTGGCCAAGGGGCAGTGCAAAAGAAGATGATTCACATTCTCCTCCTCGTTTTTACACATGTAACACCAGTTTATGTGAATTCTCTTTCGGGCTCTCAAGTTATCACCCGTTAATATAGCTTCCCTCGCAGCCTCCTAAGCAAAAAAAGCAACCCTAAACGAGGACTGAGTGACTGATGTCTATTCACTCATCCACCAATTTGTACATCCAACTCCCACCATCCAAACGAGGACTGAGTGACTGACAGGTAAAGTTGTTTGTAGTTTGTAGTATTCTTATTCAGAATTGAATCAAAATTTAGACTAGACTGTATTATGTCTTCATGAGACGATCATGGCAATCAAGGTTTTGAAACAGCATTCAGATGCCAGGGTGGATTTAAGTATTGTAAGAAAGTTGTGTTTACTACTTACTCCATGTGTCTAACCTCACTTGCCATGAGGCTGCTACTACTAGGCCATGAGATCCACGCAACTTCTAAACCTTAATCTTTTGTGGTCAGTATTGTATTGTTTCAGTAAAGATGTCACTGGAGCAATTGAGGGTCACATGTTACGTATTTCTACAGGTACGGGTGCCTACAATCCTCAGTGAGAAAACTTCAACGTTTAAAAGATGAGAAAGGAAAGAAAAGGATAAGTGTAGGATTTCTTGTGCATTTGGATGTCGGAAGATGCGAGACCCATGATAACTACTTTTGTACACGAAAAGTTTCTTGGCAAACAATTTCGCTACATTTCTGGGAGGATCTGGAGTCACAAGAAAGTTGAAGACACAACGTTTTCACAACTTCAAATTCAATCAAACATGTGCAAAAATAGCTCTGTTTTCGCCATATCGTTCTGTTATAATTTTCACCCATATTGCGACATTTAGAAGGAGAACTAGGTTTCTCTCTCCTGCTCTTGATCTAATATGCTGTACACCAAATTTATAGTTCAAATTCCAAGATTCCATCCAAATAGCAGAAAGTCAACTACAATGCTTCTTTAAGATATGAACTTCTATGTTTCTACCACATAAAGACACCTTTCCAAAAAACATATAACTGAACTGCTCAGGTTCAGTCTAACATTCAAACATAAAAATCAGACTTTTATCTGTAGTATTATTCTATTGCGCATTGAATATATCTGCTCTTATCTTAAAACTATCTTATCCTTCCTGCGGCGAGGATGTTGTTGGTCCATCTATTGGAGAGGATGTTAGAGTTCAGTTGCATTTTAATTCATTCTCCATCTCCTATAATCGTACACAAAAATCACCCGATGCTCCACATCTTCTTTATGTATAATGAGCAGTGCTTTCACTTAGAAGCTCATTTAGAGAGCACCAAAAAAGGCAATGACTTATTACACACACACACACACACACAGAGACTTATTTTAAGACACAGCCCAGGTAAGAGTTAGCCACCGACCTAGAGCAAGGAAAACAAAAGGGCCTTTTGACAAAAATCACATGTGACTCCTCATCGACAGCTTACAGCCATTTTAACACAATCGTCTCTTCTTTTTTTTTAATTGCTCACTGAGAAACTCATTTAATAATCATACATGGTATGCCAATAAGTAGACACTCAGCAGTTAGATGTTTCAACGGAATATTCCTGTAAGCCACCAGCACCTTCTTACGCTCAGAGGTGCACATATATGGGACATTCAATTGGATGTTAACAAAAACCTATTAATGATGTGACATATACATCTAAATAAGCTGAAGGATCATGGGGCATACTTGAATACAAGAACAGAGGTTTTGTACACTTTAATCGCCAGTTCTGATCCATCAGATTTCGTAGCATGATAAACGTTTGCCTGTTTTGAATAAATGAATGAACATTATGGAACATTAGCCACAGGAAACATAGAAGAATGGTAATATTGACTTACGGAATTAAAAAATACAAAACACAAAAAGAGAGAGATAGATAGAGAGAGAGATAGAGAGAGACAGAGAGACAGAGACAGAGACAGAGAGAGAGAGACAGAGAGAGAGAGAGAGACAGAGACGGAGACAGTGACAGAGACAGACACAGAGGATTTACATACTTCTTTCCCAGTTGAGATACAGCCATTGATATCATGAAAGATGCCCCGATTAAGCATTTTGAAGAGAACCATGCGCGTTCTAGGGTCAATTGCCTGAAAATCAATGTGAATACTTTCAAATTTTCAAATAAGAAGGTTCCCGTAGCACCCTTCTAAGCTGACAGAGATTTTAGAAACTCCATATTAAAAATAGAAGCTGACACAAGGGAATGAACAATATGGGTGAACATAAGTAGCACAAAGCAATTGCATCTAGGTAGCACAAAAATGCCCATAGATGGTTATCACCATTAAGTAGAAGTCAAAGTAGAGCGCAAAACATAGTACTATTAGAAGGAGGTTGCTTATCAGATTATTTTTGCCTGAATGCATGAATCTCGTCTGAGTTTATCAGTTTACTGAATGTAGCAAATAACTGACTGAACAAACAGCATCCACTAATAGTAGAAACAGTAGAAAACATTGCTTCCTCAACATCAGAGCCATAGGCACATTATATAAAATGTTAATTAGTTACATTAAGGTATCCAATTTCTCTACAAAACTCAGTGCAATCATCTTAAACTCTTAAACACTCCAACTTCCAAAAGGTAATATTATATGTTGTTCACCTGTTCAACAGATGCACGGTCTGCTTTCTCAGTAGTTTTAGTTTTACCGATCGCCATATCTCGAACACTTCCACGAATAGCAGTTGTCACGGAATTTGACATTGCAACATCACGCCTTCCCTCCCATTCCTGCATCATCACATAATATATATGATTGCATGGAAGTCAAAACTAAAAAGTAACCCAAGCAGTTGAACAATAAAACCGAAAGTAATTAACAAATCAACAATACCCAAACCACATAGAATATGACTAATTGGCTTGCGAGAGGTGTGACCCATGATCCGTATATATAGTTTGCAAGGTTAATATTTACCAGATATGGGTCTAGAGTTTCAACAAAAAATTACATTCCCTCCGTCCCTAATTGAGTGTCCCTTCCTAATTTTTTGCAAAAATTAAGGAAGCTGACTTTTAGGCCATTTTGATTTAGGTAGTACATGTACATAAATGCCCTTTAGTGTCGACACCAAAGTATTGCAAGAGCACGTCGGAACATGATAGAGAGCAAAGGTGAATTTTAGTAACTTCTCACAAAATGGACACTCATATTAGGACAAAACTTTTTGAAGAAAGAGACTCAATTTGGGATGGAGGGAGTAACTTAATTCCTGCAAAATCCTCTTCATCGATGGAACTAGTAGTCATACTTGCCTCTTGAATTCAAACTTTAAATAGGAAGTCAGGACATAAATCACCTTTAAAGTTGAGTAACAGTCCAAACCCACAATTTATTTGCTCAGATAATCGAGGGACGTGGAAAAGAATCAACTTTGAGTCGTGTCATCTCAATTCTAGGCCAGGAAAACCTTATATGTGTCCCAATTAAGCAATATAACCATTAAAACGAGCATCTTTTCGATTTCACTAATCTCAATCTCCTTCAGTAATTTCAATCTAGCATCTCCAAAGAGAACACATACAAAGCATAGAATTATGCACACACATACACGCACACAAAAGACAGTGAGAGCAAAATGGGTACCTCCAGAGGCGAAGCGCGGATGTGGTGGGCGAACTTCTGGTTGCGATTAGAAAGGGGTTGAAGAGGGGAAGCATTAGGGCGGGAATGGACCCCACCGTGGGCATTGGGGCGCCTGGCGTGTAGAGCAAAACCTCCTCCATCAACTGCTTCTGAATCGTCCTTTGAATCCAAATAGTCCAAAGCATCCCCAATTTCCGAATCTGACGACCATGTTAGCTCCTCTTCTTCATCTTCATCTGCTTCCTCATCTTCAATTTTAGCTTCAACTTGTTCCTTCGCAGGTAATTTCACCTCTGCTTTCTCTGCATTGATTGACATCGGAAATTGGGAATTGGGTTTTCTCTCTCTCTCTCTCTCTCTCTCTCTCTTTCTGTGTGTCTTCAAGAAAGAGTTCGGCGGCTGAGGTTTTTTGTGGGGGTTTAAGAAGCTACGGGTTATGTTTGAGACGGGGCAAGGTTGATTCTACAGAGAAGGGTTTTGGGACTTAGAAAGATTGGAGACGGGAGGGAAGGACTTGGGTGCGTGTATATCAAAAGTGGCGGGTGAAACAAGATTTAGTGACGCAATTAATTTCGGTAAAATAAAACATAATTATGTAGTTAGCGTAATTACGGAATAAGATATGCAATTTTTAAATATTGGTACAATTTTTACGGTGAACTAACTAGTAATGAGCTTTGCGAATTTCATGTAATCTTATTAATTAAGACTATTGCGTGGCTTAACGTTTTATGTGCACCTAAATTTTTTTTCAAACAAAAAATATCCTGGTAAATTAGCACTTGAGTCAATCCCCCTTATATGTGTCTCTCCAAACTAAACCCTATAGTTACACTAATCAAGTCAGCTCGGGTTTGACACATTTTAAGTTTAAGTTTGGCTCGGGGAGTATGTACTTGAGTAGATGAGCAGGTTCCTTTGTGTAATGAGTTTGAGTTTACGGTAGGTCGAGCTTAACTCACGAGCTTGCATTCCAATTTCGGGATCAACTCATTTGAGCTTGGTTTGGCTCAACTTGTTTACGCCTACACCTCGAGTGATTTGGTTCGCTTTAATTGTTCCTTTTTTCTTTTCTTTTTTTGACACTGTTTGAGTCGAGTTTACTCTTTGGCCTCGATTGGTACACGGAATTGAAATCAATTCCGCGAAATCGATTTTATGGAATTAATTAATAACGTTTGGTGATGCAAAAATTATATTTAGAATATGAATAGATTGCAAAAATCTTGAAATTGATTACTAAAATTTAAGGAATCACAATCCTGATAGGAGAGGTAGTATTTGGATTCCTAATAGTTGGAATCCATGTAAAAGAATAATAATATCCTTCTATTAGGTCAAATATTTACTTTATATTTATAATTTATTTGGTTGCAACTATTTTACGTTCGTTCCTTTTTACTCCTCCCCAGTTCTTCGACTCTTCATAAGGTTTTTCTAACTCTTCTCATTTAATTTAATTTATTAATAATATTTTATAATTTATGATTGTTGTGTTAATTTTCACAATCGGAGATGATGAAAAAGAAGAGTGGGTGATTGATTTGCTTAAAACTATATAGGAAAATAAAATAGTAGTAGTTATTTTAAATAAGTAATTACACTTACTTTTTTTGAATTGTTTCAAATGTTTAAACTATTTTTATTTGAACTAGTTTCATTATAACATTAGTTTTTTTTTTTAATTTAATAAATTTCTCTTGCTTTATTGATGATGGATAATTTAAATTTTTCACCAAAATTAAAAGAGAATGAAGAACTTGTTATTTTGTGAAACAATAATAACGTTAATATCAAATTTTTATCATGAAAGTCACTAACAAGTACTTGATGTGAACTCGACCAAGATCGAGATCGAAGAAGCTCCAACACGCTTGAAGAAACACGACCAAGGCAGCAACAATGGAAAAGACGGATATTTGAGTCTCCCTCGACCCGCTATTCGTGATGAATAGGAACCTTGGGGTGCAAACGAAATCCGATAGTCGCAATTGTCTATGAACCTCGCCACAAACTCTCGACTCACGAGTTTGATAAGTTCAGGTTGAATTCTCTCTAAAGAATCTCGGTTACACAATTCTCTCAAGAATTAGTGAAAAGAAAACTATTTAATTTTGATTCAATCTTGTGTACCAATTACAAGGATGATCATGGCCTTTATAGACTCAAAAGACTCACTAAGGACTCACAAAACATACAAAAAATGTGCTCTAGAAAACCCCAAAGGTTGTTGGTAAAAACTAGGTTGATTTGGTCAAAGAAAAACACAAATTCAGCATTCTCGTTCATTCTGACCAATCTTTGGTATTTTGGGCTTAACTTTGTCTAGAGACATCGAAATTGAGATCCGTTTGATGGATTGGAAACTAAACTTCTAGGGCTTTTCAACCATATATTATACACCAATTTTTGAGCTCTATAGCGTCCTGTGTGTCCCGTTAAAATTGACCAAAAAATCTGATTTCAAGCAATTTTCTTTAACTTTGCTCTTCTTGGGTTGGGCCATCATTTTTCATCAAATGAGTTGTTTGGAGTTGGGCTTCAATCCTTGGTATAATCTGTAGTTCTCATTAGTACTTGTCTACATTGGGGTAATATTATCATTTGTCTCAATTTTATCTTTGCATTCCAAGTTATTTTGTTTTTTACCAAACAATATAATAGAAATTTATACTACATTAGTAATCACATTCCTTATGCTACCAAACACTTTTTAAAATCATCTTCCTATCTATTTCTGTAGAATCTCATTACTAATAATAGATTTCCCAAAATTGATTCCATTTTTTTTTTTTTACCAATCGAGGCATTTGTACTATCAAAAGTTATTATTACTTCAATTACCTTATCAATTACGCCTTATAGTGTATTTGACTTTATCCCTGAACCCATCAACTATCCACTGTTTTAAAAATTTAACCATCAGATTATCTATTTTTATTGAAACGATTAAAACAGATAATCACAGAGATGACATAAAAATAGACAAGATAGCAAAATTAACCAAAGGTAGAAACAATCCATTGCAGGGAGTAACAAAACAGAAACAAAAATTAAAAGCTATAATTAGAATCGAAATAAAAGGAAAACTTTTCATGACTTTGAACTACGTTAAATCGCCCGTAATGACGGACTAGCCTTGAAGAAACAAATTGCTGAAAACTTCTTTGTTAATTGATATTGTGTTCAAATCTTGGAGTCTAACACTCGATAAGTTGAAGCACAAATTCATTCGCAGTACGAATTAACTTGTGCTTTAACTTGTTAGATGACATACTCTGTTCAATTTACATGACTTGCCTGCTGCTGCAACCATTCTTAGCTTTGTTTGGATCATTGTTTTAGATATTTCATCCATAATCAAAGCTGTAATGATTCAGTTTTCGATCATCGAAATAGATACCCACTCAAATCTTTGTTCTATCGTGTCTTTCATGCCCAATCTAGCCTCGAACAATAGTTGTTTTGTACTATTGTCATTTTCCCGTTGCCTACTCAATGCAAAATGTTGCCTATGATGAAATTACAATCGTATGCAAAATGTTGCCTACGATGAAACTACAATCGTTGTTGCATTAATTCGTTGGTTGCATTATAAGTTTATAACATAGTTTTGCTTGTTGTAACTGACGTAGCGAAAGCTTTGAGAGAGAGTAACGAATGAATCAACGTCGTTGAACTCGCACGACTACCGAACGTCGACCTTCCAAAACTTGCGTTGAGGTTTACAACCTACCGCATTTTGGGCAACAATTCACGAAAATTCAGAGAATAACACGAATTAGATTGAAAGCTTTAATGTTTAACAACCAAAAACTACCCAAAAACATCTCCCAACACTGTATTTGAAGGACCCAAAACCCAAAAGGCAAAATAAACAAAAAGACATTTTTGACTCTAAAACTTCTGAGCCACATAACATGGACTAAATGACGTTTTTATAAGAGTTTGAATAAATAATTTCTTCCATTGATTTTATAAGATGATTACAACCTATATTTATAGTATAAATTACAAGAAGGCAATGCCTTAACTCTGGCCTAAAAATACTCTAAATCCCTTAATTCTAGCCTAAGAATAATCTAAAATAACAAACTAAATCTTTGACTTGTAGGCTAGGAATATTCTAGAATTAAACTATATACAAAAGGATGGAAATAAATAAATACAATATTATTTATTCTTATCAGTTTTTTGGCCTAAAAACGAATGGTCACGGGGCTTCCCCTGTGTCTTTTGAAGTACTCAAAGAGAGCTTCGATTTGATATATTATAGGCCCGTAATTCATCCGGAGTCAAAAGTTATGCCCCTTTCTGCGCGCACTGTCCAAATGTTCTAGAAATTTTAAAGCTTGGTTGTCCACATCAGTAACATTGCTGTTTGTTGCTGGGTTGTTTGTCGCTTGCCTAGTTTGCCCGGTATTGCCTTGTGGTTGGCATTGCGGCGCAGAGAGTGTGAGCCTCTCCTGCCCAGAAGTTGCTGCCTTGTGACAGTGTTTCTCTGTCCTCTCTATTTTTGGAGATTAATATACGGACTATGCAAATCCAAATGACTAGATTCTTTAAGAAATTATGGATAGATTCTTTAACAGTTTTGTCTGTTTCACTGATATCAAGGGGTAAAGGTACAACTTTACAAGAGAGAGAAAGAAAGAAAGAAAGGGGGGCAATGTTAGTACCACTCAACTTTTCAACCAAGTTACTCTGACCACTTATAACATTGCTCAAGCAAAAAACTCGAACTAATCGAACAGAGAGGATATATTTTCTGTTATGCCCTCAGCAGCTCTAGAAGCTCACATTTCTTCAGTTTTGAGTAGCCTCTAATTCCTCTCGATTTCGCAAGTTCCTTGAGTGCCGGAAGTTTCATGTCTTCTAACTTCTCCAGCTCCTTAGGAGCTACGGCAGATGATGCATCCCTCTTCAGCTCAACTTTTACTTTTGGGATTGGCGATCTCTTCACAAAGTTGGATGGTGGTCGAGTTAACTTGATTTCGGCGGTTGCTGGGTAAACCATTTTCTCCACTTTCTGCAATTCACCTTTCCATCCAACTAGCAACTTATCATTTTTCTTTTTTGAAGCTTTTTCTGCAGAAATGACAAGAAGAAATCCAAACTGATTTTGTTAGGAAATGAAAAACGAAGGATCTTAAGCAGTGCCCCCTTGAGGGCAAAATTTAGTAATCATGACAGTGTTTGTGCAAGAAAAGTGCTGCAATTAGCAATTTATCTCTTCTTCCACCCAAACCACAAAATGCCATGTGCATGTGCCCGGATACACAGACACATTCTACAGATAAGAGAAAGCATTTTTCATAGCATTTTTCCTTATTTTATGCAGTGTTACGTCAAACTAATGGATTATAGAAATACTCTCGTAAGAATGAAGTAACAAAATTATGGAAATTGCATTTTTTTTCTTTAGTTTTTGCAGTGTTACGTCAAACTAATGGATTATAGAAATATTCCCGTAAGAATCAAGTAACAAAATTATGAAAATTCATTTCCATTTCATTGGAACTGATTAAATCTTGTAATATTCGTAGCATAAGAAAAGATCCAAAGTTCATTACCTTCCCTTGGTTTCCTTAATTGATGGAGAACCTCCAAAACTAATTCAGCAGAGGGCTTCTCCTTAGATGAGTAGGAACTTCTCTTCTTGGATGTAGTAGATTCTCCTTTTGCAAGTGAAGTTCGTATTTTTCTAAATAGAGTGATTATCTCGTCTTGGTTGGATGAATTGGACAATCTTCCATCCGAGGAGTATGATTTTTCTTTCTCGTTGTCACTTGGTGATGTCCCCGTGTCGGTGCTTCTTCGAGCTGGTGTTCTGCTCCTATTTCCATAAGCTCTTCTGCTTGACCCAGTTAATTGGAGTTGGTTGCTCCATGACGTATATATTGATGGCCCATCAGCAATCTCTGTCAAATTCAACAAGCTGCATCAAGAAATGATACCTCAGTTTGAAATTTATAAAAGTTTGTGTCAAGTACCATTAAGTAACTATGCTTATATTCCAAAAAAACACCCACACCCACATATTTATAGAAGTTAGGAAATGAGACCATGCTCATCACTGATCACACACACAGCTGACTGCATGCTTCAAAAAACAAGGAAAATGAGAACGAGCACATAATACTCTTCCACCGACTCTGAGAAATCAGTAAAGCGGTACCCTTGACTCACCTTTCTATAATACTCACTCCCAAAATAAGAGCATAGACCCCATCCAGGATGAAGACGTCCTGGATTCCGGAATTCATTCGCATCCTAATCCACCATGATATATTTGGAATCTAAAGGAGAGGGCCCGCAACGATTTGTTGAAAAGATCAAAGATAAACCCTAAATAATTGTAAAAATCCCAAATGAAAGATTCTATACTTGAGAGTCACTCCCAATATTTAGCTTAGTAAGAAAATATCATGTAGTGCCACTTCCGCCTTGATGCTTCTGTCTAGACTGATCTCAAAAATGAAATCTGAAGCTGAAGGTTAAACTAGAACTAAATACAAATCAATTCATAGTCTTCTAGGCAAAGCAGGTCTACCTCATATGCACTCAAGAAGGATCAGAATTGCATTTAGGCTACCATACCAGACAACCTCAACCAGAGCTAAAGCTTGAAACACAAAGGAAAGAGCCTACCTAAAAATAAAATAAACACATAAGTTGAAGCTAAATGGAAACAAGAGAAAACTTTTGAAACATGCCCCATTCAGTCTGTATGCATCCAATCCCAAGTATTTCCTTGTTCATCAACACATAACAGGGGCAATATAGCGACCATTTCATGATACTTGCCAGTGGATGTTTGGGCTTGGCAGTTAGCACGGTCAGAGCAATGCTAACATGCAATATCACAAGAATGCTTTCATCTCTTGAGCTTTTTTGGTTTTATTTTTGAGCATTCAAAATCGTATTTGTTTTTCTTTGATGAACCACTCATTCAGTCTGTATTGCATCCAATCCCAAGTATTTCCTTGTTCATGAACGCATAACAGGGGCAATATATCAACCATTTCATGATACATGCCAGTGCATGCTTGGGCTTGGCAGTTAGCACGGTCAGAGCAATGCTAACATGCAATATCACAAGAATGCATTCATCTCTTGAGCTTTTTTGGTTTTGTTTTTGAGCATTCAAAATTGTATTTGTTTTTCTTTGATGAACCTCTCATTCAGTCTGTATTGCATCCAATCCCAAGTATTTCCTTGTTCATGAACACATAACAGGGGCAATATAGCAACCATTTGATGATGCTCGCCAGTGCATGCTTGGGCTTGGCACTTAGCACAGTCAGAGCAATGCTAACATGCAATATCCCATACCCCCACAGTCCTGCAATCATACCTTCACAACAACATTAACATAAGAAATGGAGGGCAAGGGTTTATTAGAATCCTATTTACTGCCCAATGGGGCCGTGGCTTAGTGAGAAAAGTGCAATGAGGGAGCGTGTAAAATACAACCCACATGTTCCGGGTCGATTCAAGTAGGCTACATTTTCGGCTTTGCCTGTAACCATTGGTGGATCCCGTAAATGTATCCAATGTGACCTTGCTGCGGTGTCGCTTCCCCTTAGTAATTCAAAAATAAAAAAAGAAACCCATCTATTAATTCACACCACTGAGAAGCATATGCAGAAATGCGCATACACCACTGTAGACGCCCAGAATTCGTACACCTATATTATATGAATTGTCCTATAAATAATTGTTTATTTATAAATGCACTAACACTTATTTCTATGATCATTTCAGGAAATAAAATATCCAACATGACTAACGACGTCCAACAAACATAAACAACTTCAATTAAATCAACATAAAGGGTCAAGACTGAAGATGCAAAACTTGAAGGGCCCAAAGTGCAACAAAAGCAAAGCTAAAAAGACAAAAAACAAATTTGGTGCGCGGCCACCATTCCATGTGCGCCGCGCACCAAAACTGACAAATGTGGCTGGCACCATTCCAGGTGCGCCGCACACCAAAACAAACATTTACAGATTGTCAAGCTTGCAGTCTTGCGGCCAAGGGTAGAGAAAGCTTCCTCCTTGCTTGGGCAGTGAGCAACCAAGCTCTCCTCCCTCTTAACACATCCTCTCTCTTAACAGAGAACTCGGACAAAAAAAGAAGAAAAGAAAAGAAAAGAGAAGAAAAAAAGAAAGAAAAGCTCTCTGCTCTCTCTTGCTCTCCCTCAGCTTGAGAAAACAAACTGTTCTCTCCCTGGACAAATTTCATACACATACAATATACACACAAACACACAGTGTTCTTTGAACACACCCAAAAATAAAACGTAAGTTTTCATTTCCTCGTATCGGTAGCAGTGAGAGCACAACACAAGGGTCTGGAACGTGGCCCAAACGAATTTTGTAAAACGACACAAGGTAAATCCTTCGGCTCGCTATTTTCCTTCGTTTTGATATGTAAATAATTCAAATGATTTGTAAATGAGTACATAAATTAGTTTCGATGTGAATACATGCAATATATCCGTTAAATTTGAGTTTCGAAGCATATGTTTTTATTTATGTAATTGATGTTATATATATGTATCTATTAATAAATATGTAATACATATATAATAGATACTTTTAACTAAAATTTCATTTTAGTTATCTCAGTTAAATATAAATATATATTATATTTATTTTGTTTCTTTTGTAATAAATAAAGCCTGTATACATTTTATAACGTAAACGGAGATATAAATCTCCGTGATCCATTTTCCTCCCAGTATAATAAACTCGTAGTATTTAAATTTGAGCATGCAGTCATAAGAGATCGAAGGGGCAAGTTGGGTGCCTAACACCTTCCCAACTTGTAACTTAGCCCCCGAACCCACAATCTCAGTTTTTCTCTCGTTTTCTATATAAATGAGGATGTCGACTCTGTATTTTATATAAATGTGTTTTGCACATTTATTTCATCTATTTGGGAGTCCAGAATGAGGCTCAGATTGGATCGGGGTGCTCACAACCACCCATTCACATATAACTCTAGCAAAGATGGCAAAACTTAGATAAGACTGTCTTACGGTAAGACAATCTCACATGACTACTGTAGTGTTAATGTAGTGAATTGGTTAAAGTGACTTTATCTTATGGTACGACGGTCTCCGAGGAGAGCTACTCATCAAAGAATGGCCTAAACCTCAAATCCACAAGGAAACACAAACATGAGGTGTTCTCTTTTACAGCTTGCATGAACCACTAAGCAAGAAAGAACATCCTTTCTTTCTGAAAACATAAAATGATCAAAATTATATGAAGTTGGATTTTAAATAGCATAACCAAAAAAGAAAGACTCAATAGTAAATCATACAATTGACATGACATTCACATTACAAACTAACTACAGTGGGATCCATACAGGAAAGCTCCAACTTTCAATCGATGGTAGTTCAAATAAAATTGAATTACGAATTGTTGCGTGCTAAACGAGCCCCAAGTTTGAAGGAATGGGGGGTATGGAAAATGTGAAAAAGGTGTACCTTTTAGAGAGAATGTGGGTCTTCCCAGCTTGGGGTTGGCTCTCAAGGCAGAGAAACAAGGCGTCGAGAGATGTACTGCTACAGGGTGAGGATAGAAAATACTGATTGAATCCATAGAGGAGGATTATTTTCCTAGAGAGCGAGAGAGAGATTCCCCAACACTGTCATTTCATTTGTTTTTGTTTTGGATTGAAAGGATATTATACAGATATATATATATTTGTAAGGCTGAGAAGCTTTCAGTAGTACAAGAAAATACTTGTATTTATGAAAATATTTTTGTATTATTTTATTCTTAATTTGGTTTGACTTCAATTTAAGCATCTCAGTATTACATGAGTATTCTTAAAAAACATACACTGTTATAATATTTATAATAATATTAATTATTATTTCTTAATCTGTGTATTGATCAAATATGACACTTTTCTGAAGTATCGACTACAAATTTATTTAAAAAATCCTTTTAATAAGTGTTCTCTATTATTATTTGGAAGTCTAAATTGAGTATTTTATTTTTATTCTTAGAAGGATTTTTAATATCAAACGTCAACAATACTCTTATTAATCGTAAGATGAAAAAGAAGAGAGTTCTATTAATTTGGTATCACTAAGAGATATTTTAAACATATTAAATTTTTTTACATAAAATTAATTACTTTTCTGAAATTCTTGTAATTAAGAAACACTTATTTTGAGATGAAATAAGTAATTTTTAACAAGATGTGGAGTTCGTATAAATGGTGACTTTGAGATGAAGAAAGAAATTTCTAAGCTGTCTACTTTATATAAATGATGAGAAATATTTCATGGTTTCAAATGTCTATATGATACGTCACTGACAGTACACTATAATGTTAAAATGATGCATCACAATCAATTATAAAATAGGTTTAATATATAATTTGGTCCCTGAACTTTACACATTTTCTTGATTCAGTTCTAGAACTTTGACATTTTCTATTGTGGTCCCTGAACCGCACTTAAAGCCTTTCAGTTAGTCCCTCGAGTGACGGCCGTCACTAAACCCGTTAATTAATGCCTGAAATGCCCGAAATGCCCTTACTACATGCTGAGTGTGATTCCACGATGGACAACAACGTGTTTACTTGGATTTTTTTTGCTAACTAAGTCAAGCCCCCTCTCTCTCTCTCTTTCTCTTTTTTTCTCTCTTCTGGTTTCTCCCTCTCTCTTTCTCCCTCTTCTACTAGTTCTTAATAATCACACCTAAAGCCGCAAGGAACAACCCAAACATCACAGGACAACCCACAAAAATCCTAACCTTTTAAGTTATCCTCCCAATCGGGGCAAATACAATATAGCAGGGGACACACTCCTTTTCTTCGACCAAAGTACAACCCCGCTCCATAGATGCATCCGAGATATCATCTACCTTCATAAAACCACCACAAAAGTCACATATACTACTTGAAAAAATATTCAACTCCATAACGAATTAGAAGACCAGAATGACAATCCATTTTCCTCACACTTGCCAAAAGTAATTAGCTCAAAATATCTTATTCCAAGGATCCAAATGGAGTGCATCATCCGTACTAAGAACTATGTTCCTTAAAACCCGAAGATCTACCTGCCATGAATGCTAAATAAAACAAAATATATTCACATGTAATTGAAAACCTTCAAAAAAATTCGTCTTCCAAAGCTCAAGGCCGAAGCAGAATCTTCAATCAAGTCCCCACAAGTTAAGATAAAAAAATTTAAATTCTTGGATCTAATTTCGTAAGAAAAAAATGGAAGAGGAGAAAGAAGAGAGATGAGAAGCAAATTAAGTTCGGGTTTGGTTCGGGGACAATCAAGTTAGTAGGCATTAAATCCACCTCTTGTTACCCCAATTGACCTTTCTAATTCTAATAGATTTAAAGAGAGGGATAGAAAGAAGTAAGACAAAGGAGAGAAGAGAAAGAAACGAAGAGAGAGAGATGAGAGATGAGAGAAAGGATATGAGTCAGGTTCGTTTGCCATCATTTCGAAAAGGGTAGTCTGGATCGGGTTTTGTTTATTTAGGGTGGTGGAGACATCGGGTTCAGGAGGCCGGCGGTGAGGGCGGAGTTGAGTTTCGTGAAGGAGGATGGGAATGTTTCGTGGTGGGTGGTAGTGGTTGCGCCTGTAGACGGTAGTGGTGGTGGTGGTTGTCTCCATCACCGTGTTGGGTGAGTACCTAGTTTTGGGATTTACAAGAGGCAAGGATGGAAATAGAGAAGGAGAAGTAACGTAGGGTGACGGAGAGGGAGGAGGCGGTGGTGGGGTAGGATGAGGAGGTTTAAAGGCGGGGCAACACGCCGTTCCAGGAATTGGGGGAAACAAAGAAGGGGATTGAGTTTAATTATTGATGTTGTTGATGGGTGTTGGTGGTTGACGGTGGTGGAGGATAATTGGCGGTGGTAGAAATGGTGGATTCTTTATAGCGACGACGTTTGAGTTTAGTGGGTTTTGAGGATGAAATTTTGAAGTTGTGGTAGTAGCTTCCATGAAGTGAAGTAAGGGGAGTAATAATAAATAGAGGGAGGGTGTTTGGTTTGTTGTCTTTTAGGAAAATTTTGGAATCAAAGGAAGTGTGTGTATTGAAGAGAGAGAAAGGAGAGAATAACCCGTAAGAGGGAGGGAGGGAGACGAAAGAGAAACCGGAGAGAGATAAAGAAAGAGAGAGAGAGAGAGAGAGAGAGGGGGCTTGACTTAGTTAGCATATATATATATATATATATATATATATATATATATATATTCCAAGTAAGCACGTTTTTGTCCACGTAGAATCACACTCAACATATAGTAAGGGCATTTCGGGCATTAATTAACGGGTTTAGTGACGGCCGTCACCCGAGGGACTAACTGAAAGGCTTAAAGTGCGGTTCGGGGACCACAATAGAAAATGTCAAAGTTCAAGAACCGAATCAAAAAAGGTATAAAGTTCGGGGACCAAATTATATATTAAACCTATAAAATACAATATAGTGCTAAAGTGATTTAAAAAGTGAAATTCATCTCTTAAACACTTAGGTAATATAGTATGGAGTTATTGATCACACTCCACATGCCAAATCATGAAATATTTTCTCTAGACTTTCTATTTCGAGAAATACTTACGTATCAAATTAACAGCAGCGAATGACAATAACCAAACTCCACTGAAAGTTGATTTTAGAGCATGTTTGATCTTGCATTTAAGCCAAAATATAGAGCCAAAATATAGGGCCAAATGCAGCTTTATTTCTTAACTTAGCGTTTTAGTGTAGCGAGAAAAAAATGTGTTTTTGAACGCTAAAGTTTCTAATTTTTTTTCTTTCAAAACGTAGATTATAAAACATTGCTGGGAAAAAGTTATGTTTTGAAATAATATTCCAAATGCGTTTTTAAAGAAAAAACATGCGTTTTAAAAAATCAACATTTTTAATAATACTCGCTCCATTCCAAACAAAGAGTCCATTATACTATTTTAAAATATTTTTAGGAACAAATGCACACCTTGGGTTGGGGGAAGTGACCCCACTTAATTTTTTGTTTTTGTTTTTTGAGCTTGCAAAACTATGATTTTTTGGATAGTGACTCACTCAAATATTTTTTTTCTTTTTAAGTCACGCAGAGCAGTAACAATGAGGTAAATACTATGGTCAATTGTGATTTCTATGCTTTTTATGTGATAGTTAAATTTTGTGACCCCACTGAAATATTTTTCTGGAACCGCCACTGGATGTTTCAATTAAAGAGTTCACTTTCAAAAAAGAGTAATGCTATGGGTACCTAAAGAGTACTAAATTTTTTGCACCAAATAATGTATCAGCTGATGTGGCAGCTGATGAGATGCATTAATTATGATTTTTAATTTTATTTTTTATACCACATTAGCTGTCACATTAGCTGACACATCATTTAGTGTAAAAAATTTTGTACTCTTTATGTATCTATAGCATTACTTTTTAAAAAATAATACTTATAATTTTCATAATCTTTTATTTTTTACCTTCACTTGTATTGTAATTATTTTTTTTATATTTAAATATTTTTATAATTATAACTAACTCTAATAATATTAATATATCTCTTAATAAATAAAATTTTCAAACGTGAACTCATAAGATGGAAATGAAGGGAGTATCTGTTTTAAAACGGTTACTTTTTAAAAACGTAAACCAAATATGTTATTACCTTCGAGGAGTAACCCCACCGTCTAATAAGAGGAGCGTGAAAATACGCGCCGTCCACTCTCTGCAATTCTTCTTTGCTGTGCGCTTTATTCAACGGTCTTTTTGTTGGGGCCTGGGGTTGAAGCTTTCCCGCCATTTCTCCTTGTTTGCTGTGACACTGTAAACTCCGACTGTGTGTGAGCCATGTTATTAACAGCCCAAAGATTCACAACGAACCTGTGGATCTCTCCATACTACAGATATCAAAGAGAAAACCCACTTGGTTACCAAAATGCTCTTCTTTCCTTCAACCCATCTTCATCTTCTTATCTTCTATCACCACCTGTTCGTAATTTTTCAACACCAATTTCTGCTTCTTTATTGCTCAAGACAACTAGGAATCACCAATTTACAGATCATAATGCTGAAATTAGCAAATTCTGCGAGGTGGGTAATCTTGATAAGGCCATGGAATTGCTTTGTCAGTTGGAAAATTGCAATCTTGAGGTGAAAACTTATTGTTCTGTATTGCAGCTTTGTGCTGAGTTAAAGTCTCTGCGTTATGGTCAGAAGGTTCATTCCATTTTATGCTCTAACGGTATTGAAATTGACGCGGTGTTGGGTTCAAAGCTTGTGTTTATGTATGTCAATTGTGGGAATTTGGGTGAGGGAGGCGGGTTTTCGATAAAATTGCCAATGAGAAGGTGTATCTTTGGAGTTTATTGATCAATGAGTATGCAAAGATTGGTGATTTTGAAGAGAGTATTTATTTGTTCAAGAAAATGCCAGAATTGGGAGTTGAACCTAATTCTCACATATTTTCTTGCATTTTCAAGTGTTTTGCAGCTACAGGAGGTGTAAGGGAAGGTGAAAGGGTTCATGGATATATTCTAAGATTGGGGTTTGGTTTTTATAATACTGTTGTGAATTCTATGATTGCTTTCTACTTTAAATGTGGAAGAATCAAAAGTGCAGATAAGCTGTTTGATGAATTGGATAACCGAGATGTAATAACTTGGAATTCGATGATAAGTGGTTCTGTGGCAAATGGCATTGCTGAAAAGGGAATTGAGTTTTTCAAAGAGATGCTTACTTCTGGAGTTACTATGGATTTGGCTACAATGGTTAGTGTTCTTGCAGCTTGTTCAAATATTGGCAGCCTTAAGTTGGGTAGAGCAGTTCATGGTTATGCCGTGAAAGAAAAAATTGACAGTAAAATGAAATTTAGTAATACGTTACTGGACATGTACTCAAAATGTGGTGATTTGGATGCAGCGGTTCAAGTTTTCCAAAACATGGGTGAGAGAAGTGTTGTGACATGGACTTCAATGATGGCTGGATATGCAAGAGTTGGTCTCTCCAATATGGCAATTGAATTGTTCCTTAATATGAAAGGTGAAGGCATTAAGCCCGATATTTTTACCGTTACGAGTGTTCTGCATGCTTGTGCATGTTATGGTTCATTAGAGAACGGCAAGGAAGTGCACAATTACATCAGCGAAAGCAATATACGATCTTTGCCTGTTTCTAATGCTCTCATGGACATGTACGCAAAATGTGGAAGCATGGAAGATTCTTACTCAGTTTTTTCTGAGATGCCTTTTAAGGACATCATCTCCTGGAATACTATGATTGGAGGTTACTCAAAGAACGGTTTTCCAAATGAAGCGCTCAATTTATTTGTTGAAATGCAAAGCAAATTGAAGCCTGACAATGTAACAATGGCCTGCATCCTTCCTGCCTGTGCCAGCCTTGCGGCTTTAAACAAAGGTCGGGAGATCCACGCTCATATTTTGAGAAATGGGTTGTCTTTAGATCGATATGTTATGAATGCGCTTGTTGATATGTATGTGAAGTGTGGTGTATTAGTTCTTGCACGCTCGCTGTTTGATATGATTCCTGTGAAGGACCTAGTTACTTGGACAATAATGATTGCTGGATATGGCATGCATGGATTTGGAAGTGAAGCTATAGCTACCTTCATGAGAATGAAGCATGAAGGTATTGAGCCTAATGAAGTATCGTTTACTTCTATTATCTATGCATGCAGTCATTCAGGATTGATTGATGAAGGGTGGAGATTTTATGACATTATGAAAAATGACTGCAAGATTGAGCCCAATTTGGAGCATTATGCTTGTCTGGTGGATCTTCTTTGTCGTGCGGGAAAACTGTCAGAAGCATATAAGTTTGTTAAAGCGATGCCAATTGAGCCCGATGCCACAATCTGGGGTGCTTTGCTCCGTGGGTGCAGAATCCACCATGATGTTAAACTCGCAGAGAAAGTTGCAGAAAATGTTTTTGAACTAGAGCCAGGAAATATGGGCTATTATGTACTTCTTTCTAACATATATGCGGAGGCAGAGAAATGGGAAGAAGTGAAAAAGATGAGAGAGAAGATTGGTCGTCGTGGCTTAAGAAAGAACCCGAGCTGTAGTTGGATAGAGATCAAGGGCAAAGTCTATATTTTTGTTGCAGGAGGTACTGCACACCCAGAAGCCAGGAAGATAGAATCGCTGTTGAGGAAGTTGAGAAAAAATATGAAGGAAGACGGTTACTTGCCGAAAATTAAGTATGCTTTGGTGAATGCAGATGAGATGGAGAAGCATGAGGTTCTTTGTGGGCATAGTGAGAAGTTGGCCATGGCTTTTGGGATATTGACCTTGCCACCTGGAAAAACCATACGGGTGACCAAGAACCTAAGAATATGCGCTGATTGTCATGAGATGGCCAGATTCATTTCTAAAACTGTTGGGAGGCAAATTGTATTGCGAGATTCCAATCGTTTCCACCATTTCAAGGATGGGTTTTGCTCTTGCAGAGGTTACTGGTGAACAAAGAGCTAAGACACTAATTCTTGGGGAACGAGGTAAGCACCAAGCCTTCTCTTTACAGAGTTTAATAGTGAAAAAGCAGGATCTGGAGATACTTGCAACATGGAGTTAGTTATGTGCTAGGTATCCTATGTTAAGTGTGCCGCTGTTTTGTCTTTGGCAAATGATCAAAGCGTAGGAGGATATACACGTAAAGTAATGTGCCACCCATGTAAAAATCAACTTGGTTATCTAATTGAAAAGCCAAAACTCTTGCTTTTTGATTTTCATGGAGAAGTTGGTACTTCACTGCTGTGTTCTGCAGTTTTTGTCTTGATCACTTTTTAATGAGATTTTTGACTCCAGATGTCCAATTTCTTTAGAACTAAGTACCTCAATAACATAACTTTTTGATCTATTAGGTCCTATAGAAACAAGTCCTATACTCTTTTCTATTCACTGTTCTACATATCCAGTTATGGATTCACGCTATCTACTATTCTAAGCTGGATTCTTGGATAATGTATATCAGAGCATTGGATCATATCTGGGTGATAATGGGTGGAGCTTTCCCGGTTAAATGTACGAGTAGGCTTCTATAAAACTTCCAGAACTATCAATGGTGTGAATATAAGGAAGAACTTGGAAGTCGAGTCCATCTTATTGAGACATTCATCTTGAAAATATGAAAGAGAATTAGATTACATTCTCTTTTGCTCCTGAAGCAACATGCTGAGTGCTCAACCCTCGGCACTATGAGCTGAGCCCAATTCGAGATTGGCTCGTTAAATGTAAAGCTTCGCGAGCCTATCAGGTTGAGCTCATGATGTTCAAATTTGACTTGATTTGGAAAACGACTCTAATTCTAGGTTTGAATTTGACTCCTTTTAAATAGATTCAAGCTGAGTCAAAAGAGTTGATATGGGAAACGAGCGAGATATACAAAATAATTAAGGAACCTCTTAAAACCTCACATCTATAGTATAATGGAGTATCTTGTTGCAATAAAAGATTTAATTTCAACATTCAACCTCAAGAGCTAATTTATTGTTGTTGAATCCTTTGAAAAAGTGATTTACTTCAGTTCCAAAAAAAAAAACAAGTGTCATTTATTGACCTTACATGGTTTTAAAAATAAAAAGTTTACTCTTTGTAACTTTTCTTTAATACTCTCACGATATATTCCTTAGTGTAGTTAAATTAGTGAGTTCTTTTTTTATCTCAGAGTAAATAAGTGTAATAGACAATTTGCTTAAAGAATCTTTCTAAAAATATAAAATGGAACACTTATTTTGGAATGTCCCAAAATAAAACAAGGGATACTTATTTTGAAACGGAAGGAATACATAAATATATATTGAATTTTGGAAAAACTATTTTTCGATCATTGTATTATTTAGACCGAACTACCCAAAAATTATAAAGAGGATAAAAATGACAAATAGCAAAATCTTGGGCAAAAGTGACAAGCTGCCTCAAGAGGGGAGTGCTCAAAGGACGAGCTCCTCATTTGGGCGAGCGCCCATTATGCTCGGGTGGCGGCCGTACACTTTATATATTATACGGAACTATTTCCGAATTATCTTCAAGTATTCTAACGTATTACGGAACAATCTCCGATTTACCGATAAAGTTCAACGGATACGCGACTTCTACCGTAAACTACGAGATTTGATTGTACGATTCTTCGAAATTACCTAGGGCACCACTACTCTCTTATAAATACTACTATCGGACATAGTACATAGTACGCAACTATACACTTTTTACTCCCGAATTAGCTTTATTCTTTCTCGATATACATTGCTAATTCTCACAGGAGGAGCTTTGCAGGATCCCCACGCAGTAACCTCTTCTTTTCGGGCCGTTACGGTCACTTCACGGAGCAAATTTCCATCGGGACCACGGTGCAAAATTCGGCATCATCGGTGGTTCCATTCGGGAAAGTTTGAAAGCCGGATATCCAAACAAACGGTTCAAAACTTCAAACTCTAATCCGGTGATTATGGCGGGTAGCGACAACCACGGCACGGCAACGATCCCGCTCACCCAATGGTTGAGTAAATGGAAGCGATCAACATAGTGCTAAATCCTGTCGCAGCTGCACCACCACAAGGTGGCGTACAGCCAGAGGAAACTTTGCACGCCTTGAGGAATCGCAAAGAGCCTGCGACCAAAAAACCCACTAAGGGCAAGGGTGCCCGGACAAGTAAGAAGGTGGCAGAGCCACAAGTGGGGGCTAGTGACCTGCATGATCTGTTGGACACGCGTCGGGCGACCATGGGTACATCCATGCTACCCGAGGCCGATCCGACCGTCCAGGTAGAGGCACTTAAGGCGCAAACGGCTGCGCTTGTCCAGATAATGCTGAATAACCAGCTCTTGCGGGCGATGGGTCGCCGAGGTACCCATTCGACCGCACTGTTGTCACTGACACCCGCACCCGACCTACTAAGGTGGTGCCATTACTATAATTGGGTTGTGGGACCTAGCAGCAACCCGAGGGAGGACGCTTAGGTATGGGCCTGGTCTTCCGAACGAAGAACAGTGGAAGGAAGCAAAATCAGCATCCGGATGATGAGCATATGGCCGGGCATATGGGCGGAGGCACTTTCTTAGAGCAAAGTTAGTGTCCGCACCCAAGAGGTCACATGAATGAAAAATGGGAGAACCGCATGGGAAAGAATTTGCGAGGGGAGTCGATCAAAAACCTCACAAAAGACACGGCGATCATACCTACGGACCAATGCAATCGAGGCAATCAAAATCTCCTCGAAGCCGACCTATAATGTCACGTGGTTATTCCTGAAGAGGGGCAGGCGCAAGTCCGAGACGGGGAGATCCCTTGAGTCCTAAGCCGTCAAAAATTGCGGCCAACGAGCCCGCCCGGATGAAGTCCAGGATCGAGAAGACGCCGGAGGCCATTGAGACCGAGAAGGCCAAGATAACACCCATTGGTACCCGTTTCAAGCCGTTTGCATTGGATCCGTGATTCCCCACCGACCCAACTATAACATATCCGCCTTTAATGGATATAAGGGGAAGACCGGTACGCGACCATCTCAACCACGTTGAGATGAAGCTTGCTCTTCACCACGGATGACACAAACATCGCAAGGCTTTCGTGGGTACTTTACATGGTAAGGTGCTACATGGTTCGCTAACCTACGAGGGTCGTTAAGAGTTGGCCGATTGCGAAGGTGTTTATGGGAGAATTTGGAACGGTGCTGCTCGCCTAAAACAAGAGGCACGTTGAGTAATGTAAAACAGAGGTCGGCGAATCTATCCTTGCATTCGTGGAACGCTCGTGAACTATTCGAGCGGATAAATGACATTTCGATAAGGAGGTGTTGACCGCTGAGGCGGCCTGGCGCCCAACACTCTTAAAATGGAAGTGTTTACTCGCCCACCTAAGAATAGGGCAGAGCTGTTTGAACTGACGCAGAGGATAGGGAGCGCGGAGGCTCCAGTGAAAAATGAAAAGAAGGAGACTGACCTCCCCTACAGAGAGGCTGACCGCGGATACAAGGGGACTACTCGCGGACATGATAGAAGCGGGACCAAGCCTAGGGTCACAAATTTTGGGACGATAAGGAGCGTGACACCTTCACACCGCCAATACTTCAAGAGAAGAGATTATGAGAGTGGAGGACTTCCAGCTCCCGCGGCCGATGAGCAAGAATAATTTGGGAACAAGGGACCCGAAAAAATATTACAGCTTTTATAAGAATATTGGGCACACGAAGAAAGAGTGTCTACAGTTGAAAAAAGAGATACAGAGGTTGATCAACAAGGGGGCTCTGAGCAAGTATAGGGCAGATCGGGCGCTACCCGCTCGTCATGAAGATGTAGACCGCCAGGATACTGCGGAGGAGGAGCATTATCCCCTCATCGAGTAATACAAGGAGTTTCCAGTATAACTCAACCGAGAAACTAGATTCACGGCTTAAAAACGTACCTATGTACCCCTCGCAGGGCGACACGGACAAGATAATTGGGTTCGCTCCACATGAGCTGGCAACGACGACCTTACGGGCTGAGCAGCCTTTGGTCATCTCCGTTATAATTGAAAAGCATGAGGTGGGCAGGATTCTAGTAGACACGGGGGCAGGCAGAGATATACTATACTATTCCTGTTTCAGAGCAATGGGGCTCACAGATGCACACCTAACACCGTACGGCGGCTCGAAGGTTTCTCAAATCACGGGGTTAATGTGAAGGGCACGATAAAATTACAAGTCAGGTTGCAGGACGAAAATAGGGTACGGATAGAAAAAATAACTTTTATGGTGATTGATCTCCCCTCAACCTATAACGTGATTTTGGGCCAATAGGCCATGGCTGCTCTTCAGATAATTGCATCAATCCCGCATCAGCAGATAAAATTTCTTACCCCAAAAGGGGTCGCTTGCATCAAAAGTGATCCAGGGTCAATGCTAGAGCATGTGGTTGAATCACAAAAGCTAAAGCGAAAAGTGACCGTGGAAGATGATGAGCACAAATGGAGCATTTCGAAGAGCCTAAAATTTCGAAGATGATAAAATTTCTTACCCCAAAAGGGGTCGCTTGCATCAAAAGTGATCCAAGGTCAATGCTAAAGCATGTGGTTGAATCACAAAAGCTAAAGCGAAAAGTGACCGTGGAAGATGATGAGCACAAATAGAGCATTTCGAAGAGCCTAAAAATAACCAAGGGACAAGATCCAATGTAAGGCATGATCAATGCAGCAGTAAGTGAGCAAGATACCTCACTTGTTGGGTCGCCACCTCCACCACATTTGCGTGAAGAATTGGGCGCCCAAGTAAGTGAGGCAGGGGGACAAGAGATTGATAGCCGAGCGCAAATGCGGCACGGGCATAAAGAGATAGAGATTGATACAATGCATTAGAGAAGGTGCGATTTGAAGCCTTGTGACGAGTTAGAGGAAGTGGTTATTAACCCTCTCTTTTCGGATCGAAAATTAAGATTGGTGGACAATTGCGCGGGCAAGACCGCGAAGATCTGATCAAATATTTAAAGCACAGTCTGGATGTATTTGCATGGGAAATAGAGGACATGGAAGGAGTGAGCACTAAGGTTGCCGAGCATTGTCTGAATGTAAATGCAGAGTTTACCCCCATATAGCAGAAACCGCGGGCATTCGGTCCTGAAAAAGAGACTGCGATAAAGGAAGAAGTCAAAAAGCTGCTTAAGGCCAAGATTATGAGAGAGTTGTATTACCCGTCATGGCTGGCGAATGTGGTGATGGTCTTGAAAGCTAACAAAAAATAGAGAATGTGTGTAAACTTCACGGATTTGAACGAGGCCTGCCCGAAAGACTGTTACCCTCTGCCACGTATTGATAAGTTGGTGGACGCCATAACTGAGCACACTATGCTGAGCTTTATTAATGCATATTCTGGCTATCACCAAATAAAGATGGCTTTAGAAGACTAGGAGTTGAATGCATTTCGGGCACTCGGGAATCTATTGTTATGTAATGATGACGTTTGCAAGAAGAACGGGGCAATATACCAAAGAATGGTGAACGAGTTTTGGCGACCACTGGGAAGAAATGTGGAGGCCTTTTGTGAGCACCCCGATCCGCAGATCATTCCTGGGCCTTTCGCTCTGGACTCCCGAATAGTGAATGTGATAAATGTGCACAACAAATTTATATTGAAAACAGAGTCGCCACCCTCGTTTATATAGAAAACGAGAGAAAAACTGAGATTGTTGGTTCGGAGGCTAAGTTACGAGTTGGGAAGGTTTTATGTACCTAACTCGCCCTTTGGTCTCTTATGATTGCATGCTCGAATTTATATGTTACGGGTTTATTATACTATATGATTGAAGAAAACGTATCACGAGATTTATATCTCCGTTTACGTTATAAAATGTATACATGCTTTATTATTTACAAAAGAAATAAAATAAATATAATATATATTTATATTTAACAAAAATAACTAAAATAAAAATTTTAGTTAAAAGTATCTATTATATATATATATTACATATATATAATATCAATTATATATAAATAAGAACAGACATTTTGATATTTGCATTTAATGAATATGCTATATGTATTTATATATCAAATGTACCGAAATAAATATATACACATTTACAAATTATCCAACGTATTTACATATTGAAACGGATAAATAAAATAACGAACGGAAGGAATTACCTTCTGTCATTTCACATAATTCGGGCCAAGTTCTAGGCCGTTGTGTTATATTTGATTAGGCTAGCCATAGCCTGACCGTTGTGCTTCCACTGCTACCGATACGAGGAAAGGAAGAATTACGTTTTGATATTGAGTGTGTTCAAAAGAACACTATGTGTTTGTGTGTGTGTGTGAAATTTGCCCAGGGAGAGAACAGTTTATTTTCTCGGGCTGAGGGAGAGCAAGAGAGAGAGCAGAGAGCTTTTCTTTCTTTTCTTTTTCTTTTCTTTCTTTTCTTTTTCTTTTCTTTCTTTTCTTTTTCTTTTCTTTCTTTCTACCGTGAGAGAGAGAGAGAGAGGGAGAGAGAGAGAGAGAGAGAGAGAGAGAGAGAGAGAGAGAGAGAGAGAGAGAGAGAGAGAGAGAGAGAGAGAGAGAGGAAGAGCTGAGTGAATTGAGTGTGTTGTGTGGGAGAGCTGAGAGCTGATAGTGTTGAGTGAGTTCTCCTTTGAGAGGGAGAGTGTATTTATAGGTGAGAGTTTGAGAGATATTTGTGTTACTCTTGGGGCCAAGCAAGGAGGAAGCTTCGTTCTTGCCTTCAAAGTCTCTCAGCCACTCGGCGGCTTAACTTGTGAGGCGTTGTTTAGTTTGGTGCGCAGCCGCACAAAAGGAGACGGCGCACCAAAGCTTTACAGATTTTGGTGCGCGGTGCACAAGGAGAGGAAGTGGCGCACCAAAGCATTCATTTGTTATTTACACTTTGAATCTTCATGTTTCATTCTTTATGCTTGAGTCCCCATCAATTTTATTTAATCTTTGTGCCTTGAAGTTGTTCCTTTGGCTTTTCAACCTTGGAATTATCTTCTTTATGTTTTACACCGTAAGTTGTATCTTCGTGATTTGACTCTTGATGTTGATCTAACTGAAGTTGTTAATGTTTGTTGGATGTCGTTAGTCCTGTTGAATATTTTGTTTCTTGAAATAATCATAGAAACAAGTGTTAGTCCATTTATAAATAAATAATTATTTATAAGACAATTCGTATAATGTGGGGTACAGTCGGGTGTCTAGAGCCTCGACCACGTTCGCTAGAAGTAAGCTTAGTCGTCGAAAAAGATAGACATCCGGGCTTCGTATGAAACGAAACATTACCGGGCCCCTAAGGGTTACCTTCGTATCCCGGGGACGATTAGTAAGCACCCCGATCCGCAGATCGTTCCCGGGCCTTTCACTCGGACTCCCGAATAGTGAATGTGATAAATGTGCACAACAGATTTATATTGAAATCGCCACCCTCGTTTATATAGAAAACGAGAAAAATCGAGATTGTGGGTTCGGAGGCTAAGTTACGAGTTGGGAAGGTTTTACGCACCCAACTCGCCCTTTCGGTCTCTTATGATTGCATGCTCGAATTTATATGTTACACGTTTATTATATTATGTGATTGAAGAAAACGTATCACGTAGATTTATATCTCTTACGTTATAGAGTGTATACATGCTTTATTATTTACAAAATAAACAAAATAAATATAATATATATTTATATTTAACAAAAATAACTAAAATGAAAATTTTAGTTAAAAGTATCTATTATATATATATACATATATATATATATATATATTACATATATATAATATCAATTATATAAAAATAAGAATGTATATTTTGATATTTGTATTTAATGAATA